>CM021101.1:218039377-218139332 GCA_007115665.2 Sequoiadendron giganteum
GTTCTTCTAGTTAGGTGGGAGGAGAGACTCTGAGAGACGAGGGCTAGGAGAGGAGAGGGGTGGTGAGAGAGATTCTCTAGTTAGGGTGGGAGGGAGAGACTTTAGAGAGGGAGAGGGGGTGGGAGGGAGAGAACTGGGAGAGAGGGAGTGGGAGAGGGAGAGAGAGAGTGGGGGTGAGGGAGAGACCTTAGAGAGAGACAGAGAGAGTGTGTGTTCTCTAGTTAGGGTGGGGGGAGATACTTGAGAAGAGGGAAAGGGGGTGGGAGGGAGAGAACCGAGAGAGAGAGAGAGAGTGTGTGTGTGTGTGTGTGTGTGTGTTCTCTTGTTAGGGTGGGAGGGAGAGACCTGAGAGAGGGAGAGGAGACCTAAGAGGGAGAGACCTAAGAGAGAGAGAGATAGAGGGAGTGAGAGATATACCTAAGCGATAGAGAGGGGTGGGAGGGATAGAAGGAGGGATATACCTAAGAGAGAGGGGGAGAGAGAGGGGGTTGGACCTAAAGCCTAAGCCATAAACCATAAAGCCTAAACCCTAAACCATAAAGCCTAAACCAAAGAGAGAGAGATGGGGGAGGGAGAGAGTGTGTGAGAGAGAGAAACACAAAGGGAATGATGAAGGTTGGGATATTAAGAGAGAGGGAGAGAGTGAGAGGGAATGAGGGAGGGAGAGGTAGAGATGGAGAGAGGTAGAGAGAAGTATATAGGGAAGGAGAGATAGAGAGGGGGGAGGAGGGAGGGAGAGAGATAGAAGTAGAAAGGGGGGAGGGAGGGATAGATGGAGAGAAGCATGATAAATAGAATGAGAGAGAGAGGATGGAAGGAGGAAGGTAGAGAGATTGAGAGAGAGGGGAGGGAGGATGAGAGATATGCAGAGAGGGATAGGTTAGATAGAGATAAGTAGAGAGGGAAGGTGGTTGGGATGAAGGAAGAGAGAGAGGAGGGAGGGAGAGAGAGGTAAAGAGAGATAGGTTACATATATTGAAGTAGAGAGGGAAGGTGGGTGGGAGGAAGGAAGAGAGAGAAGGGGAGATAGAGAAAATTAGAGGAAAGGAGGGAGAGATGGAGGGGGAGAGAGAGGCTAGATAGATAGAAGTATAGAGGGAAGGGGAGAGTGTGTGAGAGAGGTCTAGAGTATAAGGGATAAAAAATGTGTGAGACAGAGAGAGAAAGATGATACAACTTGTTGATTACTGAAATTTGACATGTTGATTACTAAAATTTGACTGTCTGAAATTTTCGAGATCTTCCAAAAACTAGAATTTGCATTGTAACTCCTAGAGATCTGAAACCACTCTCAAACATCCTGCCTATATACATGAATTTTCTCGCGTTTTGGAAATGTTTTTTTGATTTCAAAAAATGCACACTTTTTGAACTCAAAATGCTCGCATTTTTTGAAATTTAAACCATAACGCAAGTGTGTTATAACACGCTCGCATTTTAACACGCCCGCATTATGGCTTGGTAATGACCGAGCCTAGGCTTGGTCATTAACAAGCCATAACGCAAGGGCATTTTACTATAACGCGTTCGCATTTTCGCTATTTTGGGATGAAAAAGTAAGTTGTCCATGAATTTGCTACCCATTTCCATGCACCTGCCCATTTTTTTTTTAAATGGTAGAGATTAAGAGGTTCAAAAAAAGGAGCCACATAAATTGGTGTTATTTTTGTCAAAAAAATATAACATAGCATCTATTGTGGATTCCTCAAAAGGTTAACTTTTTTTTAGTATTTTTACAATCGCTTAGGTGAGAAATTAGCTAACAACATGTAGTTTATGCTCACTTTTTGTAATATTTTTTTAATGAATATATGATTTTTTACTAATTTTGAAAGTGGATACATCTTGAAAACAAAAATTTGGCCGTGCTACCCCTATAATTTTTGAAAAATAATAGAAAACCATTTTTTTTAATATGTCTATAATGGAGTCTAGTTTATAAAAATGCAATTTGTTTGAAATTTCAATGAACAGTTAAAAAATAAAGTGAAAAATACCAGACATTGATTTTTGACAAAAAAACGGACACACAAACAAAAGAAATTAAAGATGAAAGCCTTATTATAGTCAAAATGTGAGAAAATTACATTGTTAAATAGCTAAGAGAGGGCCTAACATTGACTAGGTGTTCGATCTACTCAAACTTGAAACACGTGCAAACCTAACGGTTAGCACAAATGAGATTATGTGAAAAAATTTAGAATATATAAAAACACATCTTTGGACATTGGGAAGGCAATCCTAGCCTTTGGGTAGGAAATCCAAAACAAATTCAAGCCAAAGGCTTGGAGATTCCCAAAGCAAGACATAACATGCCTATATTATAACATGAGCATGTTATAATGTTCTTGCATTATGTCACAACTTTGACATAACACGAGCGCATAATAATGTGCTCCCATTATGTCTCGCTTGAAATTGTTTTTACGTAAATTTCTTAATTGTATGTTTTTTGTATGTATGTTTGTGTGCTTGAATGTATATGTATGCTTGTATGTATGTATGTATATATGTATGTATGTATGTATGTATGTATGTATGCTTGTATGTATGTATGTATGCATGTATGCCTATATGTATGTATGTATGTATGTATGTAAGGGTTTTGGGTTTAGGGTATATAAGGGTGAGGGTATAAGGTATATGGATAAGGGTTGAAGTTGTAGGGTTTAGGATTTAAGGTATATGGTTGAGGGCTAATAGATTAAGGCTTAATTAATAGGTTGAGGGTATAGGGTTGAGGGTTTATAGTTGAGGGATAATATTCAGCTCATTGAGTGTATACAATCAAGTGTGTAAGGTATATGGATTAGGGAACTTAGGATATTGGGTTTAGGGTTTATAGTATGGATTGAGGGTATAAGGCATAGGGTGAAGGGTTGAGATTGTATGGTTTAGGGTTTACATATAAGGTTGAGGGACAATATTCAAGGTTTAGGGTATAAGGGTGGGGTTATAGGGTATAAGGATGAGAGTTGATGTTGTAGGTTTTGGGGTTTAAGGTATAGAGTTAAGGATTGAGGGGTTAAGGCTTAATTATAGGGTTGAGGGTATAGGGTTGAGGTTTGAGGGTTTACAACTGAGTGATAATCATGGTTGAGTTTCTAAAGTATAGAGTTCAAGGTTTAAGTTTGAGCCTATAAGGAATAGGGATGAAGGTTTAGGGATTAGGGCATACGTATAGGGTTGAGAGTTGAGGGATAATGTTCAAGGTTGAGTGTATGGGTATAGGTCCATTAAGGTTTAAGATATTGGGTTGACAAATTAGGGCTTAAGTATAGGGTTGAGGGTTGAGCTTGTAGGGTGTAGGGTTTAGAGTTTAAGGGTTGAGGGTTGAGGGTTTAGGTTTTAGGGTTTAAGGGTTGAGGGATTAGGGTTGAGGGTTTAAGGGTTTAGGGTTTGAGGGTTAAGGGTTTAGGGTTTCAGGGTGAAGGTTTTAAGGGTTGAGGGTTTAGGGTTTGAGGGATTAGGGTTGAGGGTTGAGGTATTAGGGTTTAAGGGTTGAGGGATTAGGGTTTAAGGTATAGGGTGGAGGGTTTAGGGTTTAGGGTTTAAGGTTTACGGTTTAAAGTTTGAGGGTTGAGGGTTTAGGGATATGGTTTAGGGTCGAGGGTTGAGGGATTAGGGTTTAAGGGTTGAGAGTTTAAGGGATTAGCATTTAAGGGTTGAGGTTTAAGAGATTATGGTTTAAGGTATAGGGTTGAGGGATTAGGGTCGAGGTTTTAATGGATAGGGTAGAGGCTTGAGGTTTGAGGGTTTAAGTGTTGAGGGTTGAGGGATTAGGGTTTAAGGGTTGCGGGTATACGGTTGAGGGTTGAGGGATTAGGGTTTAAGGGTTGAGGGTATAGGATTGAGGGTTTAATATATAGGGTTGAGGGTTGAAGGTTTAAGGGTTTAAGGTTTTAGGGTTTCAAGGTTGAGGATTGAGGGTTGAGAGTTTAAGGGTTGAGGGTTTAAGGGTTTAGGGGTTCAAGGTTGAGGATTGAGGGTTGAAGGTTGATGATGTAGGGATAGGGATTAAGGTTGAGAGTTGAGGGATTAGGATTTAAGGTATAGGGTTGAGGGATTAGGGTTTAAAGTACATAGGGTTGAGGGTTGAGGGTTGAGAGTTGAGGGTTGAGGGTTGAGGTTTTAGGGTTTAGGGTTTAAGGGTTGAGGGTTTAAGGGTTGAGGTTCTAGGGTTTAAGTGTTGAGGGATTAGGATTGAGGGTTTAAGGGTTGAGGGTTGATGGTTTAAGGGTTGAGGGTTTAAGGTTTAAGGGTTGAGGGTTTAAGGGATTATGGTTTAAGGTTTGAGGGTAAAGAGATTAGGGTTGAGGGATTAGGGCTGAGGATTTAATGTATAAGATGGAGGGTTCAAGGTTAAGGGTTTAGGGTTGAGGGTATAGGGTTGAGGGATTAGAGTTGAGGGTTTAATGTATAGGGTTGAGGGTTGAGGTTGTAGGGTTTAAGGGTTGAGGGTTTAGGGATTAGGGTTGAGGGTTTTAGGTATAGGGTTGAGGATGTAATGTATCTAGGGTCTAAGGTTTATAGTTGATGGTTCAAGGTTGAGGGATTAAGGGTTGAGAGTTTAAGGGTTGAGGGATTAAGGTTTTAAGGTATAGGGTCGAGGGATTAGGTTTGAGGGTTGAGGGTCTAATGTATAGGGTAGAGGGTTTATAGTTGAGGGTTTAGGGTTTAGGGATTAAGGGTTTAAGGGTTGAGGGATAAAGGGTTTAGGATTTAGGGTGTAGAGAGGGGGATTCACTACCCCTGGGATTCCAAAGTGTCCATTTTAGCATAGATATGGAGGATTCTAGTAAAGATTATGGGATTTGGATTTACACCTAATAATTACATTTTCTTGAATGTTTCTAAAGGCATCAAATTATCAATAAATACATTGTGTGATATCTCATAATCATTTCTTTCAATTAAATGGCGTATATTTGAGACACTATTTTAAATATTTTAGGCACCTTATCTATGGTTCCACATTTTGTGTAGATATTTACTTGACTAATAAAAACTATAACATATGAGAACAAAACTCCTTTTTGACTATGTTTTGATAGATGTTCTTACCTTGTTCCAAAGGTAACATTTCATTACAAGTAGGGAGGATGCTAGCAAAGATTGTTGACTTCATATTTACACATACCAATGGAATTTGCTTAAAAGTTTCCAAGGACTTTTCAACATAACCATTTTATGCATATCATGAAATCATTGCCACATCTCTTTGACATATTTTATAAAATAATTCACCTTCATTGTCTATGCTTCCATGTTTTTCATATGTAACTATATAATTTGATTGTCTCTATGGATTATGCTCCAAAGCTCCTATTTTGCAATGTGGCATGTTTGGTGTCACCTTATAAGGTGAAATATTTGTTCGTTTGGTTTTTTCCCATTATATACTAGGTAAAATCTTGGGGCATTGCAACTAAAAACATTTCATAAGCACATTTTTTAGAGAGAAGAAGTGTACACATATTTCTCACTTTACCTTACTTACAAAATGGGCATCAATATATTATTTACAAAGTTTATATTTTCTATACCTTATATAGTGTATTTGTATCAAATTTGTTTGTATTTACAACATAACTTCATATTTTATATTTTACCTTATATATTTGTAGGTTAAAGGTGTTTCAGAAGGATATTTGCAGGTTGCAAGGCTTAGGGTGATGAAAATTGTTATATTTAACATTCTCCAACACAAATTGTGCTTATTTCATATGACATATTCAAGCTTCCACTACATTCATTTATTATTGCATATTTGAGATCTATTCTAAAACATTTTTATTATGAATTTTCCATGTGGTTATGTTGTTGAAATGATTCCAAGGGTATTCATGTAATTTTTTAAGTTGAAAGATCGATAAAATTGGCATTTCCCTACATCTAGTGAATTTAGAAGTTGGTGTAATTGTTGTATTAAGTTTAATTGTTTTTGTTAATCAGCAAAGAGAGGTGTTTTGAAGGTGTAAAACTCTATAATGAACCAACAAGTTGTTCCTTCAAATTTTGGGAGATATAATTGTAGAATTTTAATTTAAAAAATGTCACTTAGAAAAAAACTATTTTTAGTAGTTTTGATTTCTAAGATTTTAACCAACTATAGAATTTGATAAAATTGATTAAACATCACTATAGAAGTATTGTGAACCATAGAAATTAGTTGTTGTGAAGTATATGTCATTCAATCAATTCCCTATCCTTAGCTACATCACATATCCTACAATCATTGCATTTCATTAAATGACATCTCTTCGAAAAATTATTTCAAACAGTTCACTTGCCTTGTTTGTAGTATACATGTCTATTAGAATAGTTGCAATTATAACTTCAACAAAAATTCCCCTTCCATTATACTTTAACAGATATCCATACCCTATTCCAAAGTTCCCATTTTGATACAAGTAAAAAGATGCTACCAAAAAATGGTCAAAATCTAGCTTTTGCATTTGCTTGAAAGTTAGTAAGAACTTTTCAAACAAATCCATTTAATGCATATTTGCAATCATGCAATCCATAAGACCACATTTAGTTGAGGCATTCTATCAAACAATTCACCTTCCCTGACAATGCCCCCACATCTACCAGGGAAGTTGCAACTACATCATCTGATAAACTGTTTCTATCCTTTCTGCCCCAAAACTCCCACTTTGACAGAGGCAGGAAGGATGCTATTAAAGGTTGTGGAATTTGGCTTTACGCCTGCCAATTGCATTTGACAGAGAGAGATGTCTGTCAATTATGGAAGTACGCTGGAAAGCTTTGGGGCGCATGAATTCAGTGGGGTAATAAGAGCTAATAGTACTTCACGACAAATGTCGGCAGAAAAGTTGACGGTGATCTGTTTCCTACAGATGGAGTACCTGCTCATTGTTCTTCGTCAGAAATAACTATTTTGTTTGGAGCTTTGGAATTTTCTACAGATGGAGTCGGCTCTGAACGCGCTGTAACAATTCATACTTCTCTGCTCTCGAGGGCGAATACAAGTGTCACCTTTAGAGGAACAAGTTCTATGTGGGGGACCATTTCTTAGCAGGTTTATCAGATTTATATAATGTAAATAGATTTGATTAAGTATGGTTCATTTTATTTTTCCCATTACCAAAGTTTAAATATGTTCAAAAATATTTTTCAATATTTATGATTTAAAAAATAGCTATAAATGTTAGAAAAGGGCATTTTTGTGTTTGTATATCACCTCAAATTTTATGTTTGACTTCTATTGTATATTGGGTTGAGTTAGCAAGTTAGGGTCTTGCTTGTATCCACAATCTACCATCTTTGCATAGATTTAATCATATTGAGTGTGTATTTGTACTTCACAACTCACTCAAATGATATTTGTTCCTTTTATCTTTTCTTATTCAAAGACTAGTGATATTTAAAAATACCTTTGAAGACTTATTGTTATATCACAAAGGATCATGTTCACTTAGGTCAACCCTTAAAATGTGTGTTATAGATAAAAACCAATAGGAAAGCACCCTAGATTGATGTATGCATATTTGTTAATCCTTTTAATGCACCAAGTTATAGTGTTTCACTATGAGTTGATCCTTGAATGCTTCTAAGATGAAAGAGGATGTGAGAGAGATGTGTGATCATATGAAAAAGATGCAAATGAGTGCCTTTAAATGCAAGCACTAACATCAAATCACACAAATGTGGTTTAGTTATATCACAATGATTTATAGAATAGGTAGGAATCAACTACATTAGAGTTTAAACTCTAGAAATTAAGGGTTGAATCCACATTTGTGAGTTTGACCTTGGAACCATGGAAATAGACCTACATATGTGAATGGTTGTGGTTTTATGGAGAATGAATATCTAGGTATATGTAGGGTCATATCATGATAAATGAGGGATGTATTGGTATATGTGCAAATACACAAATAAATGTAGGGATATAATGTGTTTGGGATAGATAAAGGCTAGGGAAACAAGACCATTGTCACAAAAGATTATCATTTATTGATACATATATGTATTAATATACTCTCAAAATGAGCACAAAACAATATGGTAAATGAGATGGTATGCAAATATCACCATAATAGCTTATCCCCACTTTAAGGTACATGTAAAATCATATGAGTTGTTGATCTGTTTAAGGGTTGATGATCTATTTAAGGGTTGAAGATCTTGTTAGAATATTGAATTTGCATTATGCTAAAGGGTCTAAGTTTTTGAAAATATTGATTCACCCCCTCCCCCCCCCCTCTTAGTATTTGGGTGTGTGCAACAATTGGTATTAGAGCCAAGTTCTTCAAAAGGAGCTTAACCACTTGAGGAAGGTTTGGGATGACACAAGATGGATCTTACAAGGCACCAAGGTTTGATGAAACAAATTACACCTTTTGGACAATAAGAATAGAAGGCTATCTATCCTCTCTGGGGTTTGGTGTTTGGAAATCTATCAAGGATGGTTACACTGCTCCTGCTACTTCTCCAACAAATCCAGCTGAGATTAAGTTGTATGAGAACAATTCCAAGGAAAATAATGTTATCATGAATGGGTTAGCTGATTCAAAACTTTTGATGGTGATTAATTTCTGCTAAGGATGTCTAGGAAAAACTTAGTAGCATTTATGAAGGAGATAATAAAGCAAAGAAAGTCAAGATGCAAAAATTCAAGAGAAAATTGGAGACTCTAAGGATGGCAGAGGATGAAGATATTGCTAGTTATATGGTCTAGGTGGATGAAGTAGTTAATGAAATCAGCTAGGTCTTGGTGGAGAAGTGAAAGAAGATGAGATTGTGAAGAATGTTTTGAGATCTCTCCCTAAATCCTATAGTCATAAGGTATCTATTATTGAGGAGTCTAAGGACTTGGATAAGTTTTTAGTAGATCAATTGTTTGGTGCTCTCATAGCCTTTGAAATGAGAGAGTTTGACAAAGATGTTCCAAAGAAGGAAGCAACATTCAAAGTTAGTAAGAAGGCAGAAGATGAAACAACTAATTGACTTTGATGAGGTAGAAACGAAATTTGTAAGAATATTGAAGAAGGGCATCCAAAAATACAAAGGTAAGTTACCTTTCAAGTGTTTCAATTGTGGGAGAATTGATCATTTTGCCTCTATATGTCCTTTTAAAGAATTAGAGGATAGAGAAAATTTCAAAAGAAGTCTTTATTCCAAGGAGAAAAGGTGTTCTTCATAAGATGAGAATCTTGATGTTTCAAATGATGAAACACTCTTCATGGCCCTAAAATTCAGTGACAAAAAGTGATATTGAAAAGTGTAAGATATTAAGTACCTTGCAGGCTAACAAAGATAATGAAAATTCAATGATTGTGTGGACTGACTTTCATGCAAAAGAAGAAGCAAATGCTTGGGTAATTGACAGTGATTGCTCTAACCACATGACCGGTAAAAGGGGAAGTTCACCAGCCTTAAGAAGTTGAATGGTGGAGCTGTCAAGTTTGGTGGTGATGAGTCAACACAAATTCGTGGAAAGGGTGCTATAACCATTGATGGAAAGAACATGACTAAGGATGTCCTCTATTTCAATGGGTTGAAGCACAATCTCCTCAGTGTCAGTTAGATGTGCAATAAAGGATACAACCTCATATTTCATGCCAAAGGTTGTGAGATTGGGAAGGTAGGGTTCAAAAGATTAGTTGCAAAAGGTATTAGGGCAAATGGAAATGCCTATCATCTAAAGGAGGCAAGAGGAAGAACCTATTTACTGGCTCAATCTAGTGAGTGTTGGTTGTGGCACAAGTAGATGGGATACACCAACTTTGACAATATGGTGAAGATCAGCTCTACTCATGCTGTGAGAGATATGCCTAAGATAACCAAGCTTGCAAACACATTATGCAAGGGATTTCAAATGAGAAATCAAACAAAGACAAGTTTCAAGAGCAAGGAGTGTTCTTGTACAATGCCATTAGAGCTAATTCACACTGACCTATGCAGACCTACAAGAACAAATATTCAACAAGGTGAAAGGTATTTCATGTTTCTTATTGATGATTACTCTCCAATGATTTGGGTTACATTTTTAAGAGAACAAGCATAAGATTTTGATAAGTTTAAGATTTTCAAAGAAAAAGTTGAATTCTAATAAAATGAATGCTAAGATCTAATAGAGGAGGTGAATTTACTTCAAATGAATTTGATTTTTTTTGTGAAGATCATGGTATTAGGAGACATTTGTCTAGTCCTAGGACCCCTTAGTAGAATGGGGTAGTGGAGAGAAAGAATAGGATTATGCAAGAGATGACTAGGGAAATGTTGAAAGATGCAGATCTACCTGATATGTATTGGAAGGAAGCAGTTCACATTGTTGTCTACCTACTTAACTGAGTACAATTGAGGGTCAATAGCACTAAGACCCTTTATGAGCTATGGTATGGAAGACCTCCCACTATCAAATACTTCAGGATCTTTGGTAGAAAATGCTACATCAAGAGACATGAAGAAGACCTTGGAAAGTTTGAATCAAGGTGTGATGAAGGGATCTTCCTTGTTTACTTAACCAAAAGAAAGGCTATATATGTTACAACAAGAGATTGGGAAATATTATTGAAATCACAAATGTTAAGGTAGATGAAGATTTGAGTCAGATCGTATAAGAACCAAAGATTTGAGGATTTGATATACCTCCTTGCATTGAAGAAGAAGAGAAATAAGAGAAAGAACAAGAATCAGAAAAGGCCCCTAAGACTCTAGCAAAATATGTTTAGAAGAACCATTCAATAGATCAGATTATTGGAGATAAGAATGAAGGTGTGTAGACTAGGAGAAGGCTTGTAAAAGCAAGTGCGCAAGTGAATTTGTGCTTACTGTCAAAGGTAGAGCCCAAGACCTTTGATGATGCTAGCAAAGATGAAGGATGAATGAAGGAAATGTAAGAAGAATTGAATTAGATAGAAAAGAATCAAAATGTTGGGAATTGGTTCCTAGACCAACTGATAAGAATGTTATAGGAATAAAGTGGGTGCTCAGGAACACTTGAGTTGAATGAAGATGGTGAATTTGTGAGGAAGAAAGCGAGATTGGTGTGTAAGGGTTATTCACAAGTTAAAGGTATTGATTTTGAGGAGAATTTTGCTCCTGTAGCTAGAATGGAGGCAATCAGGATGTTTCTTTCCTTTGATGCTCACAAGAATTTCAAGGTCTGTCAGATGGATGTCAAGTCAGCCTTCTTGAATGGTGATTTAGAGGAAGAGGTCTACATTGAGCAACTGGACATGGTGTGCAAACTCAAGAAAGCTTTGTATGGACTCCAACAAGCTCCTAGAGCTTGGTATGCTCGATTGGATAAGTACTTACTTCAACAAAGTTTTAAGAAAGGTATCATAGATAGTAATCTTTACATTAAGATAGAGGAAGACAAGATTTTGATAGTTGTTGTATATGTTGATAATATCATCTTTGGTGGAGATGATAATATGTGTAAGAGGTTTGTAGAAGAGATACATAAAGGATTTGAGATTTCTATGATTGGTGAGTTATCTTTCTTCCTTGGGCTTTAAATTGTTCAACTAGATGATGGTATCTTTATTTCTCAGGCTAAGTATGTTAGAGAGATGTTGAAGAAGTTTGGCATGGAGGATTCCAAACCAGTAAGTTCTCCTATGGTTATCGATTGTCACTTGAGCAAGGCTGATGAGTCACTTGTGGTTGATCAGACTCTTTATAGGTCTATGATTGGAGGTTTTTTGTACTTAACTACTTCTAGACCCGATATTGTGCATGCAGTATGTTTGGTTTCTAGATATCATGCTAATAATAAGAAAACTAATGAGAAGGTAGTAAAAAGAATATTCAGATACGTAAAGGGAACTCCGAATTATATAATTGTATATGTTTACATTTGTGCAACTAATTTGTATAATTGTACAACTAATTTGTATATTTGTATAAGTAATTTTCTCATTCTCTACAATCATGTATTTTATGAGATACTTGTGTGCTATACTCTTATTTATGTGTATGATTTGTAGAAAATAGTTACTCATACCCCTATCTATTCTTGTGAATTTGAGGAATGTTGTATGAGCCTCAATTAAATGATTTTGAATTTGATTGTGTAAACATGAGACAAACATAAGGGCAGTATAAACCAAGGCTGATATTGTTACCAAGAGTAGTCATTGCCATTGATGTAGTAGGAGTCACACTAACATGTTACTCATCTACTCTCACAAATTATTTGATATATATGTTGTTAAGACTCAAGCTTGTTATTGTACCCAAGGTGGAGGTAGATTGGAAGCAATCATTTGAAAATTTATGGTAGATATAGTACCTATAGGCTTAAGAAGTTGCTAAACACCTACAGTAGATTATCCAATTGCTTGTTATGTAAGGTTGACATTAGGATGCGGAGAAGCCACATCTGTTATATTTTGAGGCTTCTTTCAATCTTCAACTTCTTTCTAGGATCATTATCCCCACCACAAGGATTCAGAAGAACTTTCTTCTTATTTGGATCATTTTCACCTTCACCAATAACTAATATACTCTTTGCATGGGTACTATAAATTTAATAAAATTAAGGGATTGAGCTAATATATTCCTATTTTGATCTTTGTGATGGTCATTCCCTATTAGCATCCTTTCTAGTGGCTTATTCAACAATCTTTATAATACAAAACTAGTTCTTTCTCTGATATTGATCATTTCCTTATTGAACTAGTTAACGACTTGCAATGATAACATTGGGATTTATTACATCACATATCCTACAACCACTACATTTCATAAAATGATATCTCTTTGAGACATTATTTCAAACATTTCACTTGCCTTGTTTGTAGTATACATGTCTACTAAGATAGTTGCAACATTATACTTTCATAAATGTCCATACCCTATTCCAAAGCTCCCATTTTAACACAAGTAATAAGGATGCTACCAAAAGTTGTCAAAGTCTTAGCTTTACATATTTGCAATCATTGCAATCCATAAGACCACATTTATTTGAGGCATTCTATCAAACAATTCACCTTCCCTGACAATGCTCCCACATCTACCACGGAAGTTGTTACTAAATCATCTGATAAACTGTTTCTATCCTTTCTGCCTCAAAACTCCCACTTTGACAGAGACAGAGGGAGTATGCTATTAAAGGTTACGGAATTTGGCTTTATGCCTGCCATTTGCATTTATGTTTTCGATGACAGAGAGAGGTGTCTGTCAATAATGGAAGTACGCTGGGAAGCTTTGAGGCGCATGAATCCAGTGGGGTAAGACTAAAGCAGAGTACTTCACGACAAATGTCGGGAGAAAAGTTGACGGCGATCTGTTTCCTACAGAGCTTCATACGTACCACAAACCTGCTCATTGTTCTTCGTTAGAAATAACTATTTTGTTTGGAGCTTTGGAATTTTCTAGATGGAGTCAGCTCTGAACGTGCTGCAACAATTCATATTTCTCTGCTCTCAAGGGCGAATACAAGTGTCACCTTTAGAGGAACAAGTTTTATGTGGGGGACCATTTATCAGCAGGTTTATCAGATTTATTTAATGAAAATAGATTTGATTGAGTATGGTTCATTTTATTTTTCTCGTTACCAAAGTTTAAATATATCTAAAATTATTTTTCAATATTTACTAATCAAATAAAATGCTTGCAAGAGGTGTGATCATTATGCAGGCTAATATATTTTTGAATCAAATATTATTTTATGAAAGTAAATGTAAATGTAATAGGGGTTCTTAGCTCTATAATTGAAGAATGAATATTTTTTGATGTATATTCTAGAGTTGACTATTACTAATTTAGAAAAGGGTGCCTCTATGTTTGTATTTTACTTTCAATAAAATTAAGTATAATTTAAAGATAAACATGTAAGCATGTGAATTGAATGTAAAGTAATAATTATAAAAGTCCATTATGTAATAATCAAATGTAAAATGATAAAGCATAGAAAACATATGCGGGATAGAGATGAATCTCTAGGGAGAAGGCTCCCCCCAACACGGTAAATGTGAAATGTTGGTGTGCCCTTTAGTGGCTTGTAACACTAAGTATATAGGGTACTATAAAATCCATATGCCCCCATGTGGCAACATTAGCACAAGATGGTAAGATAATAGATCCGAGTGGTAACATAAATTTGGGTAGGAAAAATGTGAAATGAGGGAAGACATGATGCCCCTAGTAATAAGGATGACATTAAAAGTTATATAGGTATGAAGTTTTGAGGAGGAGAAGATGCAATGTCCCAAATATAAAGGTCTGTGAATGGAAATATGGTATATAAGCGGGGGAGGGGGGGGGGGGGGGGGGGGAATTATGCCCTTAATGCACAAAATATATCCATAAGAGCATAATATGTAAGGATGAAGGCATGATGCCCCCAATGTAAAGATATGGAAATGAAGGCAAAAATGGTATAAAGAGAGAAGGCATGATGTCCCTAATATGGTAGGGTATGATATGATAATATGAATTCATTAATAACTCTTAGGGTGTAATGTATCCATGTAGGTTCAATGTTTAAGCTCAAAAGTATGACATGACCATATAAAAATAGTCTAAGTAGTCAATATAAAATAAAAATGTAAGCATCATACTGAGATGAATGTCATGGGAATAAAAATAAGCATAAGGTATATAGGAAAAACATAGTAGACATGAAAATATATTAATTGTAAAATGGGAAGTGACAATAGAACTCATGGAAAAAAGTGGTAAGAGAAAAATTTATGTTATCAAGAATGGAGAAAAAGGTTATAAGGTGAGGATGGAAAATAGATAAAAAGATCAATTTGATGGGATAAAAAAGAATATATATATATATATGTGTGTGTGTGTGTGTGTGTGTGTGTGTGTGTGTGTGTGTGTGTATGTATATATATATATATATATATATATATGTATGTATATATGTATATATGTGTGTGTGTGTATATGTATACATATATATACACATACAAACATATATACATATTTGAATAAACATAATATGGTATATTTGAAGTAAAAGGAAATAAAATGCCCCCAAGTGAGGGAGAACATCTTGTAATCAAATATAGAAGGAAAAATGAGTATGAAAAGTACAAAACATTGTGAGGAAAAAAAACCCTCAAACCCCTTAGCAACTAAATTGAAATAAAATATTAGATACTAATTGTGTAGGCATTCCATATTGACCTAATGACAAGAAATATTAGTAAGAATTGATCAAAAATAAATTTATTCCAACATACAAATATTATCTAGAAAGGAAACAAGAATAAGAGGGAAAGAATGATATAAGCAACCATAAGAGTGACATAGATCTACCTTGGAAAAACCCTTTCAAGAAAAATCTAACCTCCAAAGTAGCCAATGCACTATTCAACAACAATAAATGGTTATAATACATTATCATGTTGCATGGATGTTACCTATCTTTGTCATTGATGTCAACACTCAGTTTGGGTTGTCATTAATGCTTACATTGGTATGTTGATGGTATACTATGATGATGTGTTAACAGTGATGTTGTTGATGTTCATGGTTGGATGTCATGCCTTGTTTTTTGTCAATTAAATTAGTATGGAGTATGTTTGTTGTCAGCAGAGATGATATCATGGTGATACATTAAGATGAGGATTAGAAGTAGTGTTGATGTTGGGGATATGTTTTTGATGGTATTTAGTATGTTGTATGCTCTCTCCTTTTATTCCTGAGGAAGTATGTGTTTCTACAAGGAAGTTCTGGTCTTCAAATGTTTGTGAAGGTTTCTATTGCAGGAATTTTCTTTAAAAACTAGTTGGGAGAATGCTTCACATTCCTCTGATTTTCAAGATATGGTCTTGTAGTTTGGGATTCAATGTTTATGTTCTATGGTCATTGAACTCTTATCTTTTTAGGTCATCGGTGTTGTCGAGGAGGTATCTGGTATGTGCAATGGGTTGTCAGTTTGGTTGCTTGTCAAGATTGTTTCAGAGAATTCTATGTAGTTATTAGTGTTGTTTTTGTTCTTGCAGCTAGGTGGACTTGATTTTAGTGTTTGTGCAGTGTCTTAGTTCAAATTTCATGTGATGAAGTTTACCACAAGTTGGTTTGTAAATTTCCTATCTCATGACTATCTTTTGGGCTTCTGGGATGAAGTGTTTTTTTGTTTGGTTTGTGCCAACTATTTTTGGCATGAAAATGAGAAATAAGTATATGTAAGTATTGTTGGGCATTCATGTAATGTTTCTTTATGGTTTGCACATCAATGGTTGATCTCGTTGGTGCTACATATTGTTTGAGATGGTTTTTGGGTGATTTATGGATGTGTGTTTGATAGGGCTTGTTCTCTTGCTTTCACTATGTGCTTGGAGGTCTATGCCAACAATTGAGGTTGTGATAAAAGATGATTTTGGATCCTACCCTATCCTGTTGAGAACTGCATTGAGTAAATTCCATTAGAATATGTGTTTTTGGGCCGAATGATAATGTGCTACACATTTATTCTACATGTTTCCTTGTTGTTGACTTGGGACGTGCACCAACATGTTTGATGTTTGGGATCACATTGGAAGATGTAATATGTTGTTTTTGGTTCTCTCTATCTCCTGGATATGACCTCTTTTCACATTAATTATGTTTTATGGATGAATTTTTGGGGTCATTGCTTGTGTTCTGTTATAGCTAACCTAATTTGATTTTTTCCTTACTTGGAAAGGATATAAATGGAAGAAAAAATCAGTTGCAAGTTGGTTGCGAGTGTGTTATGATGCAGTAAGTAATGTGAGATGTTGAAGATATGAATCAAATGTGCTTCAACACCTTAGTCATCAGAGTGTATTGTTGATATATGTTGTAAATCAAAATATTCATGTATCCTGCTCAGAGATAGTGAGTCTCCCTAGCAGGTCTTTGTATCTTTCCCTGAGGGTGTCTACCTCATCCTGCAAGTCCTTTTATCTTTCCCTAAGGTTGTGTGCCTTAGCTTGCAAGTCCTTCAAGCAACAGTGTGCTTCCTTAGGTGGTGACCCTTAAAACAAATTGTAACCTTATTTTGAGATATCATCATGGTTTTTCCATTGGGTTTTCCACGTATATCTGGTGTTATCTTGTGCACGTGTTCATTGATTTATCTTTCATTGTTAATGATCTATTTAAGAGTTGTTGATTTGTTTAAGGGTTGATGATCTTGTTAGAAGACTGAATTTGCATAATTCTAAAGGGTCTAAGTTTTTGAAGATATTGATTCACCCCCCTCTTAGGATATGGGTGTGTTCAACAATTGGTATCAGAGCCAAGTTCCTCAAAAGGAGCTTAACCGCTTGAGGAAGGTCTAGGATGACATAAGATGGATCTTACAAGGCACCTAGGTTTGATGGAACAAATTACACCTGTTGAAGAGTAAGAAAGAAAGGCTATCTATCCTCTCTAGGGTTTGGTGCTTGGAAATCTATCAAGGCTATAAGTTACACTTCTCATGTTGCTTCTCTAATAGATCTAGCTAAGATTAAGTTGTATGAGAAAAAATCCAAGGAAAAGAATGCTATCATGAATGGGAACTAGTTATTTCAAAAATTCTAACGGTGATTAACTGTAGTTATACTAAGGATTCCTAGGAAAAACTTAGTAGAATTTATGAAGAAGATAATAAAGTGGAGCAAGTCATGATGCAAAACTTCAAGAGAAGATTTGAGACTCTAAGGATGGGAAAGGATGAAGATATTGCTATTTATATGATCTAGGTGGATGAAGTAGTTAATGTCATCAAAGGCATTGGTGGAGAAGTGAAATAAGATGAGATTGTGAAGAAGGTTATGAGATTTCTCTCTAAATCCTATATTCATAAGGTATCTTCTATTGAGGAGTCTAAGGACTTGGATAACTATTCAGTAGATCAATTGTTTGGTGCTCTCATAGCCTTTGAAATGAGAGAGTTTGACAAAGATTCTCTAAAGAAGGTAGAAGATGAAATAGCTAATCAAGATGTTGAATTTGATGAGGTAGAAGCAAACTTTGTAAGAATATTAAAGAAGGGAATCAAAAAATACAAAGATAAGTTACCTGTAAAGTGTTTCAATTGTGGGAGAATTGGTCATTTTGCCTCTAAATTTCATTTTAAAGAATCAAATGATAGAAAAAAAAGAGAAAATTTCAAAAGAAGTCTTTATTCCAAGGAGAACTGATGTTCTTCAGAAGATGAAGATATTGATGATTCAAATGATGAAACACTCTTCATGGCCCTAAAATTTGGTGACAAAAAGAATGATATTGAAAAGTGTAAGATGTATGGTACCTTGTAGGTTGACAAAGATAAAGAAAATTCAATGATTGTGTGCACTACCTTTCATACTAAAGAAGAAAATTCTTGGGTAATTGATAGTGGTTTCTCTAACCACATGATCGGTGACAAGGGAAGTTCATCAGCCTTAAGAAGTGAAATGGTGGAGTTGTCAAGTTTGGTGGTGATAAGTCAACACAAATTTGTGGAAAGGATGTTGTAACCATTGATGGAAAGAACAAGACTTAGGATGTCCTCTATGTCAATGGGTTGAAGCACAATCTCCTCAATTTCGATCAGATGTGCAATAAAGGATACAACATCATATTTCATACCAAATATTTGGAGATCAAGAAGGTAGGGTCTAGAAGATTAGTTGAAAAAGGTAATAGGAAAAATGGAAATGTCTATCATCTAAAGGAGGAAAATGGAAGAACCTATTTATTGGCTCAATCTAGTGAGTGTTGGTTGTGTCACAAGTGGATGGGACACATCAACTTTAACAATATGGTGAAGATTATCTCTATTCATGTCATGAGAGATAATTGTGCAGTCACGGTAGGAAGGTCCTCAAAGAGAACAGTCTGGACCGTGCAACAAGAGTTACACAACAAAATCCACTTGAAATATAGAGGCAAATGCAGATTCAAAAAATCTTATTATCAAAAATTTCAATTATATACAACTGGCAACATCTGGGTTTACAGATTGGGCTCACAGGCTTGATACAACATGCTCAAAATATAGTATTCCTAAATTCTCCTTAATGCGAGCTGAAGTCTTACAGATCGAATTCCAATATTCTATTCTTCTTTCCATCCTAATGATCTATTACAATGATTTATATCACATCTGAGATCTAGAATCATCCGCGTCGGCCAAAGATCATTACAATCTTCGATGAAGGAAACACAACGTGCATGAAATAGGTTGGTCTTCAATTTGAATTTCTCCTCGACATGTGCATATGATGAAGTGTGGACCTAAATTAAGGTTGGGGACACTCCACAAAACAATTTGAAACACAACACGAGGATTCACAAGTTATGAGAAGGAATCCACAAGAGATCAAATTAGGCAATAGGCTTGAAACTACTTCGATGCTCTATTCTAGAAACTATCACTTAATCTGAAAGTGATAACTTGCCAAAAAAAGATCCAATCATGCTAAAATCTCGAAATAAGGAAAATGAACATTTCCACGATGAAAACATAGATCCATAGTGTCTGGTGAGAAAATATGATGAAATACCGAATCTTCCAACTTGAACAGGACAAGAACTAAACAAGAACAAAAACCGAAATGAAAATATTTTTGGTTGATGCAAGATTGCAAAGAACCAAGGATTCTCTTGCATCAGACATCTGGGGTTATTTGAAAAGTGAGTCCCTCACTTTGGTGGGGCTAAAGGAAAACCAATACGGTCTACCTCAGCCTGAGAAATCCAAGAAGAATCCTCCACTGGTCTGCCCTTCCACTTCACAAGATATTCTTTATACTCTCTTCCATGCATTTTCCTCTCATCTCTAATATCCAAAATCTCTTCTAGGTAAGTGCAGCAATCTGTGACACAATTTAGGTGCCAAATTGAAAATAAAATAAAATAAAAACCCAAAATAAGCCATTCGGCGCACACCAAATGGCTTATTTGACATAAAATCCAAAAATCGAGTTTCAAACCCTCATTTTGTCTTCAACCCATGGCTTGAGGAAGAGGATTTCAGGTCTGCAACTCATTCTCTCCAAATCTCTTCCATTGTTTGCATCCTTAGCTTGCCATTTTCCACGAGGAAGCCTCCAACACGTCGGAGAGGTCGAAGATTACAAAGAGGTGTGTATTTTTATTTTATTTATTTCAAATTTGATTTAGAATGCAAGTTTAAATAGGTTTTTATAATAATTTTTTTTTCTAATTCTCAAGGAATGAATCTCCACCTCGAAACATTGAGAATTCACAATCACCCCCTCACGAAGAGCCTCCTATACAAGAACAACCCAAAACCCCTCCATCAATTCATAGGCATCCTCAAGGAACACAAGAAAATATTCAAAATCAGATTGAAAACAATAAAAGAGACATTCAACAATTAATTTCCAGATTAACCGAGCATGCCAAAACCCACCCTTATAGGAGAGGGATTGTTGATTCATTGAACTCAATTGTAACTCATGTAGGAGAAGTGAGTGAGCAAATGAATTTTTGTTCAAATAAGAGGCATGAGATGAGACAATTTTATGCTAGTGGTTTGTCATATGTAGATGTCAAAAAACTAAAAATTAGCAAAGCCAACTTGTGTGCCCTATTTATAGACTCGAAAACCAATGAACCTTTGTCTCATGCATGCAAGAGGTTCCTCATTCATTGGTCCCACCATGCATTGATTAAAAATAAAATTTGGGAGTGGTGGTGGATGGTATTTGATCAATCTCCATGCAATAACCATGAGGTGCCACAATACATTTTGAGGAAACTCTATTGCAAGTTTGTCCTTAATAAAATGACAAACTATTTTGACATCTTAGACTTCCAGGGTAGAGGTGGGGGCTCCACACACGATAGAATTGTTGCACGACGTAATCCACATTTGGCACCAAGAGCCTTGGGAAAACCCATGGTGGAGCATGTCGTTGTTCCTTCCATTGTTAAGGATAGTGTAGAGGTGGACACAATGAATTCGATTGGCTCACTCACCCAAACCATTTTACAATGTGTGAGTCCTCTAGTAGACCCTGGTGTGGAGGAGACGTGTAGGCCCTGAGCTCCACCCCACCATTGTGGCACTTGTGGTGTTTTTTTCACGTACAATTATCAGGGTGTTTGTGATGCAACTACACAGCCTATATTAGTTGTAAAGGCAATGGCTTCCACAAATGATATTTTGAATGATACATTCAACACTAACACTCAGGTAAAACTTAGCAAGTTATTTTAATGTTGTTTATTAAATTATATTTGAAATTTAAGAATAACCAAATTAGTAGAATTTTGATATGATGAAATTTAAGGGTCGCACTGTTCATGAGGTATGCTCTATTCCTACATACCCTTATACATTCTCGACGATGAGTCCACAAGTATGAAACTAGTATTAAAGATATTATTATTGCATTTGAATAGTTGAATGCTATATTTGAATGTTTGTCTCATAGAATGCTTCAGATTTCAAGCAATTTCTTGGTGCACCTTCTTCCTCCACACCTCATGATTCATATCCTCAAACAATGTACACTCAAGTAGCCTTTATTCATTAATGGTGTTGTAAATCTATGTTAGCTAGTTTTCATAATTTTGCGTATATACAAATCTAAAAAATTGATGAGAAACACAAACATTGCATTCAAGTATTCCTTGATCGTGTCACATTATGTTCTCCTAATTCACTTTTTGTTCCTTTATTCCTTCCTAATCCCTTACCATTAACATTTAATAGTTCACCCTATTTTCCATGATCCCCTCCTAGCCCATCCTACTAATATCTTCTAGTCCATGCTATGTGTAATTATATCCTTCTACTCCCATCTTATTGTACCCATTATTATATCACCCTAGATGTTCCATGATCCCCTATTCTCATTTCTATCATCCTATGTTATACCATATTTATCCACATTTCATCCTAGATAACTCTTCTCTATTATTGCTACACATAGGTCAAGTTTGCACTTCGTGTACTATAGTCAAACCCTAGACACCTCCTAATTCACCCTATGTTGCATTATTCCCTAATAATCGCATCCCATTAACCTCAAATTTTCCACCCTATATTTTTTTATCCCATCCTAGACCATCCCATAAATCTATACTAGTCCATCCTATGTTCCATTAATCCCTTTGGTATAGGGGCACCACTCTTTTTTATGTTTCTTCATTAAGTGTCTGATAGTGGTGCAAGAGCACCCATGGGTCTAAGGGACCTAGAATCATTTTTTAGTGTTGGAATAAGGTCTCATGGACCATTTAATTTCTTTTTAATAGGTCTCCTAGGGATTTGGTGGATTTTTGGTCTTGATGACCAACTTTTTGTACAAACAAGGTCTCCATCCTCCTTTGTAAGTCTAGTGCATTTTGGAAAATTAAGAAAAAAGGATACCTTGATGTAGCTAGACACCTGAGGGGAGTAATATTGTTCATTTTTAGGAGTTTTGGATGCCTTTCACACAATTTGGAGGTATCTTTGTAGGCAAGTTTGTGAAAGTTGGTTAAATTGCCTTAATTAGGCATTAAAGAGTAAAAAATGAAGTATTTTTGTGTTTCCAATAGTCAACTGATTCAAATTTCAGTTGGAGGAAGTTGAAGGAGGTTGTAAGGCTTCGTATATTCCTCTTTGGTTTGAGGCAATTCTGTTCTTGAAGTTTGGAATAAGTTTTCAATAAAGTGTTTGTTGATTTCTATGTTTTCTTGAAGAAATTGTTGATATCGTACTTGGTACGGTCTGTACATGTTATTTCATGCTACAATCTTATAATGGTTGGATAGGTAATTGAATAACCTTTATTTTTTTTTTGTATTGGTGAGATTTTGTTGATTATCGAGGGAGATATCTTAATTTTACTCCTGGGTGGTCTGAAAACCCTCAAAATCAAGGTTTTGAGTGAATTATGGACGTTTCTTCCATCCCCACATTGTAGAGTTGCTAAATCCTGGTGGGATGGAAGGTATACTCTTTTAATATTATTTCCTCAATGTCTTGGATAATAGAAGGCTCATTAGAAGAAGCGTTGTGAGATTCTTGGCTTGACATCTCTATGCGGCAAGCCTAATTAACAAGCAAAAAGTGAGTTTCGATTGGTTTCTGAAAAATCTATTTGGGGGTCACTTAGGAATGATGGTAATAGGTGTGGAAAACCTATAGGAGTTTTTTTTTTCTTTGGGGTGAAGGGGAGAGCCAAGATAGTCAAGACCCAGGTGTAGGTCTGTGATTTAGGCCTCTTGGACCAGCGATATAAAAGGTCATTATGAGTTATGCCTTTACAGTCAAGAGGAAAGGTTTTGGAAATTTGTATGGGTCCATGTGGCATGTCTAAATCCATGGGTTTCATGTCTTGATAGTCCTCAATGTGGTTTTTCTTCTGATTGTCCTTTTGGGTAAGGGCTACAAGCCTTAAGAGGGAGTGAGGTCTAAATCACCATAGTGATAGTTGTTTGTTGAAACCTAAGTACTAGAGGGTTGTTGAACCTTGTTTTTTCCTAATGTGACATGATCCAAATGCTTTCAATCTTTTGGGTGGTATTATTTGTGAACCCTAGGTGTGTGGGGGTTGATCACTTAAAGAATAATGGAGTTTATGACTCCTTGTAAGAGTATTTGAGAGAAGCGTTGAATTGGATTGTCTTTGCCATCAAAGTTGTGTGTTTAACTTCCCTGCCACTTTGCATCATAGTGGTATCAAAGCTTGATTGTAGTTAATTGTTGAATGGAAGACATCATGCCTCCAAAACAACTTGGACCGGTGGTTGCAAAGGAGTTGAAGGCCTTGAGACAAGAGGTAGAGGCCTTAAAGGAAATTAACATAAGAAGAGAGTTCCTCTGAAGAATATCTAGAGGGTGAAGGACCTGTAGAAGGTGGAGAGAACCCTCAAGGGGAAGATATACCCCCTCATGACAGAAGAAACCTTAAAGCATTGCAAGCTTTAAGAGGAGAGTCCCCTGAAGTGAAGATTGACCTATCGGTGTATAGTGGAAAGATGGATGTGGAAGAAGTGTTGGAATGGGTAGAGGCATTGAATAACTATTTTGAATATAAAGAAATGGCAGAGAACAAGAAGGTGAAGTTTTCCAAAACAAAATTAAAGGGATCCACCTTGACATGGTAGAATTTCATCCAAGGAGAAAGGGTGAAGATGGGTAAGTCCATGATCAACTCATGGAATAGGATGGTGCATAGGTTGAAGGCGCAATTCCTTCCTACTCATCATCAGGTGCAAGAGTTCAAAAAGAGGCAGAATTTGAAGCAAAAAGACATGGATGTTTCATCCTACACTGAACAATTCTTCAAGTTGAGTCTGAGATGTGATAATGTAGAATGTGAGAATGAAAGAGTGGTCAGGTACATCAATGGCCTAAGGCTCAAAATACAACATGAGATCAATTTGGTTGTCCCCAAGACCATGGAGGATTGCATACAAATAGCACATAAGGCTGAAGAGAAGATAAGAATAAAATAATAGCAGCAAAATCGAGGAAGAGGCAAGAATTTTAGAGGTAGAGGCAGATTTGGGGGCATAAATCTATCCCAAAAACATCAAGAGGAGTCTAATCCTAATGAATCAAGTGGAAACTCAAGAAATAGAGGGGGATTCAGGGGTAGGAGACCCAATGGTAGAAGAAAATTTAATGGAGGGAGAAGTTCCAATTAGTTTTCAGGGAGATGTTACACTTGCAACCAGCCTGGGCATCCATCCTTCAAATTCCTTGAAAAGCAAGGATCAAGCTCCCATATGGTGGAGAGAGGAAGAATCAATTGGTACATGAAGATGAAGAAAGTGTGACCTCACCTGTAGTAAACCTCACATCAGAAGTTCGAGAGAACTTGATGATTAGGAGAGTATTGCTCAAGGCACCAATCCCTAAAGAACCCCCAAAAAAGAAGGAACTCTTCAAAATCAATTGCAAGGTACAAGGTAAGGTGTGTAAGATAGTAACGGACTCAGGATCAACTGATAATCTTGCTTCAATTGAGATGGTAGAAATATTGAATTTGAAAAGGATTTCTCACCCTAACCCATACAAAGTTTCATGGCTTAGTAAAGGACAACAGGTCTTGATGAATGAGAAAGTATGGGTAGAATTCCATCTGTTTCATCGATTCTCTTCAATAGAATTGATTGGAACAAGGTCATTTATCCATTGGATTGGGAAAGGGTCGTCATTCCACATCGATGTGACACCACTCCCCTAATAGGATACGTTTCAATGGATTAGAATAGGTGTTTTTGAAGCTTTCATATTTTAATATGTTTATTTTAATGGATTCTTAATTTAGTTTACATTGAATGATCTTATTGGGACTAATGCATAGTGGCTTGATTATACTTTGAATCCTCATGGATAAAGTGTAGTTGGCCCATACTACATTCATCGATCACAACTAATATTCTAAAATGTATGCATCAAGTGTTCCAACCAATCTCATCTAAGCCAACTCCCTAGAGTGTGCCTTTGAATCCTTACGATCAAATTGTTCTATAAATGTAGTGCAAAACTAATCATAAGAGACTATTGCTCCATGTCATTTTTTTACTAACCAATGATACCACCACTCATGTGCAACTCCTTCAAGATGAAGGTTAGAAAACTTGATGGCCTCAATCTCCTTCATCTGATTCAAAGAAAGATAGGTGTCCAATTTTTGGACCCAAGTTCTAGTTGTACACTTGGATGATCCATCAAAACTAGGTAGGGATAGTTGTCCCAACCTCTTCTATAACCCACAAATCTGCTTCCCTTGATTTGGTTTTTTCTTTGGATTTGTGTGCTTGGTGACCACCAAGTAGTCCTTGAAAGAGATGGTTGTTTGAAAATTTGGACCCAACACTTCATATTTAGCTAGTATTTCACCATCCTCATTATTCTCAATAGGTTCCTCTTGTGTAGGTTCAACTTCTTGTGTGAAAGCAGACATGAATATTATGGATTGTGGTGAACCCATGGATTTTTTGGAAGAACATTCCTTATTTTCTACATTTTTTCTATTTACTTCCCTCTCTATATGCACTAAATACCTTCCATATGTTGTGTTATGAGCCAGTTAACTTAAATAAAGATTTTTATCATGTAATAGTCTCACCATTTCTGAAAACATTTTTTTTGCTTCTTCATTTGATGATGGTCGTTGATTGGGATCTACCATTGATTCCTTCAGCTTTTACAAGCTATGACCACCCTTTTCATGCATGAAGTTAACCCAAATAGGTTACCAAGTTATTGCAAATTTGATACCATTGTAATATCCCCAAATAGGATATTAAAAGGAAATAATAATATCTAAAAACTAGAGCACAAATCTAATTACAAAATCTTTCAAAAACTAGGGCATAAATATGAAATTTATTTTCCTTAAATTAACTCCAAACAAACTTAGAATTTTTGATCAATTTTCAGATCAAATTTACAACATAAAAATAGAAAAAAATTAATATTACTCTGTTCAGAAAAATATCACTTCAAACCCTTAAAACTAACTACAAATTTTCAGAATTACATATCAGGTATTTTCATCAAATAAGTGAGCATATTGTTGGTGTAATTAAATGTTTTGTACCTTGTCCTATGTCATAATTACACCTTAGTTAAATTTACTTAGGGACCACATAGGATTTGTTGGAGAATTTCCACCTTTGGTGGACTTATCTTCTTATTACTTTATCACCTCCACCTTTCATGGACATATCATGTGATTAGGTTTCCACCTTTTGTGGGTGATCCACTATTTGTGGTGGTTATCACATTATCACTTTCCACTTTAGGTGGAGTGATAGCTTTTCATTGTTGTCTCATTCATAATATTACGATGCTTGTCATAATCTTATGCCCTCTTATGTTCTCACCTTGGCTATATAACCAAGGGGTATCTCATTGTAAAATCGATCATTACAAGCATCTCATATTATTGACATTGAATACAGTTTATTCTTGTCACATTATTCTCTCTTCTTTGTACTTTCCATTTGGTCTATAGATCTTAGCATTCATAGTCGATTCTAACATGGTATCAGAGCATGTTTGATTCTAACATGTTATCAGAGTGGGTTGGGTGCCATTGGAGAGTCTTTTTTTGAAGAGAGGTACCAGATTTGGAGAAGATCCATATTTTATTTTTTATTGCAAATTCATATTGGAGCTTGTTGGTGCAAATTTGAGCTCACCATTACCTCCAGGAGGCTTGAGAAAGTCAGATTTGGCTTTTGGTTCACTCAATTTGATCACCATTTGCATTTTTGGCAAGCAAGGGTTTGTTGCAAGCTATTTTTTATTTGAGTCATCATTATTTTTGCTTCAAAAATATAGATTTCGCTCATTTGCAAGAAAAACAATTTATGGGTTTTGTAGCCAGCATCGAAATTCAAATTGGGTATCTTTTAGATTTTGCATATCTTGCACAAATCTGGAGAAAATCGTAGTCCAAAAAGCATCGGATGTCTTTTTTCTCCTGGCTAAAGGTCAAAAAAAATATTTTTTTATCTTCTACTTGTTGGATCAAAAAACAATTTCTGGGTTTTGTTTCTAGCATCAAAATATTTTTGGGCTTTTGTTTTTGTCTACAAACAGTGAGTAGATTTTCTAGAAATCAAATTAGAAATAATTTTTTTTTGCTAGAAACTCTTTTCCTACAAGCTAAATTCAATTTTTGAAAAATTCATAACTTTTGGCCACGGTGTCCGTTTTTGGCAAACAAGATATCAACGAAAAGCTAGTTTCGAGCACTTCATAGTGGTGTAGGCCATTTTTTCAGATTTGCTCATCTACACAAATTTGAAGTTATTTTTCATCATGGAGGCAGATGTGAGCATTCATCAGTGCATGCACTATTTCCTTTTTTGTATGCATTAGGTTTGCATTTTCTCTTTGTTTTATGCAGGTTTTGCATGTTCTCCTTTTACAATCATGGGGTATTATAATAAATGAACTTATATAAAGTTCCATTGAGGGGAATTCTTGCATAATAATCTGATTAGAGTGTAGTTGCACTTTGATCTCATCTTTGTATTGATGACAACTCGCATGAGTTGTATCTGAATTTTGTTGTTTCTTTTGGCCACGTCTTGCTCATAGTTTGGCATATTTTAGTTTGCATCGGTTCACATATTAGATTGAGAGCCTATGATTAATGATCTTGAATCACATCATATTCACATCGGTTCACATCTCAGTTTGAGGGCCATTCATTTTATGGTTAATGTTCTAGAATCTTCATGGTACTTGCTCCTATGGATCAGTTTGACACCGGCATCGAGATACACATAGCTTCTAGATTCTTTCATCATATCATTCCCTCTTATGGGGGCATCATTTATTCATCTACTATTTCTTCATAGATTCCGGAGTTGTGCCATTTTACGAGTTTTTTAGTGTTTTTTGGCATCGAGTCTATTGTTGCTTTATCATGATTCCACCTTGAGTCAATCAATGACTCACATATGGTTTCAGTAGCAAACAAAAGTATATTTCCTTGCTTGTCAAATTGAGGATTCTAGTGTTACTCCATAGTGTACTTTCAATGTTTCTCTTGTAATAGGTTATCTTGTCTCTCTTCTACTTCTCTCTTATGGAGGGTCTTTTTCCTCATATGAGGGTTTTACCTTCTCATGCATCATTGAGAGCATTTCATTCCTTGTATTTCATCTATCTTTTGGGGAGGATTTTTATCCCACTAGGTTTTCTCCTTTTCTCCATTTGTGAGAGATTGCATTGCATTTGTACATGGGTACCTAACATGGCCTAGTTGTCAGGACCCATCTTGCATTGTTTGATTTTTTGTTCATTCTCCCTAAGTTGCACTTAAGGGGGGGTGTTGGTGTAATTAATTTTTTTGTACCTTGTCCAAGGTCATAATTACACCTTAGTTAAGTTTACTTATGGACCACATAGGATTTGTTGGAGAATTTCCACCTTTGGTGGACTTATCTTCTTATTACTTTATCTACTCCACCTTTCATGGACATATCATGTGATTAGGTTTCCACCTTTTGTGGGTGATCCACTATTTTTAGTGGTTATCACATTATCACTTTCCACTTTAGGTGGAGTGATAGATTTACATTATTGTTTCATGTCATAAGATTACCCCTCCTATGTTCTCACCTTGGCTATATACCAAGGGGTCTCTCATTGTAAAATCGATCATTACAAGCATCTCATATTATTGACATTGAATATAGTTTATTCTTGTCACATTATTCTCTCTTCTTTGTGCTTTCCATTTGGTCCATAGATCTTGGCATCCATAGCCAATTCTAACATGGTATCAAAGCATGTTTGATTCTAACACACATTTTATACCAAACTATAGAATATTTTCTAACCCTAGCCAACCCTTGAAAAATAGTGAAGGGATCTCAAAATGACTAGCTTTAAGTTTGAAATTGTTTCTCTTTAACAACCGTCCTCAGGAACGAATGATTTTCACTAGTGAATGCCTTCTGATCTAAATATACAACATTGATAACATTATAATTTTGGCCTCCAAACCTAATAAGTTATTGTAGCTCAAATAAACAATGTGCTAGGGTTTCACAAACCAAAAAATTTCCACTGAAGCACACTCTTCTGACCAGGGAGAGCTCGCATGTCTCACCAAAATCAGGGATACTTAAGGGTTTCAATCCTCAAGCCAAGTTGCAACAACAATAATCAAAAACCTTCATCACATAATGCCTAAAAATGATCCCTTAGGGTGTTATATAACATTTAATAACAATATGATTTAATCTCCACCCTCCATCTTAAACTTTTTAATCCAAGGGCTCATAATAAAACCCTAAAATTTGTTATTATCAACTCTTAGGCAATTTATCACATGTTTTAAAGATGTCACTTAAGTACCTAAAAAGGGACCAATTTAAGTCCCATGGATACGCATCACTATAAGTTGCCTAAAAATATGCGCCCAATATAAAATAACAAGTTCCCTTAAAATAACTTAAGTTTGCTTAAGTTGCATCAAAAGACGTGCACTCAACTTAAAATTAGAATTTAGAACAAGCCAAGGACTTCATTTCTTACCCAATGATTCTCTACATCCTCTTCCTCTTGGGTAAACCAAGGAAAGGACAACCAATCTGTTGTTAATCATCTTGATTTGAGTTGGGGACATTACATAGAGATAGGAGAAGAACCATAAGAGCGGCCAGAAGATCTACCTGGTGCACACCTATGTAGATTAAATCCAGTACTAGAGGAACTCCATGAAATTGTTATACTATATTCAAAAGTTGAATTTACATTAGATATCTTACCACAAGCTAAAGAATCACTTGTGTTGAAGTCCCTACCATACACACTAATACAAGGAGAGCTACATCACATAGGGAAAGATGAAATAATAAGAAGAGTGGTATTTGAACATGAAAGAGAAGCTATCTTGAAAGAATCCCATGAAGGAATAGTAAGAGGGAATAATTATGACGAGACAACAACAAAAAGAGTTAAATTAGTGAGATTATGGTGGCCAACCCTACATAAAGATGCTAAAGAATACACTAAGAACTGTGACATATGTCAAAGGATGGGGAAACCTACCATAAAATATGAGATACCATTGAAACTAGTACTAGCACAAATACCATTTTAAAAATGGTCTATATATTTCATAATACCAATTGATCCATTGGCTAAGCACTCTAAAGCAATATTTATCATCGCAGGAGTTGAATATTTAACAAAATCAGTATAGGCAAAACCCGTTAGGGATTGTAGAACAAAAATTGTCACAAGATTATTATGTCATAACATAATCACTAGACATGGTTTCCCATTAACTATAGTAGGTGATCAAGGAAAGCACTTTGTTTATAAAGTAATTAAAGAGATTTTTCAAAATTTCATGATTACACACAATAAGAGCTCCACATACCACCTACAAGGAAACAAAGCAAGTGCATCTTTGAATAAGATAATTGGGACAACACTTACCAAAATGCATGAAGGAAAAATCCGGATTGGAACATTAAGATACCTACAGTAATTTGGGCTTACCACACATCATATACAAGTACTACTAATTTATACCATTTTGACTAGTCTATGGGATTTATGTGGTAGTTCCAATTAACTTCATAATCCAAAATTTACATACCACATTAACTCTATGATTGGATGATGACGAATCCTTAGCGCAAAGAATAGAATATCTAAAATAAATGGATGAGGATAGATTATTTGCATTATATAATCAAAAGGTAGAGTGACAAAGACAAAAGGCCTAGCATGACAAAAACCTTCATATAAAATTTTTCCAATAAGGGACCTAGTATTACTTTATGATAGTAAATTTAAAAAAAAATGAAAACTAAAGGTGATGTGGTTGGTTCATACCCCATTTATGAAATTGTGGACTTAGGTGTAGTAAGATTAAAGATATTAGACAGTAATCGCATCACAGGGTATATGAATGACATCAAACTTCAACATTACCACATGCCCAATGGATAATACCATAAAGTTTGAAAAGACACAAACTATACATTATGTAAAATATATAAAATATACTACTAAACAAAAAGAATCAAACTGTTAGCAGATACAAAACTTAAAACAACTACAAAAACCTATGAAAACCAATGGGAAATCGACATCACTATGACTGACAAACACAAGGCTATTTAATCCTCTTGTAGCTCTATTGAATTTAATTTGCATCCTAAATACTCATGCTACCTTGAGCTCTAATACAATATCCTACACAATTCAAAGCAATGGTAACCCCAACTCTAGTAAATATAACAAAGAAACCATGACCCAAATACAACAATTAACCATTCAAATCCATGGAGGTTGACAAAGATGGGAGATTTTCAAGCATTCCCATAGACATGGTATGAACAAAATATGTAACAATATATATCCATGACCCCATAATAGAGATAGATCACACGAATCTTGAGGAGCTAAGGCAAACCCTACTCGCTCTAGACCAAAGTTTATATACCTGCCACAATAACAATAGGTTGGACGAAAGCACCTAGATGGATGGAAAGATTGCCCAAGTTTATGTTATGAAAATGATTGGCTTATATTGGTCTTAAGCACAGTCAATGATGAATTCATTAATCTATAAAATCCTTACCACATTATAAAGGAAGCAATTCACACAGTAATGGGATTGAGCATGACTAGAGAATTCCCAACAAAGAAGGATTTTAAAAATGATGTGGTTAACTAGCTCACAAGCACAACACCAAATGGAAATGACATCAATGTTTGAGTTATCACAAACCCTGGAGTGCAATATGCAACTATGGTCATCACGTATAAGATCTACTATGTGAACAAAGAGGACTTTGTCACCACCACAACAATCCATAGCACATATCAAATGGTGGTTGAAGGGAATGATTTTGACCTCTGTGAGGTAATGTAGGAACAACTGATGGAGAATTTATAGAAGATAAAGACCTCGCACTATAATTTATTCTATAGAATGCTCCTCATATTCTTGGTCTTATAATTTCTCAACGAACTTCTAAGATTCAAAGGGAAAGTATGGAAAAAACATTTACTAGTAGCTGCCCAAATCAACATGTGCATTTGTCAATTCCTTGACAAGAAAACATATACAAAGGCATACTAGGTCTTCTCTAAAATATTCCAACAACAAATGAAATCACGGGAGCATATTTCATATTAGTTCGTAAAATAATACATCAATACAATCACATTCCTAGTGAATAAGGATTACAAATATATGGAAGTGGTAGAACCAAGAATGATATGTATCCCAAAGCTTTCGTTCGAGGTATCACAAAAAGAAGTAAATTCATATGCAAAAAATATCTTGAGAAAACCAAAAGATCCTAATGTAGAGAGGTTTGGCACCTACAAAGAGATAATGGACCAACTCCATAAGAAGAACGTTGAGGAGAAATTTGAAAAAATAAAGAATAGCTAGACACAAGCATTGGGGTATTCCACCCAAAGATACTATACAACAATATTCCTCTACACCAACTCTAGAGAAATGTAAACCTACCACATGGAGGTATAGAAGGTTTCATGGACTTTCTAGTACCCAATCAAAGGGCCCAACATCCTCCTCTGAAGTAGTAACAACTTTGGATGTATAGGACGTATTGGAGACACTAGGTCAAATGAGTATGGAGAAGAAGGGTCGCAAAGAAAGGCCAAAACAAATGAGTATGGAGAAGAAGGGTCGCAAAGAAAGGCCAAAACAACTGGTCAGAAGGAAAATAATCACTTCTATGGAAGAGGAAGAAGTAGAAGAGGTACAAAATCCTTTCTATAAAAGGAAGAATAAGGAACACACGGTGCATATTCAACAACTAGTAGAGCAACCCCAATCTCTAATTGATCTGATGGTGACTACCAATGCCATCATCTACCATGGCATGCTCCCTCAAGTATTAACTATGTATGATGATTTAGATGAAGATAATAAACCTAGAATCATACAAAGCTTAATATTGTATTTAAGAAAGTTTGACAAAGTTTTAGAGGAAGTCATCAAAGGCTTTCCCCAACCTATTTTCATAATCCAAAAAATAAGGGAGAAAAACCTTAAAGAAGAAGAGGAGATAAAAGAAAAATCTATCATAAATCTAGATTTTTATCTTATTGCATATCAGAAGGAGAAACTCACAAGATCTCTACACAAAGAAAAGGGTAGATACCCTAATGGGGGGACAATAGGAATAAATTTCCAAGTTATGGGAGGAAACAAAAAAATCATAAAGGCACTCCTGGACTCCATCCTACAAGAGGAAAAATCTAATAAAAAACCACCACCTTCTCCAACAAGAAGTCCATCGTACATACATGCGGAAGAGGAACAAGAAAAAGAAGAAGAAGAAGAAGAAGAGGGGACATCCACATCAGTGTCACCCATACAATCCATCAAATAATTTCTAGCACAATAGAAGCAACTCCAGCCAACACCAACTCATTAGCTCATACAACTTCCAATAATGAGCTCATAATTTAATTTGATGAACATCTCCCCATTACAAAAGTTACAATTGGGAGAAATTTTCTATACTAGTGTTAGGGAAGAGATCCTACTATAGACACATAAAATGGCATGGACCCACAAACCACATTTTTATACATTTTATCATGCTTTGTCTTAATATAATTAAAATATTAAATTATGTCTTATATTTCAATGTCAACTATTAATTAAATAATTTCTATTTATTTAATTAATTCACGTCTTTTATTCCTCTTGGCTATTTAAATAAATTAATTACATTTATTATTTAAATACGTTACTAATTCCCTGTCACTCTAGAATTAAATAAATTCTTAAATTTATTTAATTATTCTTTGTCTATTATTCCTCTTGATTATTTAAATAAATAAACTTTATTTATTTATTTAAATACATCATTAATTTTCCATAATTTTTTATAATTAGATAAATCTCTTTGATTTGTTTAAATATTATCCACTTTATCTTTTTCTAATTTTAAATAAAATCATTTATTTAAAATTGTCTACTTTCTAAGTTTCCTCCACAATTAAATAATTTTAATTATTTAATTGTCTTATTGATTTTTCCTTCTAAATTTAAATAAAAGCATTTTATTTAAATTGGCAATTTCCCTCTTTCCAAGTAAATAATTTTAAATTATTATTATTTACTATCACATGACCCCACTTTTTGAATTAAATTGATTTTTAATTTAAAAAGACAACTCATCTCTTGAGGGAATTAAATTTAAATTTCTATTTTAATTCTCCTCTTTCCTCTTTTTCTATCACTTGCATTCTTGTCATAGATTTGATTTTTCTAAAATTAAATCTTATCTTTTCATTTCAAATCTCATTCTAATATTGCCCTAACCCTAATTGTGAGTTGTCACATGCTTTTATGGCCATTGATCTTAGGGCATTTCTCGTCTTTCAATCTTGGTCATTCACCTAAAATTGACTTTTCTATAAAAGACAATTTTAGTCTCATTTCTGATTTCTTAATTTTATCTCTCAACTTCTTCTTCTTCTCCATCATCTCTTAATCTCTTAATATCTTGAAAAAATTATGGCACTCTTGAGTTTATCATTTATCTTGTCATTTAGTCATTGAATATTGCATATAGGATTTGATATTCTCTTGCATAGATTCTTAAATCCTTCAACACTTGCTTGAAATAGTGTATAGTTTAGATTGCTTATCAAAATCTGAGGACAACCTTTTACATTTCAGCAAGCTAGAAGGTGTAATGGAGGTCAGTCATGGAGGATGAAGAATTTGGATGAGATCACTCTATGTATTTCTTTATTAATTTCCTTTGCACTTCATTACGTATTGTGGGTTTATATGTTTGCATGTAATTTGCTAACATATCTTGTAGAAAAAATACCTCAGTTATATTGGTGAACCTAACTCTTTTTTTCCAAAATACGTTTTTTTTGCAGGTTTCGTATGACCCTTTTTTTTGCAAGTACAAGTGTACGGAACAACGCATTTGACAGTTCATGCGACACAAGTGCTTTGTTGTGCTGCATCTTCTTACACAAGCGACGCAACCACTCTTTCATGATGCACTTGCCTTTCTGAGTGATGCAACTGACAACCCGAGCTGCATCTAACAAAAATCAAGCCACAATTGATATATCGCGTCGCATATGTAATCCAGAATGACGCATTCACTATGTTGCGACACAAACAACTGGTTAAAAGGGTTTTTTGATTTGTTTTTCGAATTTCTATTTTTCTATTTCTAGATTAAGGATTTTTCGGCTACTAATTTGTGTGTGATAGCATGTGTCAAGCTAGAGTCTAACCCTCCTATTTGAGTTGTTTTTTTTTTTTCTAAAATTTAATCAATCAAGCAAACAATCATGCATTTCACTCATTGATTAAAATGAACACTCACACATTTGCATTGGTTTAAAAAGAAAAATCATGCTTTTTCATTTGGTTTAAAATGAACTCTTGATTATCTCACACTAGAAACGGTTAAAATGAACCCTTGTTTGATAACACTACAAACGGTTAAAATGAACCCTTGTTTGATAACACTACAAACGATTAAAATGAACATGTGTCTGATGTGTCTTGTGGTTTAGTAACGACCTCAATAGTGTGTATATAATTATATTGTGCCTTGTGTGATCTGGAGAAATAAAAACACTAAAAATTTGGTTACTAAATTACCCATTCATATTTCAATTTGGGATTAAAAAGAACAACCATGTGAGTGTGAGTAGAACATATTGTGTGTGCTCTCTTTTTTTTTCAACAAAGATTGATTGAACTACAGATATGTTTTCTCGCTATTGTTTACCTTAGAAGTTGGGCCTACTTTGGTGGGAAAAATTACTCACCCCAAAGTGACTCAAATCAACAACGAATATTTTTAGTCGAGCTACCCCCAACTAACATATAAATGTGAATCCTAAGGGAAAGCCTAGGATTATGAGTGTGGATGTGTCATACAGACCAATTAGTACTCCCCAAAAGCATGTTGAGTGTAACCTCTTCAGGATGGAGTGCCTCCTAAACAAATCTTAATCTTGTGCCCCATGTATGGCCACTCGAATGGGGGTCCTAAACTAAATACTCTTGTGCAGTAGCCAAAAACCTTCTATCTGCTAGCGCAACAATGGTCATTGTGAAGGCATCCACGTATTCATAATATTTAGTAGAGGTGATCAATCTTCCATGGGAGTTTCATGGGGGTTGAAATCTTGGTTGGCCTAAGAAGAGAGTGCACTGTAAGGGGGAGCTTGGGCAGCCAAGCTTTTAGATTCACATGCTAAGGATATGCGGTTGGGGAAACCCACGTGAAATCTAGAAGATATTGTCATGGCCTAACCATAGGATTGTGCTTGTCATATTTTTGTTTGTTTACAATCAAAATATCGTTCTTTCCAAGTGTTTTTTGGATACTAAAACAAAGCAAACAATATTCACACATCTGGAAACAAACAATCAGATTCAAACAAATCGGATTTTTTTCTTACCAAAACTTCAAGTCCAAACATTTTTAGCCTGTTGTCAAACATCTTCTTCCAAAAGTCTTATGTCAAATCTAGATCATAAAATTGCTCAAATATCTCATTACTTGTACACTATAGCTTGCATCTTACCATAGGGTCATCTTTGCAAATTTTAGTAAAAAATCATCCTTAGGCTTCACCATTTGCATTTTCAGTCATAAACCAAGAACTTAGGTCCTCATCTCATTTTACATATTTTGGATTAGGACAACCTTACATCACTTTACAAAATCTTGACTTTCAAAATTAGGTTATCATTGGACTTAATCATCATTATCTTCTTTAGTCATTGTCCTTTTGTGAGATCCTTCCAACTCAAAAGTCTAGTTAGGAAGACTCACTTGTCATTTTGTCATTGTAATTTAGTCCTTCAAACAAGTCCTTTGATATTCCAAAATTGAGACATAGATCATGCATAGGGTGGTTAGGAAACCTTCTTCCAAATCATTTTAGACCTTTTCATTTGCATACCTTACACATTCAAATCATTTTAGTCCTTGCCTTGCATATCTTTAAAATCCAAAATATTGTCATCATAGTCCTCATTTGGCATCTAGACTTTGCATTGGTCATTTCCCTTAGGCAAACGTCATTTTCACCTTGGCATTTGGAATCTTTTCTTGACAATTTTATCACCTTTCATTATTCATTTCCCTTGGGCAAACGTCATTATAACCTTGCATTGACATCCTCCAAAAATACAAAAAAAAATAGTCATAACTTGACATCTTAGTCTTCATTATCCTTTGGAATTAGTCATTTTCTTTAGACAACATTGTCATACTACATTCCTTATTCCAGAAAATACCAAAAACATAGTCTTAGTCTCATTCCATCCACCATCATGTCTTCAAGTCACTATGAAATTCTTGCTAGTCGAATTGAATGCCAATTTATTAGTAATGGTCAAGAACAACTAGCCATGGACTTCAAAAAACTATACCTCTAGTCGAGACACAAATTCACATCAACCTCTAGTCCTCCATACATCTTACCAATAGTCCATGATTCCTATTTCTCTATCCATCTACTATCAAGAGTCCCCTAACACCATCCATGACATTTGTACTCAACAAACTTTCATTACCCACCCTAACCTTGATAAGAGAAATCAATCATCCATCAATCCTAGTCCTTCATACATTCTTCCCTTCCAAGTCTCCTCATCCTATCCTAGTCCTCCATCCACTAATTCCTTACAAGTCTCCCCATCCTATCCTAGTCCTTCATCCTATACTAGTCCTTTATCCACATCAATCCTAGTCCTTCATACACTAGTCCTTTCCAAGTATCCACATCCTATCCTAATCCATCATACACCAATCCATTCCAAGACACTCCATCTCAAAATACATTTAGTCATGAAAGAACATCTAGTCATGGTCTCCAAATTCCCATCCCATTTCATAAACTTGAAGATACATGTCAAAAGGAAAACCCATAGGATGACACCATAACTCCCCCGTCATGTCAAAATCAAAGTAGTCCATCCCATGACCCCATATTTACATCCATTCAAGAAGTCATCCTAGAAAATTTGGCATACCAAAGAATATCCTTGGTCAAGAGTCCATCCACAACCATGGCATTCAAGAGAAACCTATCCTTGGTCAAGATCCTATTTTCGGTCATGTCATTCCAAAAGAGCCCATCTTTGATCAAGACACTACTTTTGAACAAGTCCAAAATGATCCACTCCTTGACCTCTATGCCATTCATGATCAAATGCTTGAAGACGACCATATCGACACTTCCATAAATGAGACACTTGCCTCCATGAGACACATAGATGATCTTCCTATAGAACAAGAGACTAATACTCTTGACATATTTGCAAATGATCAAGCTATAACTGAATTCAGTGGGCTGTATGACAATGACCATGAAGACGGTTTTGACATCGACTTGGAAGCACCGGAAGAATCATCTTAATCCAATATGTCACAAAATCAGACCACAAATGCTAATCAAGACTCTATCCAACATGTCAATGAGGCCACAACATCCTATAAACTAGGATCATCTACCTTGGTCAGAGCAGGCTTTCTTATAGAAGAGAAAATTTAGAGTAAAGGTTTCCAACTAAACAATGATGGATTAGCATCTTGCTTCCAAAATAAAAAATTTATCATCACAAACATAATCTTTCAAAACATCCATTATCAAGGAAAAGGACTCGGCCTACACGAGTAAGGAATTATTGAACGAGTACAAGTTCAAGAAAATTATAGACATCAAGTTCTTGGCTACTCCTCGGTCAAAAAATATAATGATGTTAGTGGTCCCTCCTCGATATTGGGGGAAACCTTATCTAATACAAACATCAAAATGGGTGTCATGAGTAGTCCTTGTATTAAGATTGTTACCAAAACCCCTTCCCCCCACACCCCAAATTGTCATTCCATCATGAATAAACCTTCCATTTGGAACCAATAAAAAGAAAAATATTACCAATCCAAAGTTCAAAATCCAATGTCAAAGGCCATGAAATCAATCAAAAATACAAGTGGACAATTGAAGCTAAACTGGATCCCAAAGAAAAATGGATCAAGTCAAGAAAATATGTCAAAAATCAATCAAAATGTGGAGCCACGACATAAGAGGACTCCCACATATAATACATTTCCACCTCCTTCAAAATGGCCATCAAGCAAGACATATAAAAGTGTTGATTCTAAACACTATCCCAATACAAAATCTAATCTTCATCATCCATCACCCCAAGTTTGGAAAATAAAAATTGCTACATCCAAAAAATTTGTCCATGTCTACCATCATCCATCATCATCCTACATCTTTCCTAAAGTCCAAAGGTTCCATGTCACAAATATGTCGCATTTTGGCAACAACTCTTTATCATAAGGATTGTCATGGCATTCTATCACGACGTGTGTATTCTGATAGGGCCAACTCTAGTATCAACAAGGATCACAATGACATTAATGAGTTGTATGCAAGCACTATCATCCTGACAAGGCAACTACTTTAGAAAGGTCATTATTGGCATGTCATGACACCAGTCTCTACATCAGAACCATCAAAGGATTCAACAAAATTAGTGGTCACCTAAAGCATCAAGACCATTCCAAAAATACCAAAATACAAAAAAAAAAAAAATCAAAAAAATCATCACCTTGATGGAAACCTGGCAAACAGGTGTCATGGTGACATCAAAAAAATCAAAAGTCAACAAAAATAGTAAAGAGAAAAAAATTCGTCCAATAGTGAAAACCATTCTTATGGCACTTTGGATAAGTACCATGATGAAAACCTGGCAAACATGCGTCATGTGTAAAATAAATCATCTATGTGGACCATTACACTTGGGGGCAAGTTGTCTCATCTCCCCTACCTGTGCCATGATAATTCTTATGACATTTCCACCTATCCCTCTAAGTCATATCGTTTCCGTCCATTCTCTCATCTACTTTGATCTTGACAAAGACTAACACACAAACAGTAATACATGCTTTGGGGAAACTTTTGACATGTGCATCCTCTGGTCATACACTAATCATAAAATATCATGTCATTATCTTCATAGCCTCACTATCCCCTATGCAACATAGTCCTTGGAGACCATACTTTATCCTTATGCGACATAATCTTCTTGTCTCTTGTCTTTTACTAAAGCCAACCATCATCCTTTTATACCTATTTCCTATCTTGGTCTCCCTTGTTAATGGTCTGAAGATCCATCATCATCCCATCTATTCCTCACCAAGTCATTCCAAATGCAACAATATAGCAACCTAGCACATTATCCAAAACATTTCCTTGGCTTTGTCCTTGAACCTACTGCAGACCTCAATCCTCTTGTCACATTATTACCATCTTCATGTTGTTTCGGGATGTGTCCCTCCCACATCAAACAACATTATCATTTTCATCGTCACCTGTCAATTGGTATTCAGCTTGACTAGCGGAAAAATCATGGTTGTCCTTGGATTCATGTGTGTCGACATCATTCACATGCATTGGTCACGATTTTCATAAAACATCAAAAAGTCATAAAAATCATAAAAAGTCTTGAGAAAAGTCATAAAAAATCATTAAAATTCTTGAGAAAAGTCCTAAAAATTAAAAAAAGTCCTGAAAAAAGTCATAAAATATCAAAAAAAGTCCTGAAAAAATTCATAAAAAATCAGAAAAAGTCATAAAAATCACAAAAAAGTCTTGAAAAAAGACCTAAAAATTGAAAAATGTCCTAAAGAAAATACAAAAACATTCAAAAAACATTGAAAATCTCAAAACAAATTCAATGCTTGTCCTATCATTCAAGTCAATCACGTCAGTCAATCTTTGTCCTGGTCTGAACTACGTTGTCTCTACGCATTTGCTACTTAGGCAAGGTTCATCTTTGAACCCCCGAGACATTAGGTTTGTGGCAATAAAATCATGGCTCAAATCCTCTGTCCTTCAAACAAATTCATTGGTCATGTCGAACTACAAGGTCTCTGAGTGCACAACATAGGAAAGGCCATCAATCGATGAACCCTCGAGGCCACATTAGGTCAGTCCTTTACGGTTTGTCACATCAGTCAAATAAGTCAGACATTGTCATCTAACACATGAACAGTCATCAAAACATCAGACAAGTCATGCATCAACAAAACAATAGACAACATAGTCGAACTAGTCATTAAATCCAAATTAAACAACATAGTCCAATTAGTCATACAATCAAAATCAGTAAAATTGGTAAAAGCAATTTCAATCTCGTCACTCTTTCGTCTCTCCCAAGATGTGTCCTTCTTGGACTTGGACCTTGTCAAAATGTCATTTTCCTTCTCAGGATGTGTCCTTCCTAACGATAGGAACCATCCAACCATCAACACCATCAAATTGGCAACCCGTCAAAACCGTCCAAATTGTCAAAATGTCAAACTATCATGCAATCAATCTTTGACAAACACACATTCGCAAACACAACTAAATGGTTGTTAATTTTTCTAGTCTATTTTGTCTTATCTTTTTATTGCTTTGTCTCTTGGTCATGTTACTAGCTACCTCGAGGATTTCCCATGAAGGATTTAGAGGTGTGATGACATCTCATGACCTATTTTATTTTCTTTGACTACTGTTTATGGATTGTCTTGACAAAAAGACTGGGGCAACTTGGCCCTTAGTCTGAGTTATGACATTCCTTGTTCGCGACTATCTTTTTTGCAAGTGGATGACCTTGTACACCTTGGTCTATGCCATACCATGGTGTTTTTTGTCCATTTGTGTCATTTTTACCACCCAATGATGATTCGAGCAAAAATTATTAATACTTTGGCAAATGTATAAGGATTCTAACATGCTTTTTTTTTCTGCATTAACTTGCATTTCCTTCCCCATATTGACATCCATGTCTTATGACCTAACATTTCTTCTATTCCTTCATTCTCTAGTCTTCTCATCCATCTCGAGAGCACACTCATGTTCTCTAAACCCAACTATCCTCTTGAGGGGGCATACCGCAACTCTCCTCGTCATCTTTCCTCATCCTCTTTACACTGGGGCATATTTTTGACTTATTTTCTTTTTCACAATGCGATAAACTACATCATGACAAAGAGGGGCAAAATGTAGACACATAAAAATGGCATGGACCCACAAACTAAATTTTTATACATCTTCTCATGCTTCGTCTCAACATAATTAAAATATTTAATTATGTCCTATATTCCAATGTCAACTATTAATTAAATAATTTCTATTTATTTAATTAATTTATGTCTTTTATTCCTCTTGGCTATTTAAATAAATAAATTACATTTATTACTTAAGAACATCACTAATTCCTTATGTCACTCTATAATTAAATAAATTCTTAAATTTATTTAATTATTCTTTGTCTATTATTCCTCTTGATTATTTAAATAAATAAAGTTTATTTATTTTTCTAAATACGTCATTAATTTCTTATATTTTTCTATAATTAAATAAATCTCTTTGATTTGTTTAATTATTATCCACTTTGTCTTTTTCTAATTTTAAATAAAATCATTTATTTAAAATTTTCCACTTTCTAATTTTCCTCCACAATTAAATAATTTTAATTATTTAATTGTCTTATTGATTTTCCTTCTAAATTTAAATAAAAGCATTTTATTTAAATTGGCAATTTCCCTCTTTCCAAGTAAATAATTTTAAATTATTATTATTTACTGTCACATGGCCCCACTTTTTGAATTAAATTGATTTTTAATTTAAAAAGACAACTCATCTCTTGAGGGAATTAAATTTAAATTTCTATTTAAATTCTCGTCTTTCCTCTTTTTTTGTCACTTGCATTCTTGTCCATAGATTTGATTTTTCTAAAATTAAATCTTATCTTTTCATGTCAAATCTCATTCTAATATTGCCCTAACCCTAATTGTGGTTTGTCACATGCTTTTATGGCTATTGATCTTAGGGCATTTCTCATCTTTTAATCTTGGCCATTCACCTAAAATTGACTTTTCTATAAGAAGGCAATTTTAGTCTCATTTGTGATCTCTTAATTTTATCTCTCAACTTCTTCTTCTTCATCATCATCTCTTAATCTCTTAATATCTTCAAAAATGTTTGGCATTCTCTTGAGCTTAGCATTTATCTTGTCATTTAGTCATTGAATATTACATATAGGATTTGATATTCTCTTGCATAGATTCTTAAATCCTTCAACACTTGCTTGAAATAGTGTATAGTTTAGATTGCTTATCAAAATCCAAGGGCAACCTTTTACATTTCAGCAAGCTAGAAGGTGTAATGGAGGTCAGCCATGGAGGATGAAGAATTTGGGTGAGATCACTCTATGTATTTATTTATTAATTTCCTTTGCACTTCATTACGTATTGTGGGTTTATATGTTTGCTTGTAATTTTCTAACATACCTTGCAGAAAAAATACCTTAGTTACACCTACAACAACATGTGGATAATGCAGAGAAACTAGAAGAAGCAGTCCAAACTTTGCAGAGATCCCTCCCATAAATATAGAGAGACACTTCCCTTCCACTACCCCAGAAACTCAAACAACTAGCGAATGGCCTCGAAGTAGACATAAAGGCACAAAATGAGAAAATAAAACAAGAATCTGAATAATAGATATTGAAAATAACACAAAAGAGGCTACAAGATGATGTGTGGCAGCCCACTCATAACTAGAAAATAAATTCAAGCATGTAGGTAGAATAATAATAAAGGTTAATGCCCTCTATCAATTTTGTTTTCAATGTCCTACCTTTACAAAAGACCTCAAAGACCAGATAGCATAGTTGGAGGGAAAAATAATACAAGTTGTAGTATCATATAATCTATTGAAATATATAGATGGATCAATAATGACCTAGCTAGAGAACACACATAATCAACTATAGTAGCTACAAGATCAGAGAGAGCATAAAGATTCAAGTGAAATAACTCCAAGAAATAGTGAGCATCAAAATTGCACATTTATGTGGAGTACTAGGAGAAGCTAGGGTTGTTGCACAATAAATCTAGATCCTAAAGACTTACAAAAGCAAAAGAAACCCTAATCAGCACACAAGAGTATATAAAAGTACTCTAGAAAGAAAAATAATAGTGGGACACAATACTGGTGCAACTAAAGGTTATATAAAAACACATTCTCTTAGGTAACTTGAGGACAAGACATAATTTTGAAAGGGAGGATGATGTTGGTAGGGCACAATACATAGAGTATAACTTACCATAACTCACCATAAAGCAAGTGCAATTTATTTGGCCAACAAGAAAAATAGGTTAAGGGGTGACCTATAAGGGTCATGTCTCTATAAGAGGCTAGGCATTGATATATATGTAATAGATAATAGAATAGGATATCCTCAAATATATAAGATAGAGAAAAACTATAATGTAAAGTAGATACTAAGACCTTCTTATGTGATGATTATATGAATATATATGGAGTTATAAGGATACAATGGACATATGTTTTATGAATTATTGTCATGTATTTTTAAGTTCTAAATAAGATATTGTTAGATAGAGTCCTTTACCATAGTACCACTCTACCCTCTAGGGTACAAACTGACGACATAAGGGATACCAATGTATAGATCTTTAGACTATACTTCCCCATTTCCTCTGCTAACATATCTCATGGATTACAAACTTTGGTCACTAGATTTCCTAGGACCTAGATCTCCCTATGATTGATCTCAATCACTCATTTTCCAAATTCTATGGATTTTGATTGCTCCACACCACCCATAATTTATTTTTCCTTCTAAGTTTTCCATAAGAAATTTGTGTGCCAAACTAGAAAAAAATTAAAGAGTTGATCATTGACCAATTTTATAGTCTACAAATACCTTGAGTTGATTCTAGGACATCAAATATTTTGGTTTTGAGTTGCACATGGTGGAATTCCTCTAGTGAAATATAGGAAGGATTTTTTAAAGAACATATGTTTGTAATGGTATGTCTTTAGGGTAGTTTGTAATAATTTAGGGGAATATTATAATCACAATTATGTATTTCATCTTACCACATTTTATAGTACAAATATGATGAGGGTTTGATGTATTTGTGACCACATCTAATGTATTACAAAACTCATTCCTTTTTGTATATAGATTATTGCAATTATAAAATGGATTATTAAGTGTCTATTACATGGAATGTAATATTTTATCGATATCTAAATGTAATCTAGTTTTGTTGATTTATTTTTATGTATATCATCCCTCTTTGTTGTTCATGACTTACTTTCCCAAAATAGTAGGCACCAGTCCATATTGGTGTTTAGGAACAAATACTTATCATTTAAAAAAAAATTCCATCCCTATTAGCTATTGTAGTAGACTAAAATTGTATACATGATGTCCATGATTCATTGCTACAAACCAAGGAATAATCTCAAGTAAAATCAATTGGCTAAATCATTAAAGAAGCATGTCATGCATGTTTGCACCTTACCATTATGTATGAAATAGTGAATTAAATTACCAAAGGAATAAAAAAATTGTTATCTATAGTTTCATGTGTAAGGTGTTAAATCAACTATATAAGAGTTTTATGAAACTATTTTTTCTTGACCTAATGATAGATATAGGGGTCAAGCGTATATTGGGTATAGCTATTAATTGTTACAATCATGCTATATTTTATTTGGTTTAAAACCCTAGTAATTAAACCTATAGGAATGTCCTCTTTATTCTAATTTGAGCTCAAAGTGCAAGAGAGAATACCCACTCTTGTCAATTGGTCTTTGACCCTCCTCAATCTATTGATGAACCTCCTTTTTACCTTCTAGATGACACCCAGTAGCCTTGAAGGTGAAAATTTTCTAGGATTATGGAGTAGTGATTTTGGGACCCAAAAAACATCATAAAAATTATTTATCAAGATGTGTAAAATGGATTTTGCAAGTGAGAAAACCCTTTTGGTTGTTGTAGGGGTCAAATTTGGCAATAAATGCATTTTGGTGCTCCTCAAAATTATTCCCACACCTACTATAATAATTTTCCATTTATTTACTATAGAAATAATCTTCTTTCAATTAAATTATTACAATTTTTTATCGATTGGCCCTTAAACCTCCTCAATTTGTTGATGAACCTCCTTTTTACATTCTAGATGACACCCATTAGCCTTGAAGGTGAATTTTTTTTAGATTTCCAAGATCAAAGAGCATGAAAAAATCTTCCACAAATGAACAAAAAATAGCACAATAATATATCTATCAATATACAAAATGAAGAGTGTATAAATATAATGAGAAACCTTACATATATAGGAAAGGTGGATAAGGTAGGAAGGTATAATAGAACAAGTGACTAGCCCTCCAAAGATGGGACACTTGAGAGTTCACTTAAAAAGTGTGTGAGAAATTTTCAATAGGTGGCTCAAGTGATGAGGACACTTCTCAATTGCATGAAGTGGTACAAAAGAAAAATAAACCTAAGTAAACTTAATCTATGATTGTGAATAGGTCAATCCTAGAAAAGTGATTTTCTAACTAGGTAAATAATGAGTCTATTTACACTAGAACACCCTCCTTAAGTGTAACTTATGGAGTAATGTATTCAATATTATGAGTCTTGTATATTAGACCATGTTAGGTACTCATGTACAAATTTCTCATAAAGTGAGGTAAAGGAGAAAAACCCAGTGGGAAATAAAAACCCATCTCTAAAAGAGAAATGATGGAAATGCAATAAAATTTACAAGTGAAGAAGATAGAAGGACTCATGATGACCCCCAAGGAATAATTCTATCACATAAATACAAGAAATTTCCCCCCCATTGGAGATAAAAAGAGATACTATGGAGCTCCCCCATAAGATCGTAGAACCTATAATGTTGAGTGATGCCCGAAGAAGAATATAAAACATGATCCCTGAATTTCAAACAACATTTCTTCCTCATGGAAGAAGATGAAATATATATAGGTCCATGGAATCTACCCATGTGATAAGAAAGGAAGCCTTTTAATGATGCACAATATTCAAAGACAATGGTGGAATCTTTGAAAGCTACTCAAATGCTCCATGTGAAGGTTGATGTAGAATAGAAACCAAAGGTGTTGATGGGTTGACAACAACATTGATGTGGTTGTCATCAAAGGTTTCTACCAACTATGTAAAATTGGATTCACTAAACAAGTCAAAATTTCCTTGTATTTAATCATCCCAATCAATTGTATTGGAAACACAACTATGAATATCCTACTGCCCTAAATCATGAGAAACCAATGATATAGGAATATATAATACTGAAGAAGTAGAATATGAAGGAGATTTTATTCCAGTAGAATACAAAGGAACCGATGATGAGGATAGAAATCCAAGGTTCAAATAACCAAATTTTATCTCCTTATTCATGTTGAAGGTATCAGTGTCATCTATACTCAAACCATCATCAAAGTCGGTAGAACTAAAGGAAGAAAAGGAATACAATCTGGAATCATGATCAACATGACCTATGGTAATGATGTCTCTACTCTAAAAATCTTTTATGATCATAGAATGTGGTGTGAAATCAATTATTTTTCCTATGCCACTATGTGTAATTTGATAAATGGAAAGGATATTATTGGATAAGAAAGGTACATAAATTACATCATTGAATGTTCCTTCTCCAATTTCAATAGATCCTTTTCTAAGAGCTAACATATAAGTGTTATTCACCATCAATATCCATGGGAATGAACAAGGATCAAATATAGAAAATAGTTCCCTAAATGTATCCACGTAGTGCAATGCCCCGAAATAAATAAGCCACTTGTGTGATGTGTTGTTTGCAAAACCAATGAGTGTCATACCCTTATTCTTATATTTTCCTAAATATATGGATGATGTGGATGAAGAAAAGGAAGAACCACCTATCCTATATGTAGGAAATTGAATTTTATTTTTTTAAAGAAGATTCCTCAACTCATCAATTTTATTTTTATAATATTATTATTCTTCATGCCCTAGTTTCTTACAATAAGTGCATTTGGGCTTCTGCTTATAAATTTTCCCTTTTGATGAGGAAGATGAATTTGATGGAGTGTCTAATTTTTATCCCTTAGCTTTATCCTTAGTTTTTTATTTCCCTTAAATAAATGAGAAAATAATTCCCGACTTTTAAAGATGTGATAGCATCTATAGAGATTAACTTAGATTATTCTCATTTGATTATCATAAAACTACTAAAAATAAGGCATTGTATGTGTTATTCCAAGAGCATCCATTGTAGAGTAGAAATAAGAAGCAAATATTTAATAAGGAATTTTTAGCTTTAAAAAACCAAGAAGACACATTCTACAAATGGAGGAGTCAATGGAGGGTGTTTTGTGAGAATATTGTGCCTCTAGTTCAATGTGGAGTTGGTGACTGAAATTCAAATGATGATTGGAGTAAGGCTTGGGTGAATAGTGGCCGCATGGGATCAAGAAGACTTGGAGTGGTCACAAATTTCTTATATGTGGGAACAACCAATAATTGATTTGTGCTTCCAATCAAAATCCATTCAAAAGTTGTGAGAATGAATCTGGCATGTCCTTTAAATAAAGGTAGAAAAATAATCTACTTATGGATATGAAGGTGCAACCAATATTTCTTTGTGTGAGAAGACACAATATTTATGAAATCCTTTCACAATAGAGAATAGATTTCCTCTATAAGATCTACTAGAGTTAAACCACCATATAGTTCAGGTTGGAATGGTTTCAATGGCACTAAAATAGGAAGCAACTCACCACTAATTCCGCTTGTGTGGAAGATTTTAGTGATAGCTACTGAGAAGACCTAGTCAAGCAAATCAATATGTGGGCATTGTTATAGCTATATTTCCAACATATGGTTTATCTATTACCGGGAGAAGATGACTACTATTAGATAGCTACAGGAAATTTTCTGACATTAAATCAAAGGGTTCCAGAGGAACAATTTACTCCCGCTTGATTTCAACAAGAATTTTTATTTTTTGCATGAGACCAAATTCATTTCAGAAGTATTTTTCTATTGGAGTTTGCCTTATTCCTTTTATCGAATATAATGATGCAAATCGTGCTTTAATGGGTATAAGGCATATCTTGTCTAGGCAATTTTTTTGAAATAATACCTTTATTACCATGCCTTCCAACTACTTTATCACCCACTTGTATTTTACGTTTTTTTGAAATATATACATGAACTTTTTCTACACTATCTCTGAGATCATCTTCTTCCTCAAACTCAGCCTTTTACACCTTTAGTGACAACCTTTGCAATAGTTATCAACCTTTCATGGTACTTACCTTATTTGGTTTGACCTCTTCCCCATGTGAATTAAAAATTCAAATTTATTCCCCCCATGCATTTGTCTTCCCCATGACCTCTCAAAGGTCACATCAAGTACATGGGACAAAGACCTCCTTTTGGAGGACCTTGTCTTATCCATGAGTTTCTTCCAAGTTTGTGAATTTTAAATTCACTTTTATTCCTCCAATGCCTTCTCCAATCCCCATGGTGAGAAGAGTGGACTTTCCAAAAGTCCTCATTTGTCACTTTCAACCCCATTTGGGGACAAGTTATCCCTTTTTAAGGAAATCCTCTTCAATCCCAAGGTACTTACAAGTACTTTGGGACCACATGGTATTTTCCATGTCACCCTATACTTCTTCCATCTCACCCTCCACATGGAAAGATGTGAGGGCTTATTCCTCAACTCACCACAACCCTTTATCTTATCCATGTTGGATCAATCTCAACCGTCCATTTTTCTTTAAATGGAGGGTCTTGGCCTCAAGTTAGAGGTTAAGTGTTGTTATTATTTTCAAGTGTTATTGAGATTTTGAAGCCATTATTGCAACACTCTTGAACTCTTACATTTGTGTTCTTGTAGTCATTATTGCACTCACCCACTATCATCAATCATTCCACTACCACTATCATTGCAAGCTTGCCATCAAGGAGCACACATCAAGAACATCATCAAGGGCCAACCACTCCATCAAGCTCAACAAACAAAGGTATAACATTTCTTGTTATTTTACTATTGTTTTTTTTTAGTTTCAACTAGGCCTAATTCAAGGTGTTGTATTCCTTTTTCATTTCATTTACTTAGCTTTAGCATTTTTAGATTAAGGATTTTCACTGCACACATTTTTGGCATGCCCTGTGGGACCCACGTCACAAGTCAGTTACTTTCACATTTTTCTTTTTTGAAATCTTGCAAGTTGAGGAACACAAAGGCGAATTTTCCCTCAAAGGAGCAACTCTGCCCATAAAGGGGCAAACCTCTCCACAAATAGGCGACCCCACCCAAAAAAGCTAGATTTTCAATTTTTGGATTTTTTGTTTTTTTCTGTTTCTAAATTTTTGCAGGTTTAGGTTCACAAACAAGTGACGCCACCCACGAATAGGCGACCCCATCCTAAAAGGAGCGACCTTGCCCAAAAAGTCATATTTCCAATTTCTGCATTTTTTTTTTTGTTTCTGACCTTTTTGTGGGTTCAGCTCCCCAAATAGCAACCCCACCCAAAAAGGGGCGACCTTGCCCATGAATAGGGGACCCCACCCAAGACCCTATTTTTTCTATTTCTATTTTTTTTACTTTTCTTCAAGTTTTGGACAAATAGGCGGCCCTGCCCAAAACACAAAGGCGGCCACGCCTGAAATAGAGGTAAAAACGGGTAAACAATCACTCAAATCTTTTTTGTTCTATTATTCGATTTATGACTATTTTTTCATTTCTGACCTGCTAACATTTTTTTCTTGTGAGTGTGTTTCATTACCAATGTTTGTGTAGCTCAATTGTCGAAGACATAAAAATGAAACTACTAACATTTGTTGCAGGGGTAGAAAGCTTGTTTAGTTAATCTTTTGCTTTCATTTCTAAGCTAGGAACATAGGATTAATTAAAGGGTCAATAAAAAAATTTGTCATGTTTGAAAGTGGGCTATTGACGTATCCAATCCCCTTGCGCCATTTGGTGATCCTTGGTGAAGAGAAATCATAGTCCACTTAGTCCTTTTTACCCATTTTCATTTTATTAGCAGGACCTGCTTGGGGATTTCATCACCCCAAGGGATGATTCCAACCACACATACTGGTGGGGTATATAAAGGGGGGAGGCAAAATTTGTACCTCAATCTAGTCACATCATGTCTGGCAAAGTGTCAAAGCTAGGGTGATACCTATACAAGACGTGAAGAGTTGGTCTAAGCTCCTAGTACCTCGTTGGTTGCTCCTGACTCATGCCTATAGATGGGATGGTGTTCATGATTGTGACCCATGTATTGTGTGTATATTGAGGACACCTTTAGATGCCTTGTTTAGCCTAGATAGAGGACCGTGTTGACCAAATGCTTAATACTAAAACTAGGCTTGTTCTGTCTAAATTGTTTTCTTGTGAAAACAAGTGATTATCAGTCAATTTTGGCCTTTTTATTTTTATCCTTTCCCTTAACTATTTTTGACTAAGTTAGGTTCAAACCAATACACAGAGGCGACCCTGCCCTCAAAGGGGTGGCCCCACCCTTCCTGTTTCAGTCATTTTTCACCCAACCCAAGTCAAAAATCACCAACTTTCTTGAAATAGTCAGCCTTTCCCTCAAAGGGGTGACCCCACCCTCAAAAAAGAGAACTTTCCCTCAAAGGGGCAACCCTGCCGCTATCTCAACTACTGTTTATCTTGTCCAAGTCAAAATTTTAGCATTTTTTCTTGTTTAGGTGACCCTACCCCTTGTTTGGGCGACCCCACCCACTATTTTGGTGACCCTCCCCAAGTTTGGGTGACCTTGCCCTCAAAGGGATGGTTTTTCCAAAAAAGGGGTGACCTTGCCCTTCGAACAACTATTTTAAGCCTTTGTTCGCTAGCCATTACCTCGTTCTGAGAACCTGTTTTCTGATTTTGAGTGTCGTTCCCTCGTCTTGAGTAATCGTTCAACCACTCTTAGCATCCATCCGTCCATTCTGGATATTCATTTTCCTATTTTGAACATCGTTCCCCCTTTTCAACTAATTGTTCACCCATTCTAGGAACCCATTTTCCCATTTTGAGTGTCATTCCCCCACCTCATACATCTGTTCACCTATTCTGAGTGATTGTTTTCCCATTTTGGAAGTCTATTTGTAGGTACCACTTAACCATTTTGTGAACTAAGTCAAAACCAGGATCTGTTTGGGTGACCCTGCCCTAAAACTATATTTATGATCAGATAATCTAGTTTCCCGTGGTTTTTAGAAAGCTTGTTGACTACCTAGTTGTTTGCACACCTCGCCCACACACAATCCTCACCTACATCATGATCCATTTGCATCCAAATCATCAAAAAAATAATCATATAGGTGCATTCATAATCATGCTTAGGTTAAACATCCATTATCATTTTCTCAATCCAAATCCTCTAAAATTCATTTGAATTTGTTATCCTAATTGACCTAGGTGCCTGAACCTGATCGTCATCCTTTAACATCTACTTAGGATTGCCATCCATCCTAAGTCGATCATCATCCTTGGCCCTATCAATCCCCTTCCATCTCAAGGTGGATTCGATGTCGTGATCATCAGTTCATCTACTAATTTGATCAATCAATACCTTAAGTCACCTAGGGTGATCTCTGAACCCAGTAAACCCTTCCAATCATCCAATCAATCAATCCCTGATCCCATTCCATCCAATCAATTGATCCATCATCTATCCTATCGATCGATCTATCATCCAATCCAATCTTTGTCCAACTATCCAATTAATCTATCCAATCATTCGATCTATCATCCAATCCAATCAATCAATCTAATCATAATTTAGATCATTATTTAGATTAGATCTTAGAAGCTTAGTTACATTTTAGACCACTTATTTGTTTTACATGTTCATGATCATTCAGACCCGTTCACAAGCAAAAAATAAAATAACAAACCAACAAGCCCAAGGTTCCCAACCGAACATCCCACAAGATCCTAACAACGTTCCAAATATCACACAACATCCCCATAATTGTGCCCCATCACAGTTCAACACTGACATCCAAAACACCACACCACCCGGTGACAAAAACATGGTTACCCAACCTGAAGTTACTATTGATAAATACCTTAATGATCTTGTCAATATTCAGATGACTAGTCGTCTCCTCAATGAATGGGGAGATAAGATTCTTGCCACTCTGCTCATGAGCAGATTCAAACCACCATCTAATTTTGATGCACCACAATATGTCGGTACCCACACTCTTCTTGCACCTGTCAATCTGCAAACTTCACAAAATGTCCCAGGGAATTCATATGTCCTCGAAGGTGCACCCATGGAGAATTAGTATCATCTTGAGTTTGGAAATGTTGTGATACACCAATTTGTTAGTTATTCTCATCTCCCAACCGCAATCTCTGTAGTACAACCCAAGCATCATGATCCCTACGCCTACAACATGCCACCATACATCCCATCCGCTCCACCACTTCCAAATCAACACCCCAGTCAACCACCTATCAATGCTAGGGGCACACCTATCCTTGCATTAACACCACCTCCAGGATCTACATCCACTAACAACTTTCCACCACTTGTATTCCAATGGCCTCCTACTAATCCTCACCAATCCATTTCATTGCAAACACCAGCACAATACACTACTACTATTATTGCTTCATCCCTACCACCTCATCAACAACCTCCACAACACAACATCTCCATCCCACAACAAAATGTATTGATTCCTACATAATCACCACATCAAGTGGCTCAAACAACATCCTAATAGCCACAACCGTCGTATGTCACTTCCATAGCAATCCCACAACAACAACATATTCCATCTCGCCCATCTTACCAACAAAAACCACAGTAGAAACCTCCATCGCAACATATAAATATTCGTACACAACCACAAAATAATCCTCTTACAAAATATCTTTATCATCCATCCAGTACATACATTGCTCCATCCCATCTCAATTTGAATCCTCATCAGGTTGTCCAAAACCAAACACAGACCCAACCGCCACTTTACACCAATCCTCTACAGTCACATACCAATCCCTATCAACAGCCACCAAATCCACTACCATACATCACACAATCGCCCACCATTTCACATCAATACCAATCTTATCCACCCTATCTCCAACAACATCAATCCTACCAGCAGGATGCACCTTCCATCTCTTACTGCCAACAACCATCCTCATATCAATAAGGGGGTTCTACCTCTTTGTATTATCAAAATCCTACACAAAAATAGGGTGCTTCATCCACTTATTATTATCACAATCCATCATCGTCCTATCCACCATACATCAATTTGTAATCTTCTTGCACCAATCAGAACCAACAAATGACTTCTTATGCATCTCCACCTATCCATGATCCAACTATTGCAGTGCCATCTTCATCATACCAACAATACTACCCGTATAATCAACCTACTCTGACTCCTATAGCACCCATCAACAAAGACTTGGAAGAAGTCAAGGTTGCGTTAAAGGACTTAAAAGTTGGGACAAGCAAACAATCATTCAAGTTTGAGGACATTTGTCCCTATCCATTTGACCCCTCCATTTCCTTGGTTCCCTTCCCTAAACACTTTAAAATACCAAAATTCGATAAATAAAAGGGAACCAAAGATCCAAAATCTCATCTACAAGAGTTTTATGTCCACTGCCAAGAATTCATGCACAATGACAACTACCTCATCTGATGGTTCCCTAAAAACCTACAAGCAGTCACCCTTAACTAGTTCATGGGTCTTGAAAAGGGATCCATCAAATACTTTATGCAACTATCAGAGAAATTGGCCTCTCACTTCTCCTTTAATATGGAGAAGTATATTGACACGCTTGATCTCCTGAAAGAAAAACAATGTGATGGAGAAACCTTTGCCAGCTATCTACAAAGATGGTGAGCCTTAGCCAACCGGATGAAATCCCCACTGCAAGAAAATGACATGGTTACATTTTTTATCAAAAATTCCCATTCAAACATGGCTCACAACTTTCGACTACATTGCATCACCACCTTTTTGGCACTGGTAGAGAAGGGTTCTATCTGGAATGAGCCCTTGTTGCTAAAGGGCAGGTCAAAATTTAAAATTTTGATAAAGAGAGATCCTTTGGGGATAAACCTCATTATTGGAATAAGAATAAGAATGTTGTTAATGATGGTTTCACTGACACCAAACATGTCTAGGTGGCTACCACCTCACAAAATTATCCTCCTCAGCAGCAACAGTCAATCCCAAATGCCATATTGGTGCCCCAAGGAGTACCCCAATAATAGTCAAATTAAAACAACCAAGGGGGAAATAAACACCAGTTTACTCAGTTGGGAGAACCCCTTAGCATCATATTTAACAAGCTCCTCCAAGCTAACTACCCCATCACTTATTTTGTAACCAATCCCCTTGACGATTTCAAGCCCAAGCCGACTTGGTTCAAAGAAAATAAGTACTGTGAATTTCACAAGATTAAGGGATAAACATTGGATAAGTGCCTAAATCTAACATATGTCAAAAATCTCATAGATCGGGGTGAAATCCATGTGGATGCTAACATGAGATCTTCATCTAATGCTCAACTTCAAATATATCAAAATTACTTCCCAAGCATAATCAGGGTCCTAGTACATCCAACTCCAATCCTGGACCTACCAACAACAACAACCAGAATAGAAACACAAATAACATCAGTTATAAAAATATTTCATACAATTACCAAGATGTTGTCACATATGCAGAACAAGTGGAGCCACGTGTATCCATGATACGTGTCAAATGAAAAGATCCATAATGTGTTGTTACCACCCATTGCACCCGCATCACGGTCCCAAAATCTCCTGCATCTACCCAGTTGCCATCTATTGGTTCACAGTACAACATCCTCTATCACTTAGACAAGACCTCGGCTCAGATTTCTATCCTAGATCTTCTTATGTCTTCCCCCATGCATCAAAACATCCTGAATAAGGCCTTATAGAGCACTCAAGTCCCCAATGACGTAGATCCCACACAATTCCAAGCATTGGTAGGAAATCTGTCCACAACCTACCAATTAGGTTTCAGCCAGAAATATATGCCTCACCTTGACTCAAGTCATAACCATCCCCTTCACCTTGAGGTTGGGGTGAATTGTCATAAGGTAAAAAGGGCACTAGTAGATAATGGTTATGCCCTAAATATTTGTACATTAAAATTTATACAACAGGTGGGATACACCCAAGCTAACCTAAATAATCAAGTTATCACCATCAAAGCATATGATAACGCAGAATGAGATTCTAAGGGCACTATTTGTCTTCCTATTCAGGTGGGCCCCATTGTGTAGTATACCATGTGTCATGTTTTGGACCTGGAACTTCCATATAACATCCTTCTTGTATGCCCATGGATTCACTCTATGCAAGCTATCCCATCAACCTATCACCAATGTCTAAAATTCCCTTTTCAAGGAATGGAAGTAACTATACAAGCTGAACCTCAGCCATTTGAATATTTTTCATGCCCTCAAAGCTTCCTTTCCACATTCTAATTACTACCCTGGGGTAGAAATGAGGGCATCTCAAAGATCAGATTCTCATCCAATCACTAACTTATTAAACACCACATCATCCATGCCATCATCCACACTAAGGTCCAGATCATTGACAAGGGATGTGGAGAGTATGAAATGTGTACAATATTGAACGTGGAAACCATGCCACCCTCACCATGTACATATGGCCAACATTCTCTATATGTCCCCAAAGAAAAAGAGAAGACACTCACACTCGCTTCCAAGAACATGGGCTCGACAACATTCAGAGATCTAGGTTCCCTTCAGGATCAAATGGAAGAAGATATCAGTCAATGGGTTTACAAAGAACAACTCAATCCATCACCTCCCCTCATATTATACTTCTAGTAGGTCTATCCACATGCATCTAAGTTCGTTGAAAAGTGAAATTACAAAGGCAGAGGTTTGGGTATAGAAGAGCAAGGAAAACGACAACCCATAGAAGCATCCATGCATCCGAAGTAGGCTTGGGCTATGACCAGAAACAAAAGGGCCATCTGGCATCATCTAGTGCCTCCAACAATGTCAGTGTGGATGACGGTTCCCTCGAAGACATACTGGAGGAGGAATCCATCATTCACACATACGATGACCTAGATCAGGTTGACATCCCTATCATGTTTCAATGCCTATTTGTTTGCACCATCACCTTATCCATCAAACACCCCGAGCTTATAGACTATGACCTACAAGTTACTACACCTCCCAACACCTTTCCCTCAGTGGATCAATATGTGCATCTCATGGGATTGGGGGAAGATGAACACCCCAGCCACAAAAATAAAAAGAAACAAAATCAAAATGGGTCACCTAGTGAAAACCTCCCTGAGGCACTTTGTAACTTTGAAAAAGTAAAAACAAAGGGCATATCTACTAGTGAAAACCTTGAAGAGGCACTAGAAGATGGGTACATTCATATTCCCCTTGTAGGGACTCAACTTTTTGGACGATCATCCATCTTGATTGAAGAAACATAATCAATAAACTTGGGAACTGAGGAGAATCCTAAGATCACCTATGTGGCTAAAGAATTGTTAGAAGTAGAAAACTCTACCATCACCAAGCTCCTTAAAGAGGGAATCATCAACTTTGCCTGGACATATTCAGACATGCCTAGCCTTGATCCTGCTTTGGTGGTACATCACCTAGACATCGATCTTGATGCAAAACTTGTCAAGCAGAAACTTAGGAAAATGCATCCTCGAGTGGATTTACTGGTTAAGAAAGAATTGGAAAATTTGTTAGAGGTAGGATTCATCCGACCAATTGACTACTCCAACTAGATCTCCAATATAGTCCCAGTCGTAAAACCCAACAAAGATATCAGAATCTATATAGATTTTTGAGACCTTAACAAAGCTTGTCCTAAAGATGACTTCCCCTTACCAAATATTGATATGTTGGTTGATCTCACCGTAGGACATGCTATGTTGTCCCTCATGGATGGTTTCTTTAGTTACAACCAGATTAAAATTTCCCCTGAGGATCAACATAAGACCGCCTTTACAACACCTTGGGGTACATTTTGTTATAATGTCATGCCTTTTGGCCTCAAAAATTTGGGGACAACATATCGGTGTGCTATGACAATTATCTTCCATGACCTCATCCACATAATAATGGAAGACTATGTTGATGACCTATTTGGAAAATCAAGAACGAGGGAAGAACACCTTGCAATTCCTGAAAAGATCTTTGAATGTCTGGAACGGTATAATTTATGCCTCAATCCAAAGAAATGTGTCTTCGGTGTCACGTCTGGAAATTTCTTAGGGTTCATTATCTCCCATAGAGGAATTGAGGTTGATCCGGCTAAGGTCAAGGCAATCATGGAAATGCCTCCACCCCGCAATCTGAAACAACTAAGAAGTCTGCAAGGTAAGCTCCAATCTATATGAAGGTTCATTGCTCAACTAGCCGACAAGTGTCATTCGTCCACACACCTCCTAAAGAAAGATATTGATTTAAGTGGAACCCATAATGTCAACTCAACTTTGATCAAATAAAATAATATTTGGCTCACTCACCTATTCTTATGCCACCAATTCCAGAAAAACCTCTCCTTTATATTTCACCTACTTTCATGGCACTGGGGGCATTGTTAGCACAACACAGTGAGTCCTCTAAAGAAAGAAAAATTTACTACATCAGCCAGACTTTAGTAGGCTATGAGCTCAGCTATTCCCCAATGGATAAGGCTTTCCTCACCATATTCTTCAGCTCACAGAAACTCAGACACTACATGCTTAGTCATTAGGTCAAGCTAATATCTAAGGTTGATCCGCTTAAATATCTGTTATCAAGAACAACATCGACTAGTCGCATGGCTAAATAGGTCATGTTGCTAAGTGAATTCGACATAGAGTATGTCGATTGTAAAGAAATCAAAGGAAAATTAATCATAGATCAAATAGAAAATGCTCCACTAGTAGATGCTTATCCTTTAAAAATAGATTTTTTATATGAAGGGGTCTTTGCAGTTTTAGAAGCCACCACATGGACACTATACTTTGATGGATCACACACAAACAATGGATCGAGAGTAGGAGTCTTGTTCATCACCCCCCAAGGTGACTACATACTGAAGTCATTTAGACTGGCCTTTCCTTGTACCAAAAACATTGTTGACTATGAAGCTCTTCTCATAGGCCTTAAGATTGCAATCCAATGGCATATCTCTCACCTGCACGTCTTTGGTGAATCCCAAATGGTTATAAAGTAGGTTAATGATGAGTTCCTAAAAAAACATGATAAGTTGTTACCCTACAAACGAATGGTAGATGACTTCAAGAAGTATTTCTCCTCCATCCAATTTGATCAAATACCTAAAATACATAATAAAGCAATTGACGCCATGGCCACCATTGGTTCCCTCCTGGACATGCCTAGAGATCGTACTAAATGTGAGTTACTCGTGGAGCAACTATTAATCCCTACATATGACATCCTTGAGAGTGAAATGGTTTGTGACATTGTAGGTCCTAAATCCCCCTAGTACCAAGACATCTACAACTATCTTCATGACAATACCTTACCATCTAACCTCACACATAACCAACGAAAATCATTTACCCAATGCACAACCCGTTACACCATCATAGGTGATATGCTTTATCGACGTTGGTATGATGGAACCCTCCTTCGTTGTTTAAATGAGACACAAGCCCACACCGCATTGGTAGAGGTACATAGTGGTATATGTGGACCCATTCTAATGGTATGGCCTTAGCCAAAAGGATTCTCCGAGTGTGATATTACTGGCCTACTATGGAACAAGATTCCTATGAGTTTGTCAAGAGATATCTTCCTTGTCAGCAACATGCAGATCTGATTCATGCTCCTGCACAAGAGTTACAACCCATCACGACACCATAGCCATTTTCACAATGGGGTTTTGATTTGGTCGGCAAGGTTTACCCTCCATCCTCTGACAGTCATACTTTCATCATCACAACCATTGAATACATTACTAAGTGGGTGGAAGCCATACCACTCACCCAAATTAATCCTTTACCATATCCTCTGCAGGTATGAAATTCCCTCTACCATCATTATTGACAATGGAAATCCATTCAAAAACAAGTGCATTAAATTTATTTGTGAGACTCATCATATCCAACATTGTTGGTCTGCCCCCATTACCCCCACGGTAATGGTCAAGCAGAAGCAACAAACAAAACCTTGATTAAAATCATTAAAAATATGGTTAACAACACTGGTCGAGATTGGCATCTCCACCTCCATCCCACCCTTTGGGCCTACCGCATTTCCATTTGAACCCCCACTAGTGCCACTCCATAATCACTAGTATATGGTGTTGAAGCTATCCTACCAATTGAAGTCAAAATCCCATCACTTCGCATCTCTCTGAAGAATTTGATCACTGATGAAGACACTCGGGTTGCACGACCTGCTCAGTTGGAACTCTTGGATGAAAAATGGGTCAAATCCTATAACCATCTACAAGCCTATCAACATTGGTTCAAGATAAGTTACAATAAGAAGGTTTTCCCTCATCAATTCAATGTTGGTGACTTATTCCTCAAGGAAAATCAGCAAAATCAGCAAGATCGAGATAAGAAGGGCTAGTTTGAAGCTAATTGGTTAGGCCCTTACATCGTCACCACAAAATATGTTTTTGGATCATACAGTTTGTCTACACCTGATATTGATGAGTTCTTCCAGGGGCTCTCCTTCATCCTATGGTTTCAGGGGCTCTACCTCATGTCCTAGTTACTTTATGATTTATCCATCTAGATCTCCATATCATCACCATCCTATTGATCATATCCTTCCATCTTCCTGCTTCATCCGGCTGCTTGGTATATTTTTGGTTGAGCATTGGATGAACATCATCTGCTATCTAAAATCCTAAGCTTTTATCCTAATCTTAGCTTGTGTCACCTCGTCGCTTTGGTCATCTCCATCTAGATCCCATCTTATCTTGGGAAAACTACATTGCCCTTGCGCTTTCATGTAGGCAAGGCCGATCACTTGAACCACCCTCGGGGTTGTTTCTTTTCCAATTTGTTGTCTTTTCCAATTTTTCTTATCTTTGGCAAACTACGTTTCTCCTATGCTTTCACATAGGCAAGGCCAATCACTTGATCAGCCCTCGGGGTTATTTTTCTTGTCGTCTATCCTCGTCTTTTTCAAACTACATTTCCCTTGTGCTTGCACATAGGCAAGGTTGATCATTTGATCCACCCGCAAGGAATATTGTCCATTTTTTTTGTCCTTCATCATCTATCACCATTGTCCTCTTTTCGCCTTATCCATAGTTGGTTCTTTTCAAACTATGTTGCCCCTGCGCTTGCACATAGGCAAGGCTGATCATTTGATCTGCCCCTAAGGATTTTCTTTTCTTTTCCTTTGTGTTCGATTTGTTTGATCATTTTCCTCCATCATTTGTTTTCATCACCCTCTTTTTGCTTTTATCCATGGTCTTTTCCTGAACTATGAGGGCTCTGCGCTTTCACGTAGGCAAGGCTGATCTTTGATCAATCCCCAATCCCCTAGGTCTTTAGGGTGAGTTAGTCTTTTGTCTTTTTGTCAAGGTATGTCCTTATCTTGTTGGTACTTCACAAATGAAATCCATTTGTGTCACGAGATTTAATCAGTTTTTGAATATCTTGTGTCATTGTCGATCTTTTAGTTTAGCATCCATCTTTGGTCTCAATAGGATGTATCCTTCCTAATAGACCGCATCAACCCCATCCATCATCTTGATCCTATGGAAAAGGACGTTTTGAAATTGATTACAATCTTTTGATTTATTTATTTTTTTGTTTATCATTTGAGCTCCCTATCATCACTCGTCAAGGTTGCCATGATCTCTCATATTATGGTGTGTTTTGACTGGTTTACATAGACGCATATCTTCATTTTTCTTTTATTTGTTGTTTTCCTGGTTGCCCCACGTAGTATCCACCAAGATCCTTGAGGTCTTCTGCTATGTTGGGACATCCTTTTGTGCTTGTGGTTATCTCTATACCTGGCCCGACTAAAGTCATTGTGACTTTGGGGTATTGGGATAGGCTCTTTGTTTGTTGTGTTTGTTTATGCATTTGACACTAATCTACCTTGGTCCATATACCATGGTACCTGGTGTCTTATGCTATAGAAAAAATCAACTCTCTGAAGATGGTAACTTGCATTAGGATTGCATATCATTTTCTCCTCCATTGCATTCAAGTATCCTTCATCCTTTTTTTTCCATGACTTAGGATTTTGGTTGTGCAAACGGTGATTCCTTCCATCTCCCCCTTTCCCCTCAAGAGTCCTATGGTTCTTGACAGGTGCGGTTACACACCAATCACCTTCTTCACTTCCATCATTATGAAATCCATTATTTACATTTAGATCACATTGCCTTTACTTCTTAACATTCTCATTCTTAGGTTCATTAAATTGCATTACATGTGCAAAATCATTTTAAGTTGTATAGGTTAATTTTAACTAATTATTCTATGCACATTAAAATTCATAACTCATTTATTAGCTTAATCACTTTAGTTCATATCATATCCCATCCATAACATCATAAAAATTAAACATCATGCATATCATATCACATCCCATCTTGCATCATAAGTGTTAGACATCATAATAATCATCCACATAAAAACAATCATAATCACATCCTGCATCATAAACATTAGGCATCAACATAATCATTATGCATCATAATCATACATCCATATACGCATAAACATAAATCATTCTAGGCATATCCATACATCATATCATAATAACCATACCATAAACATACATATGCATAAGTAAATCATCCATCACATGCATATCATATAATGTTAATAAGGGCTCTCGCATATCATATCAAAACTCACAAAAATACAATGTCCATCACATCACAATACATATCCATCATTTGTCATCAAAAATAAAGTACGAGTATAGGGTTGTGGCTCTGCTCTGATCTTTGCTACTTTGTACTGTACCACACCCTATACCTATCAATAATTGGGATCTTGTCCCTTTGATCCTCTAAATTGTGATCTACCTACGTCTGATCTTTATGGTGACTCTAGCACTGGCACTCTGCATGGAGGTGTCTCTCTCATTCTACTATATCCCCGAGTATGTATCCCTACTGACTAGGATGGCGCTAGAATCTATGATGGAGCTCGAACATAGGCGAGTACCCATTGTGCTGCATTTGACACTACTGAATAATAGGCACACATATAGTATCTCGCCTCCCTCATATACTCCTCCCGATCTCCAATCTATCGTCTGGCTGAGTCTCACTCTACCATGTACCTTTCTCGGTATCCAAAAATGGACCTCCTCTCTTGTGCCCATGCACCCCGTGCTAACCGTAGTTGCTCAATCTCGAATCCCATATGTGACACCTACTCCAAGGGTCTATCCCTCTCCTCATGCATAGCCTATACCTATGCCTATAGTATCTGATCCCCCTCCCCTGTCTCACCACCTTGTGATGTCGATACCTACTCTTGTGTTGCATCTCTCTCCATAGCCTATATGTGTGTCACTACTACATCCCTTACCCCTACAAGATGTGCATCTGTGACTGTAAGGCATCCCTCTCAGTCTCCACCTATACCTATGCCTTCATGGTCTCCTCCCTCTCCTGCATCAATCCCATGTCTCCCACTATCTCCTCTGCCACCTCAACTCTATCATGGAACTCGTACCCCTCCTATCTCAACTCCCTCCTCTCTCTCAAAATTCCCTCTACCTACCTCCTTAGATCCTCCATATCCCTCGCTGCCGTCATCAACCTCTCTACCGATATCTGCCCTGTCAATCCTCCAGACTCTCATTGACCCCCTGCCTATAGTATCATCATTGTCGCTTCTATTCTATCTCTCTCCCATCTCGTCGAGTCCCCTACCTCATGATCCCTCGCTAAATCTCCCTCCAAACGAGTCACCTCTACTTGTAACTCGCTCACCACTACTCGTAGCTCATCTATCTCGGCTCGTAGACTCTCCCCCCCCCCTCTGTATCTCTATCTCATGATGTGGAACTACATTGGCCACCACCCAGTACTCCCTCTCACTCTCTGCTAGTTGTGCTCACAACACGAGCACCTCAACCTCCAATCTACTCCTCGCCACCTCTAAGTCTCTCAACCTCTGCTCGGCGATATGTAATCTCGCCTTAGCTCCTCTCAATCATGTAGCCAAATCCTTTTTTGTTGGTGGCATCATAGCCAATGGGAGAATATCATGTACCTTTATGTTTATCTCCTTCGTCCCTCCATCATCCCCTATTTCCATCGCCTCATCCTCATTCCTCTCCCCCATCGCCTCTGCATCATGTATCTCCTCCTCGGGCTCGACCTGTGCCCTTCATCTCCTCCTCCTCTTGCCTACCCTCTGCTAACCTTCGGCCTCATCCCCCTACCCTCTCTCTTGTGGCTCTAATACTCTAGCTACCTCTAGTGCTCTCCTTTTCCATCCTCCAGCTCTCTTTGTTGATCTCCTCCCGCTATAGCTACCCCTAGCTACTCTCCATCTGCTCGGGTTGCCCCCACCCCTCTCCTCTACTACCTCGGGCCCTGCCTACCTCTGGCTCTCTCCTCGGCCTCTTCCTCCTCCCTCCCCCCTCTCTTTCCAATCTAACCTCCTCCTCTAGTACAAATCCTAATGCCCCTATGATCGGCACCTCTGGTGTAATCTATACAGGTCAGTGTCACATAAACCATGTTGCATATCTCATAGTGATCCCTGCATCTACCAACCCTCTAGACCTCCTTGGGTACTTTGCTAGCTCCTGCACCAATGTCACCCAATTCTCCCATGCAAACTCTACTAAAATCGGCTCCCCCCATGGTCACTCCCACGTAATCCGTCTGAACCTATCAGGCTCACCTGGAATATCTTGTATCAACCCATACTACCTCGTCACCCGATCTGGCATGTGTGACTCTACTATCTGAGGCTCCTTCCTGACTATATAACATCGGTTCATGAAGTATCCTCATCCTACCTCCACTTCATGAAGTGTCGTGTCATATACGACATCCACACTATATCCTCCTCCTCCTCCAGATCATCAAACAATCTCCTCCATCCATCTAAATCTCCTGAACCCCGGTACCGCCAAACCCAATCATACTTTGCTCCATACCAATAAGCCATCAGCAGTATCGTATCTCGCTGACCCACTCTCACCACATCTTGCCTAGACACACTGATGTCATCCTAGGCCCATACCTAAATCAATGTCACGTGACACACATCGAGTCCCTCCCAATAGCATATCATGTGCATATCTATGTACAACTGCACCAAGATGCATGGCCCCCATGTGAACTCTCCATCCCTCCCCTCAACAATGTGTCAAATAACCTCCATGTAGTTGAGGCTACAAAACCTACCACTGCTATCTGGTATGAGTATCCTACTAATCAACCCACATAGGCACAATGGCAGTGGTGGTAGTCTCAATCCTAAACATTTGTCCACATCTAGCCCCTTCTTTTGCACAGGAAAGTCCTCTCATCTGAATAGGACCCACACGGTCTGATCCAATGCCTCTCCCTCTGATCTCATCTCACTCGCCATACACCTTGCTATGGGAAGCCTCAATATTCATCAGACATCCTCCAACATCACTATCATCTCACCTATCAGGAGATGCAACGTTGAAGTCATTGAATCCCAACGCTTGATCAAGGTTGTCAACATCGCTCGATGCACCTTGATGGATGGATATCCCAACATGTGCAACAACCCCACCTGGGCTAGAGCATGATGATCTTCTCTTTTCATCGTTTGTCACGTCGCCTCCATCACCTTGGATCTCCTCTCCCGAGTCCACAAGTTGTCGAACCTCTCCACCCATACCAAACAACCTGTTAGTCACTAACTCCTTGCCCCGAGTTCCTTTTCACACTAACTTATCCTAATCCTCCCCAAGATAATTTTCCTAAGTTTCTCTACTTCTCTTTATTTTCTACACACTTTAAATGTTAATTCCTCTAACCCTCCTTCTTTATCCTTGGTGGAGCCCCCCCTTTTCAGGCATAGTCGCCCCTTCTGGGCATGGTAGCCCATACGTGAGGCAGGGCCGCCCATCCTGGGCACGACCACTCCTACTCGAGGTGGGGCCACCCCTCTCAAGTGTGGCTACCCCTTCATGGGGTGAGGTCTCCCATCCCAGGCATGGTCATCTCTGCGCAAGGCGGGGCCACCCATCTCGGGCGCAGTCGCCCCTACGCAAGGCGGGGTCACCCGTCTCAAGTGTGATTGCCCCTGCTCAAGGCGGGGCCGCCTGTCCCAAGCATTTCCACCCCTACACAAGGCAGGGCCACCCCTGGGTGGGGTAAGGCCACCACTCTTGGGGTGTGACCACCTCTGTTGGGCCCAACAACTTCGTCTTTTTCCTCTATTTTACCTAATTTTTCTTCTACAACCACTATTTTTTCCTCCATGTCACTATTTGACATTTCCTCCAACCTGCTAGGTGAAATTAATTTTTGCCCTCTACCCATTTTTCTAACCTAACCCTACTCCCAAACCAAATTTTCAAATTGCACTTTAAATGAAAAATAAATTATAAAATGCTAAAAATCACAAAGAGGTTTTTGAACCTAACCTGGCGTGGAACCACACGCTCATGGTAAAAGCTCTGCATCTCATCCCCACGATGGATGATGTCATCGTCATAGTCCTCTGGCATCTTTTTTCTCCTTCTCTTTCCTCTTCTATCCTCTCTCTCTCAACTACCAGTTATGCAAATGAGGAATAGTAATTCTCAAATTACTATTTAAACCTTCCCTCCTTTTACCCTTTTTTAAAATAAAGGGTATTTTTTTTCTCTATTTAACTTTTTCTCATTCGATTGTTCCTCCAACTTCCTAGGGCTACCATTTGCATCCCGTGTGTTTGTTTGACTCCATTCAAAATTCATTCTTCATATTTTTTTGAGCTCTATCCAATGGGACCTTTTGTTTCTTCATATCAAGAAGTCACCTAGGGCCCCTTTTTCTTCCCCTATCACCCTCTTGAGGGGGCATAGCCTACCAAATCCATCCATACCTCCTTCTTGGTCATTCTCCTGCATGATTAGGGCATATCCCTTCACTACCCTCCATTTGAGCAGCTCACGTAACCTCTTCCGCGCTGGGGCATCGTTTTCTAGTCACTTCCTCTATAGAGTCACCTGCATTTATTTTTCTTCAAAACACTGTCATTCTAATAATATTTCGAAGAGGGCAAAAATGTAGACACCTAAATTTGACCACTTTCATATGGTCAAAATCCTATCATTTATTTGTCTAATCCATTTATATTAATTAAATAACATATTTGCTGAATATTATCCCCATTCTCTAAGGTTCCCAAAAGTATTTAATTAAATACTTTATCATTTATCATTTCCTCTATAAAATAAATAAATCAATCAATTTATTTAATTTAGTCAATTATCCTCTTCAATTTTAAATTCATTCTTTCTCTCTCCTTATCCCATCGTCCATAAGATTTTCACTAATCTGGGTTAATCTAATTAATCCTTCATTAGGATGTGCATGTCCTTAATCATGATTAATCTCGCATCCTTCATATTTAGCCACTTGCTTCTAATCTTCATTAATTTGCCTAATCACTTACCTTTTCTAGCATGTCCTTAAGTCAACCTTTCATGGTACTTACCTTATTTGGTTTCAACTCTTCCCCATGTGAATTAAAAATTCACTTATTCCCCCCATGCATTTGTCTTCCCTGTGACCTCGCAAAGGTCACATCAAGTACGTGGGACAAAGACCTCCTTTTGGAGGACCATGTCTTATCCATGGGTTTCTTCGAAGTTTGTGAATTTTAAATTCACTTGTATTCCTCCAATGTCTTCTCCAATCCCCATGGTGAGAAGAGTGGACTTTCTAAAAGTCCTCACTTGTCACTTGCAGCCCCACTTGGGGACAAGGAATCCCTTTTTAAGGAAATCCTCTTCAATCCCAAGGTACTTGCAAGTACCTTGGGACCACATGGCCTTTTCCATGTCACCATGTACTTCCTCCATATCGCCCTCCACATGACAAGATGTGAGGACTTGTGAATCATCAACGCACTACAACCTTTTATCTTGTCCATGGTGGATCGATCCCAGCCACCCATTTTTCTTTAAATGGAGGGTCTTGGCCTCAAGTTAGAGGTTAAGTGTTGTTATTATTTTCAAGTGTTATTGATATTTTTAAGCCATTATTGCATTCAAGCATTCTAGCCATTATTGTAGCACTCCTGCACTCTTGCACTCTTGCATTTGCGTTCTTGTAGTCATTATTGTACTCACCCACTATCATCAATTATTCAACTACCACTATCATTGCAAGCTTTCCATCAAGGAGCACACATCAAGAACATCATCAAGGGCCTACCACTCCATCAAGCTAGACAAGCAAAGGTATAACATTTCTTGTTATTTTAATGTTGTTTCTGTTTAGTTTCAACTAGGCCTAATCTGAGGTGTTGTTTTGTTCCTTTTTCATTGCATTTACTTAGTTTTTGCATTTTTAGATTAAGGATTTTCACTACACATAATTCTGGCACAATAATTCACAATAGATGATAAATTGTCTCTTCATGACCTATAATTAATACCTTGTAAAAGTCAGATCATGCCTTGCACACAAAACATGAAAGGTCATGGCATGGAGTGTTGGAGGGAAGGTTCAAAGTCATAAAAATCTTTGTGAGGCCACATGAAGATTAGATGTTGATGTAAATGGTGGTATTCTCCTTCAAACACATTTCTCTACTTATGATCTTATAATTTGTGATGGAATGATTCCTTAAGTGTTGCATGAAGGCAACAATAGGGACGCTTAGTAGATTGTTGAAGATGGTTGCAAGAAATGAAGGCAATAGAATTTCAAATTTAGAGAGACTATCCTTCTAATGCTCTCGTAGATCATAGAAACAAAATTTTGCAATGAGCAAGAATGTGCCACAAAGTCCTGCACAAAATGGTGAATTCTCCCAAAGAGCGCAAAAAACAATTTTCTTCTACAAATAAATAATGATTGAAACCCTCCAAACAACAATAAAACTAGAGAGTCCTCAAAATTTTCTCTTGTAAATGTGAAGATAAATCCAAGAGGGTAAATGGGAAGAGGGAAAATCAACCCTCTACTATTAAAAAGATTATTTATTTACTCTTTGTACAATGGCAAAAAAATTGCAAAAAACTAAAAAATTACCAAATTTGACAAAACAAAAGGTATCTATTTGTTTCTCAATCCTTCTAAACATAATGGTTGTATCCTTTTGGCTCCACAATTCTCTGATGATAGGGATATGTGCAGGATTCACTTTGATGTGGGAAGGAACATGCTCTCATGGATCCGATACCATGTTAGAGAATGCCAAGATCAAAGAGCATGAAAAAATATTAAACAAGTGAATAAAAAGAGTACAATAGTATGTTTATCAATATAAAAAATCAAGAGTGTATAAATATAATAAGAAACCTTGCATATATAAGCAAGGTGGATGAGGTAGGAAGGTAGGATAGAACAAGTGACTAACCCTCCAATGATGGGACAATTGTGGGCTCACTTGAAAAATGTGTGAGCAAGTGTCAAGAGGTGTCTCAAGTGATGAGGACACATGTCTCAATACTATGAAATGCGACAAAATCAAAAGAAACCTAAGTAAAATTAAGCTATGTGTGTGAATAGGTCAATTTTAGAAAGGTGATTTGCTAACTAGGTAAATAATTACTCTATTTACACTAATAAAACTAATTTACAAGATTATGGAGTAGTGGTTTTGGGACCCAAAAAAACATCATGAAATTTATATCTCAAGATATGTGCAATGGCTTTTATAGGTGAGAAAACCATTTTGATTGTTGTAGGGGTAATATTCGGTAATAAACATGTTTTAGTGATCCTCAAAATGACTCCCACACCTACTACAATAATTTTTCCTTTACACACTAAATAAATAATCTTCTCGCTCAAATTCTTAAAAAATCCAAATTGTTCAAGAAATTATTGATACTAGTGGAACCCATAAAACTTGTTTCTAATTTACTTCATGGTTTTTTATCATTTCCTACATTTTTCATTATATATGTTTGTATGTGATAAGTATTTGATTAATCTTATGTTTATACCACTAGCTACAAGTGCTAATTGTGAGTTTCCCCTATGTGGTTAGTCTAAGAACTTATCCTTTCATTTTGTGAAAAATTATTTCTAAGAGTACAATAGAATTGGGTCCTTAATGGATTTTATTTCATGATATGAATTTCCTTTTAATATTTCTCTTCTCTTATGATATTGTTATTTCTCTAGTTGAGTGAGAGATTGCTAGTATGGGATTTATGTACTCGTGCACTTAGATGTTACAATGAAATTTCAAACTTAGGATCTTTCTAATACTTCTCTTTCTTCCCATTTCTTTTGCACTTTTTCTAACTAGTGGTTAGTTTAGGATCAACATCACCACTCTAAATATTTTATTAACAATATTATTTCTATTAGTAAATGTATATTAAAAATAGCACAAGGATTTTTTAAATCCCACCAATAGATTGGAATAATATCAAGAAACAATTATCTTGGTTTTATGAACATTTTCAATGTGTTTATCTTTCATATGTAACCCTCATTTCAAGATTCTAGTGAAAAATGCATAAGACCCTTTATGTGTTATCAACAAAACACAACAAACAACTGAGCTATCTCATGGGCCAATAACTAGTCATAAGGAACCTTGGGGTCATCATTCTCAATCTCAAAACTTGATTTATTTTTTAAGAGAAGTGAGATGCTCCAAAAATGTGTCAAAATTTTAATAAAAAATATGGACCTTTCAAGTCCTCTTAAAATTTAATCTTATTTTTTATTCCTTTATTTTTATATTTACCTTTTTGAGAAAAAATAACCCTTGTTTAAAGGGCCTATTAAGGATTATTTTGCATCATTTCTAGTTATTTCCTCTAAGGGAATTTTCCTTGTGAGAAAAGTGAGTGAAAGGAAATATTTTGTCTAGGATGGTGTCCAATAAAGGGTTCCATCAAAAGATAACAAATCTATGAGTAGGTTAAATTAATCTTGCATGTAGCTCTTAAACTCAATGTGGTCTTGAATTGTTTGTAAAAATTGAAATAACTCAAACAAATTTTATGGCTCCCTATGTTCCTATGGAGGAATATAACTAATTCTCATATTACCATTAAGTTTAGGGAATAAATATATTGATTAATTAATATTTTATCCAAAAATTCTAAAATAGTTGGATTTTCTATTCCAATAGTAACATGTATCATTTTCTCAAATTTTTGAACTCTGTTATGCTTACCTCATCTTCACTAGGAAATATCTTTATTACCTTGACTAAGAATTGTGGAGGTTCCCACATGTTATTAGACTATACATAAGTGGTGGGGGAGAGTTGAATGGTTCTATTATTTCTTAGTAATTTTCTCAAAAAACTATGAGGATCATTTGTTGGCTCATTATCAATTGATAAGGAGTGACTATATTCTTCATAATTGGCATACCCTTGTTCAATTAACAAATTCCATGGATATTATGATTCACTATTTGAAATCAGAGTACTATAAGATTCACTTGATATATCGCTTGGTGGTATATGACTTGAACTTCAATATATTTATCTAGATGGTGTTAATGGAGTATAAAATTTTAACAAATATTCTTTAGCATCAACCACAATATCGAGGTTCATTTCTTAGCCAATATTTATTAGGTCAACCATGTTAATTATAATTTATGTAAATGGGTGATCCATCCTAAAGTGAGATATTTTATTTATTACTAAAGGTATTTCATTTATTACCAAAAGTATTTGTGGGCCTCCTTGATTCACTTATCTCATCTTATTTTAATGCATCAACAAACATTTATATCTTTAGGACTAAATTGATTGCACAAATATCTCAAGGGAATTTAATGGGATCAACCTTTTCTAAATTATATATAATCCTCATAATAATTTTGGTTGAGATGACTAACTCGGGTACTTGGAAGATGATCTCTTCTCTGTAGTCTTGATTCATATGTCAAAAATAGTTTGTGTGCTTGTCACTCTTTCTTAAATAAAAAATTTAGGATAATTAGGCTCTCGAACCATAATTTTATTCAATGATAAACCATATTCCATTGGGATGTATATTCTCTTTTTCTTAAATCAACTTGTAATATGCTAAATGGATTGAGGTCTCCTTTTGCAACATATTTTTTTCCTATGTGCACAAAGTGAACCTCCTAGAATGAAGTTGAAGGTACCACATTCATATTGTGTATCCAAAGTCTTCCTAATAGCATATTGTGTTAGTGTAAATAGTGTCATTATCTACCTAGTTAATTAATCGCCTTTCTAGGATTGACCTATTCACGCCTAGCTTAAATTTACTTAGTTTTCTTTTGCTTTTGTCTCAGTTCATATGGTTGATAGGCGTGTCCTCATGACTTGTGACACCTATTAACACTTACTCACACACTTGTCAAGTGAGCTCACAAGTGTTCCACCTATGGAGGGTTATTCAGAGTTTCACTCCTACCTTCTAACCTCCTCATCCTTGCCTATATATGCAAGGCTTGATCATTGTATTTATACACTTCATTATATTGATAAACATACTATTGTGCTTAGTTTGTTCACTTGTGGAAGTTGTTTCATGCTATTGATCTAGGCATTCTCCATAATATTCTACCTCATGTCCTTATCAATAATATAGAACATGGTTATGACCATTTTAGGTCCTAGGAGACCAGAAGCATTATCTTCCCAATGGTGGCCACTTTCAATCTATCATCACTAAGTTAGGTGTCCCTATATAGGAAAATATGTTGGTGTGGCCATATCCCATTCTCTCAAGAACGGATAATTTTATATTGTTTACGACCACATCATCATATATTAGGGTGATCCCACAATAGTGGTTTACAATTTTTGGCCAAACTAGACACTGCAATTATTATTTTTAACTAAATATTCATATTTGGGCACCTATAGCGGCTAAATCGTGAGGAATTTGAAGATGATGAAAACTAGAGTCTCATCACATTTTGTCTATAGATTCTAAAAATATTTTTTTCAAAATTTTTGGAATCAAATTGCACTTTTTTTTCCATCTCCCATGAAAACTGGTTTTTTTCATAAAACAACATTTTTAAAAAGTGACGCTCACCGTATACAACATAAAAAAATTTGTATAAAGGATTAAATTCTATTTTTTTCAAATTTAGATTTGTAACTACGATATCTAGCACTTGCATTTGGTCTCATAGTTATTTATTGAATATTTTTTCCTTAATCAAGTTTCAAAGTCAAACCAATTGCAATTCAGACATAGGCGGACTGTATACAACATAACTTTTTATGTATGTATTGAAATTCAATTTATTTATTTTTAATGGATCAAGGACATCAATACAAAGCCTCAAAATATTTTAAAAAAAATTATTTTGATAATATGCTATTTTTCCACATGTGCAAAACAAAGAGCTTGACTTTCAGTGAAAAACCTATGTTTAATAAAACTAAAAAAACACATAAATAATAAAACCAAAACATATTAAAATTTAATTCCTTGGATAGATCATTTTGAGGACTACCATCTTCCAGTTGGGTTTTTGAATTATCCTCCATTTTCATCCTCAACCCGAGCTTCGAAGGGCAGAATTCTGCTAAAATTTGGTGGAAGAGGGGGAGAAGGGCAAAAAAGGGGGGTTTGAGCGAACCCCCCCTCAAATGAACCCCCCTTCACTCGAAAGGGTGAAGGGGGGTTCATTCAAAGGGGAGTTCGCTTGCACCCCCCTTTTTTTAGAATTCCCCATAAGGGAACATGGCATCACAAGGTTCGAGCGAACCCACCATGCAAAAGGGGGTTCGCTCAAACTAGGGGTTTGACCGAACCCCTCTTTTGGGTTCGTGTGAACCCCCTAGTTTGAACGAACCCTTTAAAAAATGAAATTTTCAATGCATGATAATTTTCTCAAATTTCCTTCCTCATAAAAATTGTACACCACTATTATGGGTTTACCCATTACCATCCTCTTTTTTGAAGTGTCATAAATCTAGACCTATAAATATAGTGCATTATATTATCTTAACATCAACTCAACTTTTGTATGAATCTACTTTAGAGAAAAGGAGAAACTAGGATCTTGAAGTTTCAAATTTGACATGCTCAAGTCTAGATCCGTTTGGTTTATCTACTCTTCTAGGAAATGATTTATAAGTCAAGATACTTCAAACTAATTCCTTGTAAGAGGGTTGCACAATGTGAAAATATATTTCTAAGATTGAAGAAATATATATTTGGATAAGTTCATTTGAGATCCTCAATGAGATCATATGGTTCAATTAGAGGTTTCATAGGATCTACCTTTGAAATAGCCTTCCCATTAAATTTAATCTTTTTTTGAGTGATGGGTCCTATGTTTGCTTCATATTGGACTACTTCCACTAAATCTAGCATTTTTGTTCCTTCTTTAAGTCCTAATAGATTAGGTGTATATTATTCTTATATGGATGGGACATATTGGTTGATTATACAGTGGTTGCATTATGAGTAACTACTTCATTATTGTGGTGAGAAGGAAAATGATCTTGAAGATCCTCATAGTCACTTTATGTGGGGAAATGAGTATCTATCCATTTCCATTGTTATTGTTCATCTCTTAAAGGTTGAGGATTTTCTTTTATAAATAGGAATGTCTGATCCTTAATGATTTTTTAGATGAGCCTATTTTTTGGATTGAGGGTTTAATTTCATATGCCTCATGTTGTGATCAAGGGATTTTGCAAGAAATGTAACAAAGAAAATCTACTCTGTTTAAAATAAATAATTTTAAATAAAATATAAAGATTTGTATTCTAACCAAGAAATGGCAACATAAAGTTACTATTCCCAAGAAAGCTTGAATTTCCTAATTACTAATTGAAATCTTTTAAAAATAAATAACAAACTTACAATATCAAGAAACTTCACAAAATATTTTAGTACTATGGGAGGTGGCTTGTGTCCTCAAAGATCCCAAATTATTTTGGACCCTCTTTTGCAATATTTGGAACTCCCTCTTGAAGACAATGGATATACGAAAGCTCTAGATTTGGGAATTGGGGATTACTTTCAATATATAGGAAGCTTTGAAGCTTCACTATATAAGGAAAAAGGCTCATAGAATCTTATGTTGACACAATAATGTTGTGGGTGGAGGCTACAATACAAAAGGATTAATTCTCAAAGGTGAATCAATATCCTTATGCTAGAATCAAGTGAATAAGGAATGAAGAGATTCTCTCAAAAATCTTGAGAAAATGCAAAAAAAACCTCTCATAAATGCCAAAGAAAAGGAGAATATTTATAGGTTTAAAGCTTTTCAATCATGGAAAAGTTATTGGGAGAAGACTAGAGAGTTGGTATAAATATGATTGAAGAGATAATTGAGAGACAGGGGGGGATAATCAATCAAGGGAAGAGATGGCCTATTCAAGACTAGAAATAACTCTTAATCATGAAAAAAATGGTGGCAAAATGACTATAACTAAAGTAATTATGATTCTACCAAACATGATGGGGTCACCCCTTTTGCTAAGGCAAGTCACTTAGGTGACACTACAACTTAAGATAGGTCATCCAAGATATTTAAAGTATCCTTAAAAACCCCTTTAGTTGGAGGTCCATATAAAAGGTTTTTGGTATTGTGAAAGTACTAAAACTTGGTTGAAATGATTAAAAAGATGGATAAGAGGCTAGGAAGGACAAGGAAGTTATCATCAAGTTGGAAAATGATGAGAGGATGTGTAATTATTTTCGTGTGGGTCATTAGCTAGACTACCAAATCATTACCAAACTATACCATGTTAGTATGTACAATTTTAGGCATTTGCATCTATAGAGAAGAATGCCTAGTGTGCATATTGGGTTAAATAAGAGAAGGTGATGGTCACAAAGAGATGTGCCAAAAGAATATATATAAGAAAAATGATATAGAAGAGTAGTAGCAATAGTATTCAAATAAGAATAAGAATTAATTTAAACAATAGTAACAAAAAGATGAAGAAAGAATTGAGCACAATTAGATGTCAATACAAAATTAATATTATGTAGCCTCAACAAGCTTCAAAAATGGAGGTCTAATCAATAGCATGGTTGAAGAAAGGAGAGAATTTGCATGTGCTAGAGAGTTAAAATTTTAAAGTTACTTCTTTCAAAGGATTATAGGGAAGTTAGAGGGTCGCATTCAAATGCAAAAGGAATTTTTTTTGTAGAAAAGCATTACTACAAGTATTAGTAGGTAGTTAGGTGGAGAAAATGTTAATATTTTAACAATTCATTAGATACCAATGTGTCACATAGACATCCACATCTTGGAGAAAATGCTCAAAATTTGATAAGTAGTTCCAAGTTAGCAAGAAGAATTAGAATGTGATGCAAAAAATTGACAATCTAATGAAGAAAAAAGTTATGACCAAATTAAAATGATCCCTAAAATATTCTATAAGAATAGATACTAAAATAAGGATAATTTGTAGTGTCAAAATTATAGGATATGCAATTTTTTATATATCACAAGAACAACTTGAGAGAGGCCCTTTAACTCCATTCCACTAAAATCAAACTAATGAAAGATATAATTTAAGAATCCAAATATATAATGAAAAGTGGAGATAATTAATATTTCTATATACAAGTCAAACAACCATATTTAAACAACATAAGTTCACTAAATAGATCTAGAGGTTATGTAAATCGCTCGATTCCCTCCTCACATGAAAGATAAATGATTCCCTTGTTCATGAACTTCATTAAAAGAAGACTCATATGGATCTTTATATGTCTATAAGTTCTCATTATCACGTATCACATAAATCAAACTTTCTAAAATGTATGCCACTAGGTATTTTAGGACTTGTGAAAGAGCATATAAAATGATAAATTAAGTAGTTGAATTTGGTTTTTAAGAAGAATGGCTATAGAGGTAGATAAATATCTGGAGTCTCAAATAAGTTAGAAACCATCACTAACTAAAAAATAAAGGGTGAAGAATCCAATAGATATAAATGTGTCATTTTTTTCAAGTATATTAAAGGAATTTCTTCTATAATATCTCCAAAATTCTAAGGTGTCAAAACGTAAGAACCACCTCTCTACCATTAAATTGTTAGTGGAATATTTAAATCAATAAGAAATAATATAGATCCAAGTCAAAAATGTGATTTGTTGCATTTAATGCTCTTGTGGGATCTCTTCTATTAATGCAACAAGAATGTCCATCCAAACTATGGCTAGAGATATATCTTTAGGTATCTTCTATCAAAGGAGAGATAAATTGTCTTGAGCATAATAGTCCATTAAACAAAGAAATCAATTAATATAGGAGACATCAAGGTCATTATAGTAGAGTTACATTTTTCAGATGTTACTTAAGGGAGACTCTAAAAATTGGCTCCCATAAAGAGTTGTTATATTGGAGTCAATGCATCATTTGTTTAATTGTGGGGCTCACTCCCACTATAAACAACTTGTGTTGGCTCCAATATGCCAACTATTTAAACTCTACCTTAAAGACTTAAAAACGTGCACAAAACGAGCACTTGAATTCGAATCACTCTTAAAATTTTGACATAAAATTTTCAAAAGACCCATTATTTTTGTTTTTGGAATTAAGAGTTACGATTTAATTTATTTTATTCAGTAATCAATAACAGTTCATTTTGAATGGATTATTCTCTCTATAGGACTGCCCAATGGGCATCATGTGCTTTATAATCTGTGCAAGGAACTTTAATCCACAGTTCTAACATATAATTGAACAGCAATCAATGAATCAGTCTATTCAAAATAGATATTCAAATACTTGAAACCAACTTTCCCAAGAGCCTTATTCTAATGTTATGGAATCTATGATTCAGATCATGATGAATTACATAATCTTTCCAAAAGAGATGGTCTAGAAGTTATAAACAGTTGACCAAAATTCTGGTCTATTCGAATGTTATGGAATCTATGATTCAGATCATGACGAATTACACAATCTTTCCAAAAGAGATATTCTAGAAGTTATAAACAGTTGTGCAGAAGTCTTCAATCAATGTTACAGAATAAGAAGCCTAAAATCCATGCCTATTCCAGTGATAAAAAAAACACAGTAAAATAGTCTGTACATTGATGACAAAATAACAATAGCTTCGTTGTATGTTATCAATGATGAAACAAGATTACTTTTAAACTTAAGGCAGCCAAGTCCAACGTTTTCTTTTCAAGGCAAACAACTTGCACCCATTTCGTTTTTCTACAATGGTCTCCAACCTGGGCCGCCAAGCCTGCGCTCTAACTTTTACCATCTGTTGATAATCCTTTTGCAACTGAGGAGTACTACACAGGCCCGAATGACTAAAACAATCATCTTCACTAGATTGGGTATTCATCTTTCCATTTTCCAGAAGCTTCTGAATAAATTCTGGCAAGATCTTGAGCTGCAAGCGTCCGTCTTCACTCTTCTCTATTTCGAAGGTCTCCACAGACCTCACTGAACATTTGCCATGAAGGGGAGAGACAGCTTTGGAGCCTCCGCCTGCTAACGAAGCCAACCAAGCAGCCGACAACATGCTTCCGCACATTTTCTCTGGAAGAAGAAAATAGCTCTGCCCACCTTCCAATTTCTCCTCTGCAGATAAAACAGGGACCTTTTGTCCAATGTAGAAGGAATTAGCATGGCTTATAATTTTCTGTGGGTACCTCTGCATGAGCTCAGAGGCAGTAATCCCATGCCCCTCTACAGCCCCCACACTCCCATCTGAATGAATCACTTTGATTTTATGTACAGCCGTGTCCCGCATTCGCATTCGCCAGAGATAGTTTTTCATTTTGATGATAGATTATGAAATACTAATGTAAAACTTGATCGTCGAGCATTGCTCCTTATTACATCATCCGCTCGATGGATCCCAACTCTTATTATCCCGTTTGTGCAGGAAGATTGATTGGACCAATTCGATCTGGACCAACTCGATCTGGAACAATCTACGACTGATTGCTGTCCCTCTTCTATATGTCAATCTAGTTATTGTTTTTGGATTAGATTGTGTAAAAGTTTTTGTATCAACGATCGTACTCTAGAGAACTATAAAATCCAATTGCTGGATCTGTTGAGGGAAATGAATGATGTGTTTGGATTTGTTAGGGAAATATATAAATGGGTTGTAAGTATGAACAGGGACTATTCAAAATCTTCTACAGGGAGATTTGAACTGTGGGCGGGGAGTAAAACAAATTGAAATAAGATAGAGAATAACTGTACTGTGGTCAATGCACCGACTGCTTACAACTACCCAAGAAATGATTGGTTTCCATAGTTGTGTGCATGTGCTGTAATTCGTATTTGACCGTGTCAATCGGTTGAATTGCGTAATGTTTGGGAGAAGATGCCAAAAAATTGAACGACTTCCCTCGCCATGACTGGATATGGAGCTGGCATCAGCTGTGTCCAGCGCTCTAACTCGATTATTTTGTCAAAGTCAAGTCAACATTTTCAGTCGTTAAATTTAATGTTTGCTCTTTAAATAAATGTTTGAAAATAATTTAATTTTGGAAAATTGAATGGTAGAATTGAAAAAAGATTTGATTCCGTTTTTGTGTCATAGGTTTTGATGTTTTTGTTTACTTTATTGGGTTATGTAGAACAGCACCTCTCACATGTGTTATTAAATAATAAAAAGGAAAAAGTAAAATATTAATTGTGATGCTTTATGGATAAAATAACATATGTTGCCAAAAACAAAAAAACCTTTTTGTCAAAGTATTAATTGGTTAATTTATTGTAGTGGTTTTAAAGGTATGGAAGTTCTATGCAAGGTATTATTAATAATTAATTGGTCAAAGTATAGCAGGTCTATAGGCTATGGAGGGTTTATTGTATAGTAGGTCTATAGTCAAAATTATTTAGATCAATCTTGTATTAATGAAGATCACAATGGGGACCCCTTCTCTAGCATTAATATTAGAAATTAAAAAAAACTTGGAGGCTTATTGTATAATAGATCTATAGTCAAGATTATTTAGACCAATCTTGCACTAATGAAGATCACAATGGGGACCTCCTCCTCTACCATTAATACTAGAAATTAAAACTTGTGAATTCGGTAATCCAATGAGGGTGGAAGGCCTACGAGTACAACCACCTAGTACGGGTTTGACCTATGGTGACGTTCAACTTTGAGAGCTCAATAAGTGCACAAAGTCCATGAGCTTAATGGCCCAATAAGGATTTGAACCTTGGTGACAACAATAATAATGTCAAGATTTATCCAAAGCACCATTTCATTAATAGTAGATTTATATGAAGTTAGTTATAAGTATATTTGGCAATTAAAAAGAAAAAAATTAATATTTTAGAAAAATTGACACATCTAGATTAATTAAATGATAATAAAAATTTAATTTAGGATATGAAGTTGAGAGAGTAAACTAAAACTAGAGAAGTATGGTTTTCAAAATGACAAAGGGTTGGGGTTACTTAGTTATAAATGTGGCTTGGTGGAGACATATTATACATTGTCATACATAATGACTGAAAAATATGCTATAGTATAAAATTTGACCTTGTGAAGCTCTAACAACTTACATGAGCTTGAAAGATAGTTCAATTAACTCCTATCTTTCAAATGTATATAAGATAGTATTTATTTATATTGTACATTAGCTATAAATTAGCTATATATTAGACATTCAGTCCTAGATCTATAAAAGAAAATTAATATATAATGAGTGTACAAGAATCTAGAAATTGAAACGTAAATATTGAAATTCTAATTGAAATGAGGAAAAGAGGAAAATAAATATGTCCATCTAATGGAAATTGATTTTAAGATTGGAAATGAGTAGTGGAAGACAAAATTATGTTCAATGAATTTGAAAACTATTCGGTCAATATTTTAGAATATACCTTTTATATATTGATAAACTACCATAATCTGATATATTATAAAATTACTTTTTATTTGTAAAAATATTAATTAGTTAAATTATATAGTGACTTTTAATGTATGGGGATACATATAATATAATTAATTAATTAATTGGTTAAGTATATTGGGTTTATATATTATGGGGGTTATTTATAAGAATATTGTCAATTGAAAGGATTAAAAATAAATATATTTTTTAAAATTAAATGTAGATTAATTAAATAATAATAAGTAAACTTAAATTAAGAAATAGAATTGAGATAGTAAATTGAGATTGAACGTATGTTTTTTAAAATGATAAAGGGTCGAGATTACTTAACTCTAGATGAAGTTTGGTGGCATTGTATTGCAAATTTTTATTTGATGATCTAAAAAGATTTGATAGCATTAAATCTAGTTAAAGCTCTAATACACAATGATTGATTTTTATTTTATTTTAAAATAAAATTGTGACCCAAAATCAATTTGATTTGATTTCATAGTAATAAATTAAACAATGTGTGTCATAAACTTAAAAGAAAGAAAACAACACCTATCTTTTAAATTTGTTTCTAAGATAGTATTGCTTTCTACTATGCAAACCAGCTATAAATTAGACATACATTAGGCATTTAGCCATATATCTATAAAATGTGATTTACAAATAATGAGTACAAGGAGCCAAGAAAGTAAATATAAATAAATTGAAATGGAAATGAGGAAAACAAGCATGTATGCTTAATGAAAACTAGCTATTATCCTTGATATGAGTTTTAGAAGACAAAAACTATTTTTCTAGTGAATTTGAGAATTGTCTAGTTAATATTTTAGAAAAGTAGTGTTAGAATTAGTAAATAAGAAAGAAGCTACCCAAAACCTAATCTAAGGAATATATATGATAAAATTGTAAATATAGATGGTCAAAGATCAAAATAGCATAACAAGGTTGGTTCCCAATAATATAAGAGACATTCAAATGCTCAAGAGATAAAAAAATCTACAATAAATAAATTAACATAAGGAAATGTCACAATACATTAACGAACACATGTTAGGTGAGTGAGTATATATAGACTATATCAGAGGAAGGAGGTGGTAAATGAAACAATTTAATATGTAGTCATAATAAATTATTTTAACATAGCCTCATGTGAGAGAAAAATATGCAAACAAGTATTCAAAATCCATAATATAAAAGAAACATACCATCAAGATCACAAAAGATGTACCCTGGGAAAACTCTCTTTAGGGAAAAAATTAGTAGGTCCAAAATAACTCACATACTTAATATACTATCTAATGAATAAATATTATAATACACTTGTAGAGTCTCCATGTGAGTCTTCTAAAACATCAAGCTCTACTTGCATTCTATGTGAACAAGCAAATGATAACCATTTGACCAAACATCCCAATCCATGGATTCTTCCTCTCCTTACATATGTGACCTCCAAGAGATTCTCAATCAATCTTAGTCAAAAATCCAAAGGCTATGATAGCCAACTAATCAACCTCAACAACCACTTGTGTGGTTTATTTTTTAGAAATAAGCCTACACAAAACCATCAAGTGATATTAATTAAACCATTTTCTTAATACTATGAGCTTCATAACCATTTCCCCCTCATTTAATTTTTCATACTATTTTTTTCAAACATTAAATAATTCCTCGATGTACAACCCACATCAAATATTTATCCCAATTCTACATACAACACACAAAGTGGCCCCAAAAGTGCCTAACATGTGATGTGTGCATACCTAGATCTATAGGTGCACCACAAATAATGTTAATTTTTTAATTTTTAGTATTATAAAAGGTGAACAACACACCATTTCCTAACATTCTCTCAATTGTATACATTATATAGGGGGTCAAAAATAAACTCAATTTCCATCAAGGGAACAATCCTCATATCCAACCTGTACCATCAAAATATAAAAGTTCTTCATGTACTCCATTAAGATATCTAAAACAATAACCAAGATGACCACCATCTCAAACATGAATCCTTGCATCCTCCATCATATCCACAAAAGATAATATCATATCCAAAGAGATGTAACACTAAACTATCACATAGAAACATTAATCCTACCTCAAATAAATATTTAAACATAAACACTAAATCTATTGGTAACAAGTAGGCCTGAGTAGCTACCAACAATTAATCACCATAACTAGAATAGCAACCACAACTAGTTGCTAATACATCCAACTAATCATACCTCATATTGAAGGTATACTCATCATAATAGGTATACCTTATGTCATTAGCATATCTAACCTGATCCATGATCTCAAGTCTATATATATACACTATCTTGCATAAAGAAATTGTTAAGACCCATAACATTGTACAATATAATGAGAACATCTAACAAATAACACATAGACAAATTGGAACATGGAAAATTGACCATATTTTTTTTCTTAAACTCAAAAGACACTACTTGGGGTATATTATATCCTCAAAAAGAATTTTTATTGACCCCTCCAAAATCTAAGCCATTGTTGAGTCGCCTACCCCTAAAATGTATCCAAAGTAAGAAGATTTATGGGTATAGAAGTGTAGTATAAATTTTTGTGAAGGGCTTGTCCAAGGTTACCAACCCCATAACCTCTTTGCAATCAAAAGGAAAATGTTTTGATTAGACCAAAAAGTGTTGAATGCCCTTTCAATAGTTATGTAGAGAAGGGGGATTCATTGCTCATGAGTCTATTTGTTCTCAAGAGAGTCTCAGGGAATGAACTACCCTAAACTACCTCAAGGAGCAAAGAGAGTTTCAAAATCAGAATGAGTAAGTCATAGGCGTCTTCTAGACAAACTGACGAGCTCTCGGCCAAAGGACAGTAGCACGACACATGGACAACAATGTGGCATGTTGGCATCCCAAAGGCATGTTAGCGTCTTGTATAGACCAAAAATTGAGACTATCCTAGAAAAAATACAAAGGGTATGTGCAAGATCATCATGGAAAAAATAGGCCCTTAATTGGAAATAAAAATTCAAAAAATCAGAGTTAGAAAATTTGACGTAAAAATTTGAATAAGTTATCTATATTATTTCAAAAATATGTAAGAATAGAATTTGTAGCAAATTGAATGTAGTTTCTAAACTAGTAGTTTTTTTTTTTTTTTTAAATCTATTTGGTGAAAATTTGAAGTTTCAATGTAGTAGTACTTAAATTTCAATGAAAAAATAAGAAGTAGGTGTTTGTCTAACCACCCTAACCACAATTAAATGATAATATTTTTTTATAAAATTTTAGATATAAGTAGAGGACTCATGTCTCAATGTGATGCATATTTTTTTGTAATTTGTTTTGAAGTCAATAATTAATTATGATTTTTTTATTAAAAATTTTAGAAAATATAAGAACTCGTATGTCTGACCACCTTAACTTGGTCAAAAATTCATGAAATTCAATTTTTTATTTTGTAATCCTATAGCATACGAAGCATAGAATGTGACGCATGTTTTAGATTCAAAAAATATGACACCATTTGAAAGCTATAGATGTTTTTCAATCAGCCTATCAATCAAGATTTTAGTCGTAATTCAAATAGAAAATGAATAATAATTATTTATTAAATTCAAAGTAAAGCATAATTTATATCTGTGGAAAACTGAGAATCCCCTTTAAAAACCCTTTTCGTTCATCAATTTTGGGTTAAAAAAAAAGTCATCAGCCACATGGGCCATCATATCACTTACATATCGCCACTTTTTGGCCCATCATGATCCTGCACATACCCCAAAGTGACTACTAAAAACTCTTAAGAATGTAGGAATATAACAGAGAATAATAGAGAATGAAATGAAGTAAACTAAGTAAAATGTAAATGATAAAGTGAGAGAATAAGAGATAGAAAATGCTCACAATAGACCAAGCAATGAAGCCTTCAGCAAAAGAATATCTTTAATACCTACACACATAAGGCCAAGGAAAAATTTTGGGGATGTTTGGAGACTTGCCTCATTCAAGTACTTGTTTTGGTGTTTCCACCTCCACAGTATCTAGATAGATAGAGAATATAAAGACACAAAGTAGAGTAGACATAGTGAGTGATAAAAGAAAACCCGACTATGGAGGAGAACCTATTTCACGAGATAGATAGATAGAAATATAAATAGACAAGATAATAATATGCATAGACAAGGGATGTGAGAGATCCCAAGATGCTCGAAGACACAAGATAAGAGAGATATCACCTGCAAGGCTTGAGGAAGCCAAAGAGAGAAAGAGATGGAGATAGTTGTGAGAGCCAAGAGAGTAGCAAAACATGTTGTGAGAATGTGAGTGTTGTAGCAAGCAAGATATTTGTGCAAGCAAGAGAGCAAGAGAAAAGAGAGGGACGAAGAAGAAGACCAAATGAATTGAAAAGATATCATTTAAAGAGATAATAGGAGGGAAGAGAAGGTTCCTGAGTCATTACAAGGTGTCTTGAGATGTTACCACTAACAAAAGGTAAGTGACAAGTGGCAAGGCACTTGGAAACAACTATTGAGAGCGTCAAAATGGAGTGAGATGCTAGCGCAAAGCGCGAACGTCCACATGATGCACTAGTGTCTAAACAAATCACACTTAAAAATAGTGGGAACGAGGAAACACAAGGTTAGACACAAAGATGATGCGTGAATGTAGCTACTAAAAAGGGCTCCTAAGCATCTTGAGAGGGGAAAAGGTGCACTAGTGTCTAAACAAATCACACTTAAAAATAGTGGGAACGAGGAAACACAAGGTTAGACACAAAGATGATGCGTGAATGTAGCTACTAAAAAGGGGTCCTAAGCATCTTGAGAGGGGAAAAGGCTAATGCAAGGGATAAAATAAGCCTAAACAAATGCTAAGTGAGTGGACACTAAATTGGATACAAAAATGTAGGTGAAATTGTAGGGGGTGCAGTTTTATGACATTACAAGTTAAAGCAAGCCCTTACCACCACCTTATTTTGCAAGTAGCTAACCCCAAAATGGATTTCATAGTTTGGATTGATGCATCCTTAGAGGGTTTGGGATGAATTTTTATGCAAGATGATCATATGATTTTCTAAGTATCAAAATTTGAAGGATAACAAACCCAACTATCCCACTTGTGACCTAGAATTGGTTACAATTATGTGTACCCTAAAAATTTAGAGGCACTATCTAGCAGGAAGACCATTCAAATTGAATACAAATCACAAGGGACACAAATATTTATTGATGCAACCTAACTTAAATTATTATCAAAGAAGATGGGTGGAGTTCTTAAGCAACTATAATTTTGACATCATTTATGTAAAAGGGCAGGAAAATTGAGTAGTTAATGCATTGAGTCATAGAGCTAGTTTGGCTTCCATCTTTCAAGTAAGGGGAAACCTATTAGATATCATTAAGTAAATGCAATAAATGCTCTTTTTTCCAACAAACAAAGTCATATTTGGAGCAATGAATGATGGTATCCTTCAATACAATTTAGGTAAATTTGAGTAACCATTGAAGGAGGATTGTGAACAAGAATCCTAGAGGAAATCCATAATGCTCAATATCAAGGGAATATTTAGGTGACCAAAATGTATGTGAACTTAAGAAAAATCTACTTTTCGCGGGGAATAAAGAAGGAAGTGGAAAATTTTGTAGCCAAGTGCTTGGATTGGTAATGAGTTAAGATAAAACATTGTCATCATATAGGAGAATTTTACCCACATGATGTACCCCAACACAAATGGTTTGTAATATCTATGGGTTTTGTGGTGGGTTTACCTAGAACCCACTTTAAGAATGATAGTATCCTATTAGTATTGGATTAGTAAACTAAGGTAGCACACTTCATACATGGAAATATCAAGTATGATGCCTAAGGTATAGCAAGGAAATTTCTCAGGGAGATAATTAGATTACTTAGAGTTCCAAATGTAATCATTTTTTACATGGATAAATTATTCACCTCTTAGTTCTAGACCACGCTAACAATATCTCTAGGCACTAAACTTATTTTCAACACAACTTACCACCGAAAAAGAAATGGCCAAATTGAGAGAGTTATCCAAATTATGGAATTTATATGTTGTGAATTTAAGTAATGGGCCAATCAATTAAATGGGAAGAATATTTGTCATTGGTGGAATTTACTTACAACAATGTCTATCAAACCTCCATCCAAATGACACCCTTTGAATCACTTTATGGTATGAAGTATGGAACATTGATTAGATGGGATGAATTAGACAATTGATTCAACATAAGGCCTAAAACACTTCATGAGTACAATCAATTGGTAAAGATTATCAGAGAAATATTAAAGGAATCATTGGATTGTCAAAAGAGTTATATAGATGTAAAGAGAACTCCAAGAGAATTTTTGGTAGGAGATAAGGCATTCCTTCATGTCAAACCTCAAAAGAGTTCAATAAAATTTGGCAAGGCTACCAAACTATCCCCATGATATATTGGGTTTTTTGATATTATAGACTTGCTCTTCCCCCATCTCTCTCTTGCATGCATAGTATATTTTATGTGTCCTTTATTAATAAATATGTGTACCTAACCTAGCCCATGTAACTGATTGGAAAAAATTATAGGTAGAAGATGCCAGATAAATTTTCTTAAGTCCAACGTGATTATGGAAAAATATATCTCCAAACCTAATCCACTATGAAGTACCCAAAAAAAATCTCTTTGTCACCCATACGAGTCCAAAATTAGACATTATAACCACAAGATATGACCTATCAAAGAAATGAAAGAAAAATGGCTCTCAACTAGCATTTTTTATCTAAAAAAAATCACTTATATCATAGTGTAGCACTCAAAAAATATTTTTTTCAACTATAGGAACACAAAAATGCACTTCCTAGGTGAAAATTATGCCCTCTGGAAAAATACTCTACCATTACACAAATCATATTATAGCTAGGTGGTTGGTAGGCTAGGAATGGGTGGCACTTTGGGTGGTGGTGACATATAGGTGGCTAAAACAAGTAGAGATAGGGTTATTTATGATTATGTTTCTCATTGGGGCTTAGCACACCTAGCTAGGAATTACTTGGGGCTAGCCACAACTATAGTCCCCCATGTGGTTGATTAAAAATCTTCCAAAAACTCTAACAAACATTGATTTATTTATTTATATTAAAACTAAATAATTACTCTAAAAATTAGGCTGATATTCTTGCCTCAATGACCTATACCACCAATGACTCACCTATCATATAGTATAGATCCATACAGTTGTATAGATTTTTCAATCTACAAATTCCTCCATGACCCTCAAAAATGGCTCAATTTTTTTATCACCAAACCCCATCATGTTTTATATCAATCCATAGGTTTTTAGGGTGAGATATATTTTTTTCAAGAGGTCTATAGTAGAATCTCACCCCCTAAAATCCTCATAGAAAGAGACAAAATAGAAAACTCATTTTCCAGATCTTCATCAAACCCCAAATATACAACAACCCAAGTCTATAGGAACATAAGTGACCTTGGAAAGGCCTTGATTATTTTCTTGCAAATTCATGTATTCAACTATGTAATAAAATCTACTCCTTCCAAGGGTTAACAATACCTAGGAGATCTCCCAAAACTTGAAAACTAGGCTTTCATACCAAATGAAAGGAAAATTAAATCCATAATAAACCATTCCACATAATCCCACAAGAGAAAAATATACAAAAAAGTATTTAGAATCCACAATTCAAAAGAATAGACAAACATACCATAAATATGACAGATGATTTACCCTAGAAAAACCCTCACAAGAGAAAAACCCAATCTCCAAAATCACTTGCACATTCAATGTATCATCTCATGAATACATATTAAAATACTTCTTTATGCAATCATTTTGAAACATCAATCTCCCTACTTCCATTTCATGTAAACAATAATTTAATAATCATGTAACCACAAATCATAGTCCATGATTTCTCTCCTCACATTTACAACTTACAAGAGATGCTCAATAAAACTTATCCAACAATTCAAAGGTTAATGGGAAACCTCAACAACTACTCATGTGCTTGCTTTTATAAAAATAAGCTTGCACAAAACCATCAAGTGGTATTAGATAAACCATGTGTCTAATACTATTATTTTACAAAACCATGTCCCCCTCATTTAATTTTTGGTACTAAGTTTTCTCAATATTAAATATTTTCCCAATGTGTAACCCACATTAAATATTTATCCCAATGTTACATACAACATACAAAGTGGCCCCAAGAGTTTCAAACTCATGTGACGTGTGCATCCCTATATCCCTAGTTGCACCACAAATAATTTTAAATTTTACATTTTAGCATCATACAAGGTGAAAAAAACACCTTTTCCCAAAATTAAATACAACCACAAAAAGTGTAACTCTAAATATCTAAAATAAGAAAGAGTAACTCTATAATATGCCAACAATTCATTCAAGTCATATTATTACCTACTCAATAACCTAAGAAAGATTAATTAAAAGTATAGGAAAAACATATAATATAGGAAATAAAAATATGCATTAACAAGTAGTAGGGTTGATTATACTAGGGAGCATATATGTCCTACCAAAGGTATGAGGGATCATAGTTTGTCAAAAGGAGTGGAGAAGTTTTCTTATTAAAGATCATAAAATTTTCTAGGATGTATCTTTAAGTTGGGGCTCTAATTTCACTTGCAATCAATTCCATTCATTGTGAATGATGAGATGATGTAGATTGGAGTATGGGATAGAGAAAATGACCAGTATTGTATAAAAACCTACCTTATTCATTCCCCTAATGAGTATATTCCAACTTGTTCCACAAAAAGTGATAAAGGAGATTGGCAAGAATGTGCAAACCTAGGTGATCGTGTGTAATAATGATAGAGACAAAATAAAAACCCTTGGGGAAAAACTCTATGAAAAGTAGTGTGTGTTCATGGTAGAGAAAAATCAAGAAGATGATTTAAGGTGATTATAAAAATTCAAAATGGTAAGAGCTTTAGATCTAAGGATGTTGGAAATACAGGACCTTTTAATTTTGGATGATAAAGTAAGAATATTGGGGCCTTACAAATAAATAACCAAAGGATATAGATAGTGTAGATGGAGAAAGTTCAATTAAATCACAAGAATTAAATGGATTGGGTGAATTAAGAAGCTTCTATGGATTGATATGGATAAATTGATATTCTAGAGAAGCTCTAAGGGAAACATTGAAAGGCACACAATCTATTGAGAGGGGAGTGAATCAATAGATCAAATCTATTTAAAACTCTTTAACTTCAACACATATACCAAAACATGAAACTTGAATCTTCACTACTACTAATCAAGAATCAATCAAAAACACATATCCACACAGTAGAACACCATATATATGAGGAAACCCAAGATGGGAAAATCCACAGTGAGAATAGCTACTTGGATCTACCGTCCAAAAAGAAAGGCTCACTTTCCAAGAAGATCACTTCTTTTGGATTACAAAGAAACAATTACAAGGAGTTTCACTACCTCAAAGAAACTATAGAAACCACCACAATGTCTCTTTACCATCTGCAACCTTTGGCTCACTGCCTCTAGCAACTTCTAGCGCACTAAACTATAGACACCTTCTGCTCACTGCTTTTGATAGTCTTAGGTGTTCTTGGTCACACTCAGATCTCAACACATGATCACATATGTATTATTACATGCCACACACATCTCCAAATATTTGACCTTACATATATATCTTTCGCAACCATGAATAACCTTCTCTAGGTTGGCTTCAATAAAACGTATGCACCTCAAACGTGTAACCACCAAATAGGTCGGAATCAAACACCACCACGATGGAAATAAGTGAGGGTAGACCACATCAAGGGTTAACCAAGACCCAAATCTATGTTGAAACACTACATCAAGCTTCCACAAATGATGAAGCTCATCCACAAACAACACTAACACACTAGGTCGGCCAAACCGACATTAACACTATCAAGCAACCAAATTCACACTTCACCAAGGCTAAAAACATCCTACAGACCATGTAGCAACATTACACAACATCAACTAAATATTCAAAAACATTGGCACAAACACATGAAATTGAGAATACTATTATATGTAACCAGTTAACTTGCCATAGAGATACAACTCATGAACCAATTAGATAAGCACTAAACAAACCAAGGGAAAGTAGATATAGGAAATATTAGCACATTCCAAAATTTGTAAGATAAGAAACTTTAACACAGAGAAATGCGGAGAAATTCCATTTCTCCCAGATATCCCTCTTCATAAACCAGAGATAGTCCAACACACTATCAAACATATCTTCTACTGTCACACGACCTAGAGCCTGAAACTCTAGATATAACACCTTTGAATACCTTTGGTCATCACTTTCAAATGGCACAAGCACATCTTCAAGAATGAATAAATGTAGAGAAAAATACAACACACTTCCCAATCACCTTGTACAATCTTTATGTAAATTTCTCAAGAGCACTTGAAAACTAGTAGCTCTACATCATCTGAAACACCTACTCAACACCATACACACCATATACAACACCTGCACTCAACACCATACACACCTTCTCAACATATCCATACCATAGGTTGACATCAATGACAACATAGTGCAACAAATAGGAGTAGTAGTAGCTCAACCTAAAGGTAATAAAGATCACCCCATAGCCTTTACAAGAAGAAAACTATCCAAAGCGAAGAAAAATTACACCGCTACTGAAAGAGAAGCCTTAGCTATGGTTTATGTATTACATTTCAACACCATTCACATTATTTACAGATCATGAACCATTGAAGTACTTACTCAATAGACCTATCATAAAAGGAAAGATATGTCAGTGGTTACTCTTATTTCAAGAATTTGATTTTAAGATAATGGTCAAACCCATAAAGCACAATCAAGGATCAAATTACTTATCAAGGATAGAGACAAGGGAGGAACCAAAATATCTACCTAGTGCATACCTATTTAGAATAAATGTGGTATCAGAGGAACTACATGATATTGTCATACTCCTATCTAAAGGAGAATTTCCCATAGATCTCTCACCATAAAATAAAGAATCCGTTGTACGAAAGTCTCTACCATACACACTAATAAAAGGTGAATAGAATCACATAGGGTGGGATGAAATTATAAGAAGAGTTTTTTTTTAGCATGAAAGAGAATCTATCTTGAAATAATCACATGAAGGAATAGCAATGGGACATATTTGCGGTGAAGCAATAACAAAAAGAGTTAAACTAGTTGGACTTTGGTGGCCTACCATATATAGAGATACAAAACAATATGTAAGGAACTATGTTATATGTCAAAGAATTTTGAAACATACTGCAAGAGATTAAATGCCCCCTGAAACTAGTCTTAGCACAAAATCTATTTGAAAATGGGCGATAGACTTTATAGGACCAATTGATCCACCTGCTAAACACTCAAAAGAAAGATTCATAATAACAAGAGTAGAATATTTAACAAAATGGGTTGAGGCAAAACCTACTAGGAACTGTACCACAAGAAATTCCATAAGATTCTTATATGAAAATATAATCACTAGGTATGGTTTCCCACCAACTATAGTAAGCGATCAAGGCAAACACTTCGTTTAAAAAGTTATTGTAGAGATTCTATAGAATTTCATGATAGCACATAATAAGAGCTCATTGTATCACCCACAAAAAAATGGAGCAAGTGAGGCTCTAAATAGGATAATTGGGATGACACTTACTAGAATGTGTGATGGGAATAGGCTAGATTGGGACATTAAGATACTTGTGGTACTTTGGGCCTACCACACATCTTATAAGAGGACCACTAAGTTTACACCATTTCAATTGGTATATATAATTGATGCGGTAGTTCCCATGAACTTTATAATCCCAAATCTATGTACCGCACTCGCATTGTGACTAGATGATAATGAGTCCTTAGCACAAAGTATAGAAGAACTAGAAAAATTGGATGAAAATAGATTCATAGCATTATACAATCAGAAAGTAGAGTGGCAAAGACAAAAGGCTTGGCATGACAAGACCTATGTACTAAGACTTTCAAAATATGGGATTTAGTATTACTATATGGTAGAAAATTCAAAAATCAGGGTAAATTAAAGGTAAGGTGGCTAGGACCATACTCTATCCACAAAATTGCAGAATTAGGAGCAGTAAGATTAGAGAGATTAGATGGAAATCACATCATAGGATATGTGAACAGAGATATACTTAAACACTACCAACTACCAGGGATGAGAATTATAAATATTAAAAAGATAAAAATTATAAACTATATAACATATGTAACATAAATTACTAAACAATAAAATTAAACCATTAGTAGTCTAAAACCCTAAACATCTAGAAAAAACTATAAAACCCAACAAGAAAATGACATCAAAGCGTCTACCAAACACAAGTCTACTTAAACCCCTCGTGAATACACTACACTCACTTTGCACTCAAACTCTCCAAGCTAACGAAATCACTTCAAGCTTTGCTACTCTAACACACAAATACAAACAATGGTAACCCCAAACTTGGTGAATGTTACCAAGAATCAATGAATAAAGTATAAGAAATACTCATTCAAAGTAATGTAAATTGACAAGGATGGGTCATTCTAAAATATCCCCATAAATGTGTCTACATAGAGGATGTGAGGAAATACATCCACAAATCGATCACTGAAATCGATCATACCAAGTTTGAAGAGCTCAGAATAACCCTCATAAACCCAGACCATAGGATGTACCAACCCTAGTTTCAAGAAATAGCAAGGAAGAATCTTGACATCTAGAAGAACTTCCCAGACTTCTGTGATGAGCATGATTGGGTGTGACTCATTCTCAACATATTCCATGATGAATTCATATACTTAGAAAAACACTACCACATTACACAAGAATAAATCCATGTGGTAACTAGGTTGAGAATGGTTGAAGAGGTACCAACAAAGAAGGCAATAAATAATGGCATAATAACTCAGCTCAGTGGAGCAACACCAAACAGGTGTAGCCTAAGCATCCGAGCAATAAAAAACCCTAGGGTGTGGTATGCAACCATAGGAATTGTGTACAAGATCTACTATGCAAACAAAGAGGATTTTGCAACAGTAATAACAATACACACCACCTATCAGATGATGGTAGAGGGAAAATATTTTGAAATTTGTGAAGTGATGAGGGAGTAGATCATGGAGAATCTCCAAAAAAATAAAACTTCTCGATTCAGCTTATGATATGACACAATTCTAATTTTTCTAGCTTTCTACTTCTTGAACGAGCCTCCAACATTCAAAGGAAAGGTTTGGTAGACAAAACTTCATGTATCTTCTCAAATAAAAATGCACACCCACCAATTCCTAGACAAGAAAACATATAACATAGCATTGGGGTTCTTTAATAATTTATAACAAAAAATGCAAGATAGGGAGAAGATACCATATGAATTCATCAAGCAGTACATCAACATTATAATTTTCCTAGTGGACAAAGACTACACATACATGGAAACGGTGGAGCCACAAACAACTTGGATCCCCAAGCTCCCATATGAGATTTCACAAAAAGAGATGGATGTGTATACCATGAATATCCTTGGAAAACCCAAAGACCCCAATGCATAGAGGTTCGGCATATACAAGGTGATTATTGATGAAATCCATTAGAATAATGCTCAGGAGAAGTTCAAGAAAAATAAGGAGCAACTAGACAAGCAATGGGGTATTCCACCAAATGAATCTACACATTCATCATCTTCTACACCAGCTCCAAAAAATGCACACCAATAGAAAGAAGGTTTGAAAGACTTCATAGAGCTACCAGCACACAATCTAAGGGTCCCTCATCCTGTTCCTAGCTGGTGACAACACTAGAGGTACAAGAAATCTCTAAAACCCTAATACAAATGAGTGTGAAGAAGAAAGGACACAAAGAAAGGCCTAAACAATTCATAAAAATTAAATTAATTAATTTCATAGAAAAGGAGGAAGAAGGAGTACAAGAAGTGTAGAAACCTCTATAGAAGCGAAAGAGGAAAGAGCACATAGTGTAAATTTAGCAACCAAAGGAAGAAGAAAAACCACAACTACCTATCAATGTGATGGTGACTACAAATTCCATCATTTATGATGATATTATCTCACAAGTATTATCCATGTATGAAGATTTAGATAGTGATAATGACCTAATAGAATACTACAAATTTTGGTAACCTACATAAGAAAATTTGATGAAAGTCTAGAGGAAGTAATGAAAGACTTCTCACAACCCATTATTGTCACAATCTAGGAAAAGAGGGAGAAATCCCTAAAGAAAGAGGAATAAATAAGGGAAAAATAAATCTCAGAGGTAGGGTCTAGCCTTACCATAGAAAAAAAAGAGAAACTCATATAGGCCCAAGCACAAGAGCTCCACACAAAGTAGAGGTTGGACACTTTGATGGGAGGCCAAAAAGAAGAGATTGCTAAAACACAAGAGAGTACCACAATAAAAAATAAAATCATGGATTCAATATTGGAAGAACAAAGACCAAAGAACCAACCAATATCATCTCCCACACAAAGCCCACCAATAATACAAGGGGAAGAGGAATAAGATTAGGATATGGAAGAAACAACCACATCAATTTCTCCAATCCAATCAATACATGAATTCCTAGTGCAACAAAAGCAACTACAATTAGCACCCACTCCTCATCTCATACAATTACTAGTGTTGGTCTCCCAGGCGAATCTAGTAAACATCTCCTCACTCCAAAAACTACAACTAGGATATCTTCCACACTAGTGCTAGGAAAGAGATACTCCAAAAACATGTGGACAATGCAGAGTAGCTAGAAGAGGTTGTCCATATACTGTAGAATTAAATTCCACATATGCAAAGGGACACTTCCCTTCCTCTACCATAGCAACTAAAACAACTAAATTGGATGGTCTAAAATCATACCTCAAGGCACAAAAGGAGAAGATAAGGCAAGAATTTCACAAAGAAATTTTGAAGAATAGCATAGAAGAGGCTAAAAAAAAGTGTGTGGTAGCCCAATCCCAATTAGAGAAATAGTTGAAGAGTATGGAAGGGAGCGTAGCAAAAGCTAATGTCTTGTACCAATTTTGTCTCAAATAGCCCACCCACACTAAAACATTGAAGGGCCAAATATCACAACTGGAGGCTTAGATAGTACAACATGCCTCATCCTATGACCCACTAAAAGATATGGATGGCACAATCAAATTCCAACTAGAGAATACACACACTTAGCTACCATAGCTGAAAGAGTAGAGGGAAAAGATAAATATGCAAGTAAAACAACTATGGGAAATAGTCACCATCAAGATAACACACTTATGTGGAGTATTAAGGGAGGCCAAAACTGTAGCCCAATAGATTCAAATTCCTTAGAACCTTGCGGAGGTAGAAGATACCCTAATAAGAACACAAGGCTACATCAAAGTACTCTAGCAAGCCAAACAATGATGGCATAATACACTTGTACAATTAAAGGTCATTTACAAGAACATTCTCCTAGGTAACTAAGTTTTCTTGGGGATAAGACATAATTTTGAAAGGGGATGTTGTTAGCAATGCACAAGGTAGAGAGTATAAGCTACTGCAACTCACCATAAAGGACTTGCAGAGCATCAAGCTGAAAAGAAACATAGATTAAGGGGTACCCTATAAGGGTCCTATGTGGTAATATATGTATGTAATAGATGATAGAGTATAACAAGATAGGATAAGATGAGATAAAATAGGAATAGAGAAAGAGATTATAATATAGAGAAAATACTAAGACCTGCTAATGTAATGGTTATCTGAATACATATAGAGAGAGAGTTATAAGGATTCAATGGATATATGTCATATGAATGATTTATATTCTTGTTTAAGCTATACATAATGTGTTGTTAGATATAGATTCCTACCACACTTAATCTCTTCTATCACTATACCATTTGGGGTATAAGCTAACTACATAAGGGATACCAGGGTACAGATCTTTGGACTATAATTCCCTAAATCCTCTTGCTAACGCACTTCTAATAATGGTAAAGGAAAGAGTCATGTGTCTAATATTGGTGGTAGTGGTGGTACTAACAAAAATAAATACAAGGCACGTGTGACTAGGGGAATTTAATAAGATGGTTTTGCTACACAGCTTGAGGAAGAGATTGATAATCTAGACTTGAGACTATGGATATTAAAATATTGGTAATCAACCAAAGACATATACATGCCACTTCTTAGTATAGAAATGAGGTAAGTTATCGCAATGTTTCTTTTGTATCTGCTACAATATTTGGGCTAAAAGAATATATTTTTTACTCTACTGTCTCTATTAATAGGAACATATCTTCTACATGATGATGTCAAGGGAAATGAAAACTAGGTTGAATCCTTCTTCGAGTTCTAAATTGGTCATTTTCATGGATTGAGCGAGAAAATGTGTCAACTACATAAGGTAGTGATATATTTTGTGAATGGTTTAAAGGTAAAGATGTCTCAATGCTCTATTATAATGATGACACATAGGTGGTAGAGGTAGACTTTAGTCACCTTGTGTGTGATGTTGATTGCAATAAACGTAATTCTTCTATGATTAGGGGAAGGGCCAATGTAATTTTTCTTCCCACTCTTTAAATTTTTTGTGTGTAGATCTAATGTATGGGTCTATATGTTATGTTTTTTTATTGGAGCCATAGTGTTAGTATGGTGGAATTATGGAAATAGTTTTCTATATGGGTTGATTATAATTTGTTAATTCTTTAGTCTTGTGTTAAGTATAATGTATGAAAATTTTATGCTCTCTCAAATTTATCTAAGTTAGGGTTTCAATTTATCTATTTCTTTGTAAATTATAGGGTTTGTAAAACATAAATATATCAAGTTTGTAGAGGAAATAAACATTGTAAAATAATGAGTCAGTGTTTTGAGTGAGGAAATATGTGCTTATTCGACGGTTGTATAGAAATTTCTAGGGTTTCTAACCTTCTCTTGAACCTGGAAGGCTACCCTATGGGTGCATGTACTCACCAAGTTACAGTATTAGAGGTCACTAAGGAAGCTCTGATGGCATGAGGTCGCAATTTATTTTTTCTAAATTTAGTGATGCAAATGAATTGATAATAACGAATACCAGTTCATATAATATTTACAAAATAATAATAAAATAATACTTTCAAGTGAAGGTAACCCTCACTCGAAGGTGTTATTTTATTGTTTTTTATTTAAAAAGATCTTCGAACGAAGAGGATCTTTGCTTGAAGCTTAACCTTCAATTGAAGGTCTTTACATGAAGATCTTCAAGTGAAGGACCTTTTTTCAAAGAAATATCTCTGAACAAAGGGAGTTCAATTTTTTTTCCCTCACGCCTTCAAAATTTTCATGTCCCAAGTTTGAGACCCATTATTATGGGATTACCTATTACCAAGTTGATAAAATCATTTACTATATGACCCCATGAGATAAAAACATGCATACAAGCTGACATAATAACCATATTGCAAAGATCAAAGACATACCACAAGATTACACAAAATAGACCTTGGGATAAACCCTCAAGAGGTAAAAAGAATCCTCCAAAATAGTCTACACTCAATGTATTATTCAACGATGAAACATCACAATACACTTTCAAAGTCTCCATGAATACTTTTGGATATAAAGCTCCACAAATGCATCCTCCATGTATCTAAGCATGTAACCACACATCTCATTCCATGCTTCACATATGCACTTAACAATAGAGCCCAATACAATGTTAGCCCACTCAAGTAGCCAAAAAACCAACCCCAACCATTAAACATGTGCTTGATTTTATAGAATCAAGCTCAAACAAAATCACCAAGTGGTAAGGTAAAACCATGTGTGCACAAAACTATTGACCCCAATATTTACTTTTTGGTACTAATTTTTCTCAATATTAAATATTTCTTCCATATGTAACCCACATAAAATATCTTATCAATGTTACATACAAATTTATAAGTGTACCCGAATAAATATGTAATGTGGCTAAACACATCTCCTAAAGATGCACCACAAATAAATGTGACCACTATATGAAGCGAGAATTCCTCTCATCCTTCAACATGCCACCTATGGAAGAAAAGAAACAAGCTAAGATGAAGATGCATCAATCCAAAGAACAAAATCATCAAATCCAAGTGATAACAAAGGCTCCAAGTTGTTGTTGGAAAAACCCACATGACTAGAAATAGTGATCACAACAAGGGTAAAAGCACAAAGTTGTGTCTCACTTTTATAAAAGAATCAACCAACACTTATCCAAATTTTTAACTTGAATCAATAAAAAGTGACTTATATTTTTAATATTGAAATGATGTAAAATTAATAAAATATTTATTTTTTAGTATATTTTATGTTTGCATTTAAAAATAAAAATAAAAAATTGTTTGAATATATTTTTTTTGTAAAATTGACACTATAATTTATTTTCTAAATGAAGACAAATGGGACGCCACTCTTAATGTAGTAAATGTTATTTTCTTACTTCAAGTTTTTGCATATTTATAAGTTAAAACTTTAGTGCATGGAATTATTTTTTCCAATTTTTATAAATACATTTTCTTAAATAAATATTAAAATGTGTATGTATTGAAAGCACAACTATTGTCATGGGACATCATCTTTTGTCTTAACTATTTATCCAAAATAGAAAAAAATATATACCAACTTGACATAGAATATTTTATATAGTGCACCATATTTTTATTTAGTATTTTTTCTTGA
>CM021101.1:218144571-218533908 GCA_007115665.2 Sequoiadendron giganteum
ATTATGTTAATATCCATCTCTTGAGAATCTTGGATCCAATGGTGAGGTCCATTTTATTCCAATGGTCATCTATGAAACTTCCCCCATAAAATCCTCACGGTGAACACCTAGAAAGAGTCATTTCTCCAAGTCATTCTTCAAACCCCAAATTTACATTCTTGCAGCCTACACAAAATTTATCATGCCTTGAAATATATAAAATCTCTCCAACGTTGTCATGGATTCAACTTTGCATCAAATATGCTCAAATAAGGGTTAAACAAAAATAGGGATCTCTCATCTCTTTCAAACACAACCATGAATTTGATACCACTTGTTAGGAAAATTACTAGGTTGATCAAGCCATTTCCTACATAACCCCATAAGAGAAAATAATGCTTAAAAAATATTATAGAATAACCATAATGCAAATATCAAATACATGCCACAAGAGTAAACACTCGATATACCCTAAGAAAACCCTCAAGGGGGGAAATATCAACCTTCAAAAGAATCCACACTTAATGTATTATTCAGCAATGAAACATTACAATACACTTGCATGGTCTCCATGAATTCTTCTAAAACATCAAGCTCCTCCAAAGCATTCTTCAGGTGCCCAAGCATGCAACTACACATCTTATGCAATGCTTCACATATACACTCAACAAGAGAGCTCAATACAGTGATAGCCTACTCAACTAGAAAAATAGCCAGCCCCAACCACTAAATATGTGTTTAATTTTATAAAATCAAGCTCACACAAAATAACCAAGTGGCAAGGTAAAATCATGAGTGGACAAAAATATTGAACCCAACATTTACTTTTAGGTACTAAGTTTTCCCACTATTAAAAAATTCCATGTGCAACCCACACATAAAATATCTAATCAATGTTATAGATAAATTTACAAGTGGACCCAAATAAGTATTTAATTGGATAAACGTGTCTCCTCGAGATGCACCACAAATAAATATTTATTTTATATAATTAAAATAAGTATTTCTTGTGCAAGGTATACAACACCTTTTTCCTAGCACCTATGCTAGAGGTTATTGTAGCTCAACATTTAAAAATAATGTCAAGTATTTTTGAATCTTCTCTATATGGATATAGATAAGTCAATGGTTGGAGGCTTGCTTGTCTATAATGCTTTATTTTATTCCCTACTTGTTGTCATTTATGTGTTGAATGTGCTAGTATTTGGTGTTGTATACCATTGCATATTTTTTTATACTATAATATTATAATTAAATAATTATTTAGTTGAGGTGTACTTGTAATGTTGTATTGTAACATTGGTTTATTATTTTATGTATGGAAGACATAGGATAATTATTTAGTATATGGTGAAATAATTTAATAAAGTAAAAACTTAGTACCCAATGTTAAATTAGGGGTCAATGGTTTTGTGTTCACATGGTTTTGTGGCACATGGTTTTATCTTACCACTTTATTTTATTTGTGTGAGCTTGTATCTATAAAAGCTAACATAAGGTTGGCTAGGTGATTGGGTTGTCATTATTGAGTCTTTCTAAGGAGTGCATATGTGAAGCATGGTATGCGATGTGTGGATTCATGCTTGGACACATGGAGGATATATTGGAGAGGCTTGATGCTTCAAAATTATTCATGGTAATTTTGTAAGTGCATGTATTGTTTTATTGTTGAATAATAGATGGAGTATGGATTCTTTTGGAGGTTGGGTTTTTCCCAGGGTATATCTTGTGTCATCTTATGGCCTATCTATTTTTATCTATGCATTATGGTTATTCTACAAGCTTGTATGTATGATTTTCTCTCATGGGGTTGTGTAGGAAGTGGATTAAATGAATTGGGTATTGATGCATTATTTCCTAACATAATATTGGTTCAAATTTCTTGGGTTTTAGTTTTCTCTTGGCCTCTAATATTTTCAAAAATTTCATATACGTTTTGTACCAAAGTGGTTTTTTTTCATCCTTCCTACTATTGTAGGATTTTTGTTTGGCTCTCTTCTTTTCTTTTTGTCTCTCGTTGGCTAGTGTTGTAGTTATGGTGACTTTTTATATATTTTTGTTTATTGGTTTTTTTTATATTTAATGAGAAAGGGACCTAATAGATCCCTCTATATTTTTTCAAAAAATTATACTTGAAGAGTTATTTTATTTTTCTATAAGAATATTAAATTTTAACATCTATTTAAACTACTAATGTTACACACATGCATGTAAATAAGTAGATAGATTATGTAACATGCCAACCGTTCACTAAAGTAATTTTCCTAAGTTTTAACTTTGTGAGTAAATAAATTATGTAACAATTCATTGCAATAAAAAAATCTTTCTTTATTGAGAAAAAAATCACAAAGATACCATAACAATATACAACAAGGATTTCATTTTAATATAATAATTTCACAAATTACAATATGCCAAGAATGTACACAATTACATACATAGCTGAACCGAGCTTCAGAGCAATAGATATAGATGGTCCAAGATCCGCCTTTCAAAACCTTGGTCTTTTGTCGCCTATTGAGGAGGAGAAGCATCACTCAAGTGATTTTTTGTCAATCATGGACTCATATGCGGTCCCCCAAACATCTATCATATACTATATGGCCCTACCCTTCGACGAAGATATTGGTTGAGTAACCCTGTACGACAACCACACTGAACTTAGTGTTGTGCCCTACATGACTAGAACTTATAACGCTCCAATCTGCAACTAGTGTGCACTACATGGACATTGTGAATTGATAGTGGAGCCAAAGAAAATCACACTACTTTGGCCGAAGTGTTCTCAATCAGTACTTAAGCTACCCTTGTTTATTCATATCTAATATATTAATACCTATGACAAACAATTCCTCCTATTATGGAGTAATTACAAGCACTTCACAAAATAGTATAAACAACTTCTACTTCCCTTCAAAGAAAATACTATTTCCCCTAAATGCAAGTATTCACAATAAACTAAATAAAGCATTCATGAAACAATATTTCATAAGCTAAGACAAATAAAGGAAGATTATCCTCATGCCTATAATCTCTTATCCAATCGACTAGTTGATGCACAGCTTCCAAAAGGCAACAACTAGCTTTACTTTAACTTTACAAGCAACGCCTTTATAAAGCCTTCCTCACAAGTTGATAATTTTACTCCTCTCAAAATGATGAAATGCTCTTATAAAATACTCAAGCTCACTCAAATTACAGAAGAATAATGTAGATAAGAAGTACATATGGATTTTTGAATAGAATGCAAAGAATTCTTATGGAATTCAGAGCAAAAATCCATCTGGAATGCATCTCAAAATAGAGAGATTTCTTCTCTATTTATATAGAAGCAAGGAGACTCCCTAGCCTACATAAATGGCATGTAAATTGATAGCAGCATCCATGCAAATCAACTCACTCATCTTAGCTAAAAGGTGGTGCATAAGCAAAGAGCGTACTTAGCATAAGAAGCTACAGGTTGACTTCTTTAGTTGACAACAATATATGACCATTTTAAAATAGCACATGATAAAAAAGGTGACATTATAATTTCTCTCAAAATACACTTCTACAGCAATCAAAACTTCATAATGTGGCGCCAAAGCAAGCAGCCATCTCCCTATAGTTAGTGTATCCTTTACTTACTTAAATCAATTAATATATAAAATGAAACACTTAGCATATGGTTGACTAAGTCTATGATGAGTTGCCTTGTCTCATAATTTAGCTTGACCAATTCATCGACTTGTAGAAACTTATCCTATCATTATGCATTTACATTTAATTTATTGTTGGTATTGAATTCATGATAAGGTGTCCCAAGTAAATGCAGTTTACTAAGTCAAAGATATTTTAACTCAAGTGTTAACTAAGTCAATCTATCCAAATCAAATTATTTATTGCACTTTGAACATCAAGGAAGGGTAAAAAAATTATTCAAACAAGGAAACGATACAAAGCAAGGGCATTAAATGGCCCTATCAAGTTCAACCAAGTGATCCAATTGATGAGACAAATCCGAGGGTAGTTGACCCTGATCCACCAAATTCCAATCATGAATATGATCATAAGCCCATTTAGCCAAGCAATCAACAACACCATTCCATTCTTGAGGAATATGAGTGAAAGTAACATAGTCCAAAGAAGCATAGAGAATGAGAATTTGTTCAACAATCAAAGCCAGGTACCAGCTCACATCATCTAAATACCACCTTTTCAGTAAGTTCACCACCACCTGGGATTCAAACTCACATATGATCCTACGCCATCCCAATTGACTGCCTCACTCCACAGCCAATAAAATTCCCTTTACCTCCATAATATTACTAGTATGAATACCCTTATACACAGAGAAGATAAACTGGACATCTCCAGAGCTATCCCAACCAACACCCTCAATGCCAACATGGCCCAAATTTCCATGAGAAGATCCATCCAAGTTGATTTTTAGGACTCCATGAGGAGGAGGGGTCCATCTTCCCTCCCTATTCACCTTCGGGGTAGGATGTCTACATCTGTTATGCATGATTTGTCATTGAGGAGGTGGAAGATGAAGATGATTACAACAACCAACATCACAAGGATCCACCAAAATAGTCATATCATACTTGGCCACAATAGTTTCCCCTAAAGAGTGTAGAATTTTCCACCATAGCTGAGGGGCCATCAACAACGAATCCTGAAAAAACTGCCTATTCCTCTCCAACCATAGGTTCCAGATAATATAGGATGGCCCAAGATCCCAAGCAGCCTCAAGAAAGGAGGTAGAAATGGGGGCCCTACCCCACCATTCCCAAAAATCCACCAATTAGGAAGCATGTTAGCAAGCCGTATTCCACACCCCCCACCAGAAATGCCAAATCTCTCTAGCATAGGAACATTGGAAGAAGAGATGGGAGACACTCTCTTCACATCCATGACACAAAACGCAGATAGAGGGGCCTTGGAAACCACACTTACATAAATTATCCCAAGTAAGACACCGATTTTGAGCCACTAAACACATAAAGAAGTAGTACTTGGGCCATGACAACTTGTGCCAAACTTGCTTCCACCAAGGGACCTCAATATCCCTAAACAACTTCCTACCTAACTGCTTATAACCAACCACCACAAAGTACTTTCCAGAAAACTCCGAACCATCCCAAGCCAAGACATTAGGTCCCCTCAAATAATTACAAGAACGAGAAGCCAAAATCAGGGAAAGCTCACGCCTATCCCCTGAGACCCTCCACGTGGCCACTCAGAAGGATTCTTCCAGTGAAAACTTACATCCAATCCACCATGTTCTGCCACCTTATAATGCTCCATAGTATCTAGCTAACCACAATAAAAGCATCACAAAGGGACTGGAGGTGAGGAAAAGAAGAGAGAATAAGAGGGTGGCCATCTTAAGAATCTAACCAAAAAAGAGCTTGTGACCCCGAATGACAGATCCAAAAAAGTGCACACTTAATCAACTTTTCCCCTACTTTCAAAGTATGCCAAATCATAGAACCACTCCCTTCCAGAGGATAGCGAGGGACCTTAAAAGAAGCAACACCTCGAAGATATTTATTGTTGAGAATACGAGCCCATAACTGATGTTGATTGGTACACCATCCCCAGTAAATCTTGGTAGCAAGAGCTTTCCCATTCAAAATAGCAAAGCGTAAACCAAGACCACCCTCCTATTTTGGTCTACAAACAGATTCCCACTTAACAAGGCTCCACTTTGAAGACAAAAAATTACCACTCCAAATAAATTGATGAGAAAGCGCATCAAATTCCTTAAGGAAATACATAGGAGCCACTTAAACAAAGCACTTGTAGATGGGAAGGGCCTGGATAATAGACTTAAGAAGAGTCACTCTAGCAACAATAGACAAACAACGATCAGTCCAATGAGTAACCTTTTTCCTAAGCTTATCAAGCAACAATTGCTAGGAGGATCTGGGTTGATGACCAACAGCAAGAGGAAAAAGTAGACAAAGGGCAAAGACCCAATTTCAAACCGCATAATAGCTACAATCCGTTGCTAGATAGCTTGAGGAGTATTAAAGAAGAATATAGAAGACTTCTACTCATTGGCTTTCTGGTCTAAAGCCACTAGGTAGATGTCCAATTTTTTCCTAAAGGATTTAGCCTCCCTAATACGAGCCAGTCCCATAAGAGAGGTGTCATCCACAAATTGGAGATAAGAAAGTGTAGGCAATCCCATCCCCCACTACCACCCATGAATCAATCCCTGTGAAACCCAAGATTTAAGAAGTCAACCCAGCCCCTCCACCATAATAATAAACAAATAACGAGAGAGAATATCTCCCTGTCGAAGGCCCCTAGTAGCTAAAGGTTCCCCATTCACAATAACCAAAAAAGAGGAAGAGGTCACATAGCTCAAAATCCATCTCACCCAATCAGAGGAAAAACCAAAGGCCAACAGAATCTTTTGAAGAAAATTCCATTTAACTTTGTCATAAGCTTTGGCCATATCCAACTTGATAAACATAGACCTATCCTAAGAGGTTGCCATGGAATGAATAACTTCAGATGCAACCACCACCCCATCTAGAATTTGATGACCTACCACAAAGCCACCTTGCTCCTCAGAGATGATCACAGGAAAACAAGATTTAAGCCTCTCAACAATCAACTTCGTAATAATCTTGTATACCACATTACATAGCGCAATAGTTCTAAAGAGATCAAGATTGTTAGCACCTTCCTTCTTAGGAATGAGAACCAAAAAAGTAGCATTCAAGGCACGAAGCATCTGCTTACTATGAAGAGACTCTCAAACCACGTCAAACAAATCCAACTTCACAATATCCCAAAACTCTTGGAAAAACTCAACTGGGAAACCATCAGGACCAGGAGCTTTCCCCTTATTCATCCCAAACACCACCTCCTCCACTTCTGACAACGTCACCGAGTGAATAAGAGAAGCATTCAACTCATTAGAAATTAAAGAGGGAATGCAAGAAAGGACCATATTCTCATCAGCCTCAATAGGAAGTGAATCCTTAGTGAACAGATTAGAGTAGAACTGATGAGCCTCTCTAGACAAAGCCTATTGTGAAGAGATTGAAAGACCCTCAGAGTTAACAAGAGAAGAAATAAAACTTATTTCGAAGAGCTTGCACTGAATGATGGAAAAATGCAGTATTCTTGTCACCCTCTTGAAGCCAATCAATCCAAGCCTTTTGTTTCCATAAAATCTCCTCACAAAGCTCCCACTCCACCAATTTTAGAGCCTAGGCCTCAACATGCCCAAGAGCCTTCGAGAATCCCAAATCCTGAATCTAGTGAGTAATAACAACAAGGCGATCTTCCGCTTCTCTTTTCTTGGCCCAAAAATTACCAAAACATGACCTATTCCAATGCTTAAGTTGATACTTTACATATTGCAGCTTCTTAATCAGAGAATACATAGTTGTACATGGGTGCCATCCCGCCACCACTAAGCAACAAGATCACCCAAAGATGGATCACGAAGCCACATAAGCTGGAATTTGAAAGGTGGATTCTTTGGATTTGGGAAAGATGAAGTCAAAAACTTAATTGGCCAATGATTAGAGCCACACCATTCAAGAATCTCAGAGTAGATGACCAAGCTACCTCTAACCCAAGAGCAAGAGACAAGGAAACGATCTATCCACTGGGAAATCGCTTTAGGCCCACTCTATCTATTATTCCAAGTGAATATTTTGTTAGAGGGTTTAACATCCACCAGAGCAAGAGATTCTGCATTAGTCTAAAACAGATCTAAAGCATGACAAAGCTAGGTAGCCCTCCCCTTTTCTCCTCCAAACTCAACACAACATTGAAATCGCCAGCTAAGATCCAAGGCAGAAAGGGTGCACAAGACCTCACATACCTGAGATGAGCCCAAAGCTGGATTTTACCACGGATGTCAATCAGAGCATAAACATTACTAACCAAAATAGTCTCACTAGATTCCAAAATCGAAGCCACCACAGAAATAGCAGATTGGCTTGAAATCAGCCTCAAAGTATTGTTTAAGTTATTCGACCTCAAAGCATATAGTCATGTATTTAAATATGTATTCGTATATTTTACATATACATATATGTATCAACACACACACACACACACATATATATATGTATATGTTTATATATATGTTAAATATATTTATATATATATACATCATATGCCAATAAAGTATGTATACATTCGATATTCAAATGAATACAAACAAGATAGCAATCACATAGTAACAAGTATATCGATTGTGCATATATATTTTTTTCCTCTATGTACATGTATACATATGTATACATATATCAATACATTCATATGGCCATGTCCATTTTCCAATCATACGTATGTATTGATACATATATACATATGAATATATGTATATATTATATATATAAATATATATTCTCATTCGATTGCACAACATAGTCATACAAAATTATACTATTGTATTGATAAGTGACTACATGTGATATATCTATACATATACATATACATGTTGTAAGTTCCATTTGATAATTTCATGCACATAAGCAACATGTTCATAAGTGTGCATAGGTGTGTCTACCTGTATACCTTCATGTATGTGTTCCTTCATGTTTATGGTCTATCATCGACATGCATATGTGTACATAAGCACAATAATATAGGGAAGAACTCATAAAATCCAAACATACAAACATCATCTGATTAATGCACCCAAAAGTAAACAAGACCCTTACTAATGCAGACACATCAAACTAGAGATGACTTACCAATTCCCAACATAATAACTCGACTCTACTTTGAGTGTGTGTAAACTCAAATAGGTTACATTACTAGTTACCCGACCAAGATCTTCTCCTGAGTGATACTTCCCCTCCACCTGAAGGAATTAAACATATACCTACATCCACTAACACATGCCCATGGCAGTCAGTTGTTCCAAAACATGCATTGCACATAATACATCTCCATAGTTAGAATATTAATTCAATAACCATCCACTCCACATATATCCATTCCTTCACATATCATTAAATGAGATAACATTCATTCATAATTCATTTGATAACAAAGTGCAAGCACAATTTATTCATCTTCAGAATTCAAATTACACTCACATTTTACCCTACATAGTAATAGTAAATAGTAAGTACACAATTGGGGTGTAACAGATTAAAAAAGATATAGAGCTATTTTATTTAACTTCAAAGTCACTATATACACACAGAAAAATAAATTTTAACTTTTGCTCAAGATTTGTTTTATTTTATTATATTATATATAATTTAATTTTGCTTGAAAAGTTATTTTATTTTATTTATATTATTTAATTTATTTTACTTAAAGAGCTATTTTATTTTTACACAAAGCTAAGTAAAAACAAATTATTTATGAGTATGTTTGGTACATAGAAAATAAATAAGTAGATAAATTTAAACTTAAACTACTACATACACATATGGACACATAAATTTTAAATTTTATTTGAGAACATTTTTATTTTATCTACATTTAAAAAAATAAAATGAAAACAAATTATTTCAATAGTTCTTCTTACTATTTTATTGACTAAAGTAAATAGTTTTTATTAAGATAGCAGGGAAAGGGCCCTAATCCCATACAAAAAAGGAGCTAGGCTAGAGAGGCCACTAGAGAAACAACACTTAGAACCCAAAAATAGCCATCAGAACAACAATTGAGCAACAAAACCACAAACCCACCCAAGTATAACAAAATTAAGTAAAAAAAAATATTACCAAAATTACTATCAATTAACCAATCCATACTAAAGTCATAAAAACAGACTAAATGTTACACCCCATTTCATAGATACTAAATTTCTTTTTACCTTCATGAGTGAAAATGTTGATAAATTCAAATTGTGAATTTAATTTGTTTACCAAATGAATGAAATATTTAAATATGCTTTAGGATGTTATTGATATTAAAGGAAAGATTATGTTTTATATTGATGAAATGTGATGAAAGAATAAGTATTGCAATGTGAATATTGTAATGCTTTGTTGATGCAATTTTGTTATGATACAAATATATTTAATGTGAATAGCTAACTATCTATGCAATATATTAAGTTTGATGTAGCAACATATTCAAGCCCTCAAGTATGCGAGGGGGAGTATCACTCAAGAGAGGAGCTTGGATTAGTAACCATTAATAAGCCTAATTGAGCTTTCTCACACTCACTTCTAGTTTGGTTAAGTTGAGTCAAGACAATCAAGATTTGGCAAGTAAACTCTTAGTCGAAGTCTTGGATTAATTTGGGAGTTTGTTGGTCATCTTTGATTGGTTATGATTTCGGTCTTTGATTCTGAGATTGGTTCTTTGTTTGAATTGTGTGTTTTGGGTATATACGTATTTACATATAAAAGTGATTGTAGTGTCTTGCGTGAATATGTCATATATGTGTATATATCATTGAAGTCAACAATAAGGTAAGGAATATATATATAGATATATTAATATGTACGCATAATTCAAATAAGTATTATGTTATACATGTATTAAAGTATATGAATATATATTATATATATGTATCGATATCTTTGAAAAAAGGAAAATTATATATTAGATATATATATATGTAATAATATAATATCATTATTTTGATAAATGTATAGATATATTATTAGCTACATTTGATTGATGAGTAATGAAATAATAAACATGTGAAAATATATATATATATATATTAATTATTAAAGTTATAATATATATATGGAATAATTGTTTATATATTAAAATGTGTGGTATTAAGATTAAGAGCAACGTTGCCACTAAAAGTGAATGACTAAACCAAACAACGCATAAAGAATGGGAAGCACAGCCATACACATAATGTATAGCGCTGAAATAAAAAGGGATAGTGCAGTTAGAGGTTGTGCATAAAAGGCAATGTATTGAGTATTTAAATGTTGTGTAAAATAAAGCAAGGCAGTGTTATAATAGAGCGCATGGAGTCTAAGGAAAACCAACGTATGAAGATAAATCTGCCAAAGATTGAGTCAAACATGAGGACAAAGTGGATATGCAACGTACAGGAAACTTTGACCTAATCATTAGCAAACAACAACCAAAGGAATAGGGCATGTAAGATATAAGATGGGGCCAACTTGTGAATAGTGTAAATAGATTAGAAGTCTAAATTTCAATATGAGTTCGACTTATGAAGCAATTCAAAATATGGGAAATGGTCAATGAGAAGCTAACCAAAATGAGTCGACCTTTAGAAGACATTAACCTTGCATATTTTTTTTTATTCTTGTTGTCCATTTGAATAAGTGACTCATTCACTATGATGAAATCTAGTTGAGCATGTGTTTAATGTGAAAAGTTTTTAGCTGCTACATTTTCTTCTTCTTGTTGAGTCAAACCTTTTGATAAAGAAGTGTCATCTTTGTGCACTTGTTTCTAGCCTGCAAATTGCTCACATTTGTGTATTAATAGAGGTTCTTTCTCCCTCAAATGGGACACATTGTGCACACTTGATGCTTATTTTCTAGGTTTTTCTTATTCTATTTTTTTGAGTTTGAGAGTTAGTAAGAGGTTTTTGAGAGTTTGTGAGAGGTTTTAGGCATAATTTTTGGTGAGTGGAAGAGAGATAGTTGGGAATTGCTTGTTGATTTTGGATTCAGTTTGATCGATTGGAGCTTTACATAAATAGGTATGTTGATTTCTACTCTTTTATGTTTTGTATGAATTTGAAAATATTGTGAGTTTTTGAATGCCTTGTTGGAAAATATGTTTAGTTGTTATAATGGATAGGTTTTTCTCTTCCTTATGTCGAAGTAAAATATTCTTGATGAATCTAGTCTAGGAATCTATATTGATTGAGTGTATGTATATACTCCATATTAAGGATCGGGTGTTTAAATTGGTATTAAATATTATATTAAGTTAGAGCTTATATGGTAGAAGCTTAATTTGTGAACTTGGGTTATAGAGTTGCTTTGAACTACTTAGTGGAAGTGTCATCATTACAATGTTATGAAAACCTTGATTGATAATCTTTACTTGATTAAAAACTCACGTCCCCTTGAGATAGGAAGAGAGTCTTATCCCTAGTATAGGGTATGAACTTGAAGGATATATCAATATTCAATAATAGGGTTGAGATTTGTACATACTAGTTATGCTATTTTGAATTAGAGTCTATTCCCATTCTCAAAAATCTTAAAGAGGGCACACATTTTGGTAACCCAAAATCATATTGTGAGAGGACTATGGGTGTAAAAGCACCAACTCCTTGCAATTTGATTATTTCCTCCAGATGATAAACAAATATAGTACACATGTGAATGTATGAGGTATTTGAAAGAGAAGCTTTCTGATTGGTTTATGTTCACTTGAACATTAATTTACCTTGATTGAAACCCTAGGTCAAGAATAATCTATTTGGTTGGGTTGTTTACGTGATTAGTGGTTGAAGCACATAGTTTGGAATTAGCCCTTATAATCTAGTTGATAATTTTATTGTTGATTATATCTTTGTTTGAAGTTATTTATTGTTGAAGAGTATACTTGTGATTGAGGTCATTTATTGATGAGATTATACCTTTTGATCGGAGTCATTTATTATTGAGATTACACTCTTGTATGGGAAACTTTATTGTTTTGAATGTACTTTTTAAATAGAGTCTTTTAATGATGTGATGTTATGTTTATCCAAATGGTTAGTTGGTATGTTAGAATTACTTGAATTACTTAAGTAGAAGTGTTATAGTAAACATAAGAGTGAAATAGGTTATTCCTAGGGTTAAAGTTACTCTATGGCGTAAGGGGATAGCCTATGCATAGGTTATGAATGGTCAATACAAATTGAGCTAGGAAGGTGGGTGAGTGTGTGACGTCCATTTTGTATTAGGGGTGATGAATACTTTGACCAAAGTAGTGTAAGTTTCCACTATTTACACTGTTAGTTCACTATGATCCAGGTTTACATACTAGGCAGGGAATATCATATGGGTATGTTGTAGCCACTATGGGATGGATCTAGATATGTAGGACACAACACCAAGCTTAGGAAGGTCATTACTATTATGAAAATACTAAACCAATCTCTTCTTCAAACGGAGGGTCATCTTACCAGATAGGTAGATTTGTGGGGGGCCGCAATAAGTCCACGGTTGGTGAAAAAGTGCTTGAGTGATGCTTCTCCTCATCAGTAGGTGACCAAGATTTGATGGAGGACACCTGGGCCATTTGTATACCTAGTGCCAGTGATCTCATGTAAGTTATATAAGTATTTATGTATCCATTTCTATGGAAGATTGTAAAAGAGAAAATGCTATCATGAAATTATGTAATATGAAATCAATACTTTGGAAAGTTGAAATACTTTGTTGTAATGCAATGGTAAAGTTTACAATGATGTTAATTTCAAATTTTCATTGCTAAGTGTTGGCATCATAATTTATTTCCTTGAGGATAAAAGAATAGTAAAATTATTGGGTTGAACAATGGGAATGTTACACTAAAATATCACTAAAATAATTGATAATAAAAAGTTCATAGATATCAAGGCACACAAGCCATAACCAGAGTATCAAAAATCCAAGAACCATCTAAATAAAAAATAGATAGAAGAACAACATCATTAGGAATCATTAATAAGATTCTAGTTCTCTTGGAGCGCAGCCACGGACTCCTTCCAACTATCTATGTTCTTGTTGTTCTCCTTATTTCTATCTTCCTTCTTCCTAACATTTTGAATTTTCTTCCCTAGTTGTTTCTTGATCTTCTCCTGACTAGAAACTATTCCCATAATGGATTTTTTCATCATCCCATCCATAACAAGACTAAGATTCTTAATGGTGTTCTCCTTTTCTTTAAACTTCTTATTACTATTGTTCCCTTCTAATTTCATTTCCAAATCAGCCATGCAAGCATTAAGGTCTACCACTTGATATTTTAAGTCTTCTAAAGTATTCATAGACTTTTGAATGTCCTACACAATCATATTGTTCTCTTCTTGAACCCTTAAATTTTCATTCTAGTTCCCTTCCAAAGAAATATCCTTCTCATCCTTATTTACATAACCATCATTCATCCCAAGGTTGTTATCTTCCTCCTAAAACTCATCTTCTTCCATAACTAACTCACTAGCCTCATCATACTAACACTCCACACTATCATCATAACTATCTGAGATAAACTCTTCCTTGGAGGACATATTATCTTCCTCACCAACCAAATCCTTACCTTTTTTAATCTTTTCCTTAATCCTTGGAAGAAGCATTCACTAAATGGACAAACCTCCTTCCACCTGACTGAACATTACTAGTATTCTCCTTCTTCTTTGAATTTCCATTCTTCGGATTACCATCTTGGTCATCTAAAATAGTAATGGTCACACCCTTATTGTTAGTCTCTTTTGAATCAACTTTTCTCAGTTTTGAGGATCCAAAAAAAAGAGGAGAGGACTTTTGTTTTTCAGGGGTACTTTTCAAGAGGTCATTGTTGATGGGGTAAAGGGTGGCAGTATGGGAATTCTTGGGATTTTTCTTATCCAACAGAGAGTCTCTACACGGAGAAAGGTTGACTTTCGATAAGCTCAATTCTAATCGAACTATTAGGGGGGGGGGAGGTTATTGAGGAAGTTGACATAAAGGTTTTTAGGTGGATTGGTTGCTAGCACAAATTTATAAAGGGCCCTTATCAAACCCTAATGTAAGGGAGGAGAAGGACCTTTTTCAATACTTAGTTGAAGGGAAGATAGCAAATAAAACACTAAATTCACCCTCTCATTATGTCTAACATGATTCAAAAGAGGAAAATGATACCCATGAACGGTCATGTTTCGGCCTTCCAATGTAAAGTATCTCATAATATGAAGACTAACCAGAGCATACAAGGGAGAAAGGTTAATTCTATCATACCCATTTTAGAAATTTTTCGGCTTCTCACCATCTTCAAAAAAATTATCAATAATTTTTTGGTATTTCCCCGAGCTCTTGACAATTTTCATACCCTCACACTTCAACCCAATAGCTTCCGCTATCAACTAAGGAGTCGTAGTAAAATCAAGACCGCCAACATTCATCTTGCCTTGAACAAAGAATTGGTAAACTTTGAAATGAGGAAGTCATTATAACCCTACATAGCTTCAAAGAATAGAGTAAACCCAGTCCTACCAAAAAATCCTATAGCTCCACATTTTGTTGAAGGGTGTTGTAATTAATTGACTCAGATCTCTTCCTAGGGCCTCCCATAATACCCTCCTTTGTAAGACTAATCTCAGGGTTCATCGAGATTACAGGGATAGCAACTTCTTCAATGTCTAGATAGACTAAAATTTCCTCGAACTTGTACCACACTCATTCGAGATTACAAGGATAGCAACTTCTTCAATGTCTAGATAGACTAAAATTTCCTCTTCTGTAGCTAAAAACCATCTATTATTCCCTTGAGCAATGATAAAATGGGTCGGAACTTTCTAGTAATCTCAATAGATGGGGTTAATCATATCAACATACCCCATGTGAATTTTATGGAAATATGAAGCATTAATGAGGAAGCAGTTTGGCTATCATTCCATGTGTAAGAGAGGATGGACTTCCCGTAGCTAATAACACCACAACTTGCTTATTATAATCGTCTATGGGTAAAATCATTCTCCTTTCAGCCTTAACAAAAAATATACTCACACCATGATTTAGGCTATTTAATTGCATATCATTCCCCTTCATCATTATCTTATTCGCCCACACATAATGAGGGGAAAATTCACTTAACTCCTCCCCCATTAGTATAATAATTAGATTTATCCACATAGCTCTCTTTTGAAAGAATGCCTTTTATATGCTGTAGAATATTATTTAAATCCTAACAAGCCCAACTTTAATAATTCAAGGCATCATTAGCAACAACATCAACTACATTGTCACCTTCTCATTAAGTATGCACAATCTTGGACTGAAGAAATCTCCTTAGAATCATCTTTCAATTATCCATAATGTCACGAATCTCCCATGGCCCAATCACCTCCCCTTTAAGAATTTCAATTATCAATTTTGAGTCACCTTCTATAACCACTTTAGAGAACCCCAAATCTTTCATTCTTTTAATTCCCCACCAAGCAGCCATCGCTTCAACAAAATTATTAGTGGTAATTTACCTAAGTTTTTAGCATATCCTTTAATCATCAACCCTTGATGATCTCTTATCACTCCCCTTGCACCTACCACACTAGGATTCTCTTTAGAGCAACCACCAAATTTTCACTTAACCCAACCAATATCAAGAGGCAACCAAGGAGTATTTCTTCTGATGAATTTGGCAATCTATTTAATTCTAGTCAAGTCCTACTTTATCCCCAAATTTTGTTTTATCTCGAGATCCTTATAAGAAGGCATATGTTTAGAATAGTTGTAGACTCCAACATTGATATTCTCATATATTTGATATTTGATAGCCAAAAAACTTCTATGTTGTTTTTCTTTTTATCTCTAAATATTGTGTTATTATATTCTTTCCATAAACCCCAGACTACAAAAGGGGGGATTTGTCTCTAAAGATATATTATAATATTGTGGGAGAAGGGGAATTTAGCCATATTTGAACAAACTTCTTAAGAGTATTAGGAAAAACCTAATCGATCAAAATTAAAGAAAGGACCTTAGACCAGACTTCATGAGCATAAGAGTAGTGGAAGAACAAGTGATCGCTATCTTCCAAATTTTTAAAACAAAGAATACATATATTCACAAAATGGAAGCCTCTTATATTAATATTATCAATCGTAAGAATTCTTTTGTGAATAACTATCCACCAAAAACAATTAACTTTGGGTATAAGTTTGGAATTCTAGGCCTTTCTCAAATCAAAGTCAATATGAGCAATAAGAGGCCTTTCCAATAAGGAATAGAATGATTTAACTGAATTAATTCCTTCAAGAGTGTTCAGATCACAACCATTCATCCTCCTTGCTCTAGTTAGAATAGAAGAAACAATCTTGAATAATCTAATAAAGGTTTTGAATGGTTGCCTCCCAATTTTGTTGTATTCCACTTCTTAGCTACCTTCCACTATAGAGCTATTCTCGATTTTTTTTATAATTTTTCAAATCACCATCCCATTGAATATAATCATGAATTTTTCTAACATAAGATCTTAGAAACCTTTGTTTAATGTGGATTAAACCATTAACAGTGGATAAATGTGGACCATTGATCTAGACATCATCCCAAAAAGTTGTTTTCCTCCTATTTCCCACTCTTCTTCTCGCCCCCTACCTTAGAATATTTTGAGTTTTCAAGATATTATTCCACATAAACGAACCATAAGGTAGGTTGGTGGCATAAAGGAAGCACCCTTGATCCTCATTTTCAGAAATTTAGCTTTCAATATTTTAACCCAACTTTATCTCCTTGAAGGAATTGCCAACTAATTTTAGAAAGGAGAGCTTTATTAAAAATATTTAACTTTATTATTCCAAGACCCCCAATTTTTTTAGGAACACACACTTTATCTTGACCTATTGGAGCAATTTGAGAACACTCTTTAGTCCTAATCTAGAGGAACTTTCTTTGAATTTTCTCTATTTTGTCAGCTATAAAAGCAAGGATTTTTAGCAGAGATAAATAGTAAATTGGAATATTTTGCAAAGAAGCCTTTACTAATTGTAACTTACCAATTTGACTTAGAATTTTTCCTTTCCACCCATCCAAATTCTTTTGAAACCTCTCAATAATATAATTCCAATAGGCATTACTTGGTTTCTTCGAGATTAAAGGAAGACCAAGATAGGTTGTCGAAAAAACAACAGATTGACACCCCAAAATCCTCATAACTCTCTTTAATCAATTGGTCTACATTAAAGAAATAAAGATTTATTTTATTATAATTTATAAATTTTCTTGAAGCCTTAGCATAATCCTCCAAAATAGTCTTCCAATTCTAATATTTTATAGCAAATGCTTCACCAAATAGAATAGTATCATCCACAAACTATTGGTGAGAATCAAGAGGAAGTGATGAAGCAACTTTTATCCCCTTGATTAACCTTTGATTCAACATTTTTTGAATATTTCTCCCAAGAACTTCAGCAACTATGATAAAGAGGTAGGGGGAAAGAGGATCAACTTGTCTTATGTTAGAGTTTCCAATAAACTCCATAAAATCAAGATCGCTTACAAAACCTGGATTAGCCATCTACAAGGAGAAAATAAAATATGCAAGAGAAATTTGCATAAAATTATATAAATAATATTATTGGGAATCATGAATTACATGAGATAACTTTCTTTTATAAAGCAAGATGAAAAACCCTAAAAGGAAAACCTAATTAGGACCTAAGTAAACTTAATAAAGTGTAATTAAATATTTAATTACACCAACACCCCCCCTTAAGTGGAACTTAGGGAGAATAAGAAACATCCAAATAATGTGATTATGGATGCATGAAAGCATGAATGGGTCCCGACTATAAGGCCATGTTAGGTAATGTGTACATTAGAATGTGTAAATCAAAATGAATCTAATCTAATACACCAATGAAACATTAGATTAAAGAAACTAAATTAAAGAAAGCAAAACACAAACTCTAAACACAGGCAGCTTCTTCAAATTCATCCCATTGTCCTCTATCTCCAAGGATTCATTTCAAGATGCTGGCTCTCAGTTTTTTTAAACAGCAGCTTGTAGAATGGTAGGTTGAGAGAATGAGATTAACGAAAATGCATGTGCATTGCTAATCTGCTTTTAGCTATGAAATTGAAATGCTAATTAAATGCTAGAAATGCTTGATGAAACTAAAATGCAACTATAATAACTACGTATGAAAATCTAGAATTCGAGGTCCTTTCCAACTCACGAGAGGGTTGTATTTATAGATTTTTGAAGGCAAGAATTCAATTGGCCAAGATCAACAGTCGAGTTCAAACCTGTTAAAATGAACGGTGAGAGATCGAGAATTTGAAAAGGAGGTAGAATTTTAAAAGATAGATGGAAAATGAAGAGACAAAATGGAAGATGTCTCCATAATTTAAATAAATAAATATTTAAATATGTGTGGGAAATGAAAAGCTTCTTAATTAAATATTTGAAAATATTTAATTATTGAGAAGAGAAAAAGCGTTTTAATTAAATACTTGCAAATATGTAATTATTGAGAAGAGTGAAGAATTTCAGAAAGTGTTTTAATTAAATATTGAAAATATTTAATTAAATGTGAAATGAAGAATATCATTATAATTTAAACTTGTGATAATTAATATAAATAAATTGTGAAATCTATTTAATTAATTAAGAGGAAAATAGCATTAATTAAATAAACTTATTTATTTAATTAAACTAGAAGAATTGGAAAAATGAACAATATAAATAAATAATTAAATTTATTTATATGTAGATGACTTAAGAATATTAATTAAATAATTCATATTTAATTAATTAACAGGTTTGGTTAACCATGACCATTTTTAGATGTGTACATTTTGCCCCTCTTTGAAGTGATGTGTTTTACGCATTGCTTCAAAGAATTTTGCCCCATATTTTTAGAAATTATCAATGCTATATGCCCCCTCGAGAGATGAATCAGATAAAGATGATTTTTGAATTTATTTATTTTTTACTGATTTTCTATTTGATTCATCGACCGATAAAGATGATGCTTTTCGATTGATTTAGCATGTGATAGTGAATTTGTGATGATTGATTGATGATAATTGACAAGAATGATAGGATAGATTGATTGAGATTATGCAAATCAGATGTGATGGATATGATAATGATCATGCACAAACTAATATGGATGCAATCTATCTAATATGCAAAGTTGTCATTTTTGTGAGCTGCTTTATGCTTTACGTTTCATCATTGAGCCTTTTGATATGTTGGAAGTTAGTACAAGCATCAAAGGGTATGTTAGCACCAATGATGACCTAAGTACTACTTTCATGATGTTTGATATAGCAATTTAATACAAGCATCAAGGTATAATTGAACCAAGATGACCTGAGTATTGCTTGCATAAACAGGCAAAAGTTAACCATTTTCCTATGCAAATTCTGAAATGTCATCAATGATACATTGTAGAGCATGTCCCACGACAAATTTGCACAATACTAATGATTAGCTTATAGAGAACAAGCAAAAAAGAAATCATACTTCTTCCTTGTGATTCTAGTTCAGTACATCATTGAATCACTCCAAAGATATGATGTCATCAAATATCAAAACAACAATTACAACTAATTTGCGTTAAGTTTATCATTCATTTTATTCAGATTAAGATCATCCAATTTGTTTTAAATATCTGACAAAATATTCATGTAGGCTTAGTCTAATTGGACAAAGTTTGTTGCTTCCGATATTTCTAATCCTTGACACATGTTGCCGACTACCTGCTAGAAAAGCTCCTAGAGGCAAACTGCATGATGATATCAATGCTTTGTTTTGAGATTTTGTTGAAAACCAAGATAAGGTTGATTGATCAGATTGATGGATTGATAGTTTGACTAAGTGTGTTGATCCAAACAAAGATGATAATGAACTTGTAAACCCAAGGAAGTTGTGTTATCCTAGAGTAAGCTCGTTCACAAGATGATAGCTTGACTAAGTGTGTTAACTCAAACAAGGTGATAATTGGTTGGATTCGATTGATCAAGATTGATGAATCTTGATTTGGAACAAAATTATTTTGATGATTTGATGTGACACTGACACGCAAGTTAGATGTGACTGATATGAATTGTTCAGGTTGATGTTCCACGAAAGATAAAGCTTGATAAGGAGCGTCTTCCTGTCAAAATATGCCATGGGCTAGTGATTTGGATCTTTTGGCTCGCCAATGCTTGACCAATTTGATTTCACGTCTTCCAATGTTCAGATCACCACATAAGCTAGAGGATATATATCAAGATTCATTCCTGAAGCAAGATGTAAACATTATCCCCAATTTCTAGCAATGTATGGAATGGCCATGGGTGGATTCTTAAATAGGTGGATGGATGGATGGATAGATATGGTAAGCATGCAAAGGATGCCAAGGATTATCTTGCAATAAGATAAGGTGTTCAAACAGAGGAATGCTCATTTGGATAATGCTTCAAGGCTCAGATAACGTTTGGATTGGATAGGATCAATGAAAATGATCCATGTCAAGATGTTTACCATAAATAAGTGTAAAGTGTTTACCAAACTTTTTTAAGATCAAGATAATGTAAATAGATGGTAATGGGATAGATAAACAGTTCATGGATGAATGGATGATATGGATGGAATTTTGGCTTTACTATGGATGCGATAAGATGCTTTCTCCTAAATTGGCGCACGTAGATGTTCGATTCTACACATGATGCCTGTTTGCCAGGTTTTCATCAAGGCAACGATTTTTCTCTTATTTTTATTTTTTTGTATTTTTGCTCTTTTTGATTTTTTTGTATTTTCTGAGAGATTTTAAGTTGATGTTGAACCACCTAGTGGTGTTGATGTTGATGCTTCTGTCATAATGTGCCATCGATATCCTGCTTGAAGAAGTTGCTTTACCAAGATACGTGCACTTGAATGCAACTTTTGAGATCCCTAATCTACTTTGTTGATACTGGAGTTAACTTCATCTTTGTGTGCACATCGCGATAGAGTGCCTTTTGAATCCTTATGATGAATGGTCATTGCCAACACATGGTCAATGAAAGAATTGTATATCATGTGTGGAGGCATGGATGGAGTGCGTTTAGGAATAAAAGGTGGATTAGTTGAAAGTTTGGAACCTTTGACTCTCCAAACTTGGGAAGATGAGCAGTGATGAATGGATATGGAAGTGTGCATGGAATTAGGACCAACTGCTTGATACACTTTGTATGTTGCTTGAGAAGCTTGCTTTTTCCTTTGTGGACATCTTTGATGGATACTTGCCCCTTTTTTATTTTGCCCCGTAGTAAAAAAAACTGATGGAGTTTGATAGGGATAATCTTTCTTTGTATTTTTGGTATCCAAGTGTATTTGATTTGCTTGATATGATTCTTAGCTTCTTTTGCTTTGATAATGTTCTTCATGCTTTGATTCAAGTCTTTCTTTTGACGTTGGTCCCAATTTGTGGATGGGGTGATGGGTGGATGAAGATTCATGATGTGGCTGGTTGTAGTATTGGCATTGGTTTCATCATAAAGATTCTTTGTGCCCTCTATGTTGACATTTGCTTGAGATGAAGTTGCCCCCAATTTTATGAAAGTATTACTGATATGTTGAGATCCCTTGATTTTCGAATAATCAAGGCCTTGATGCTTAGGATTTACAATAATCTGCACTAGTTCTAGGATACCTTGTTCATGTAGGCCTAATCCTTTGTTTTGATAATTCATCTAAAAAAAATATTTGCAATAGGATATGATTTACCTTGGAAACAAGGTGCTAATCCTTCTCTACTCTATGGTGGATCTTCAAAAGTGACAAATTCCTTATTGATAAGATAATTTTCCCTTACAAAGGTGAGTGATCCAAGTTTATAAGTGATAGGATCTTCCATAAGTGGGATGAATGCGTGATTGGTATGTTTATCTTGATCTTGTGAGATATCGTATTGTAATGCTCCTTCAAGAGGTGTTGATGCTTCACTATCCTTGTAAAAGTGTTCCTCATGACTCATTCTTGATATGCTTTCACATGATGCTTCTAATTCACAACTTTTGTAGAAGCCTTATTCATGACCCATTTTTGACATGTCTCTGGATTTCTCTATATTTTGACCATTTGTATAAATATTAAGAGTAAGAGACTCTTGTTCCTTGGTAAGAGTATGAGACTCTTGTTTTGAATGACGATCATCTATGTGTCCATCCAAAGAAAGCATATTATGGGTAGATGGAGGAGTATGTGCTATATGGATATGATCATCATTTTGAATATCTTGTATAGATAGGAGAGTGCCCATTAGATTATTGTAGTATCTCAAAGATATGAATCCTTGATCTTGACTAATTCTAGAACTACTTTCGACATGTTTTGGATCAAGTTCTTGACATGGGTCGATTTCAAAGGATGGATTTCTTTCAAAGGGTTTTTGGACATCATCATAAGTCATGGGAAGTGACTCAATATCCTCTTGATCTTTGAGTGGACTTGGATCAAATGGTGAGTTGAGGATTCTTTCACTGTTCACAACCGTGAGATTGAAGGATGTCAATATGCCTCGGGAGGGACCATTGCTAGACCTTGGTGATAGTTGTTGATCATGCTTTGAAATATATTCTTGAGATATGTCCTCTAACTCATTAGGCATTGTAGAGACATTTTCAATACAATCATTGGTTAATGGATCATGGATTATGTCAATAGGATCAAATATCGTCAACACTACTTGAAATAGATCTTTGTAGGAGGGGTCTTGATCATAACTAAAGAATGGCTCTTGATGAATGTTGATTTGATCACTAGATGGGGTAGACATATCTTCACAATTCTCATTGATGGATTTATTTTGATCATTGTCTTCAACAGTTATGGTGGAGAAATTGTCAATGTTTTCAACCATATGATCAAATGATGTTAGCATTTCTTGAAGAGGTGTGATGAGCCCTTGACATGAGGATGATGGGATACTTTGATCTTAACTTGGAAAATAATCATTAGATGAAAGAGATGGAGTAGCTTGATCTTTAGATGAAAGGGAAGCTTTGGATAGGATGGAAGAATTGTCATGCTCCTGGGATGTGATTGAGTCATGAGAGGGTATGGATTCATAAGATGGGGTGGAGGGAGGACTTGGAAGAATATTTTGTTCTTGAGATGGAAGAGGATTATCATGGGTGAATAATGAAAGGAGGGGATCATCATATGATTCTTGAGATATGGGATCTTGATCAAAGATTGGAAAGGTTTGTAGAATTTTGGTATCATGGGATGGAGTGGAGAGAATTTTTTGATCGAGATGTGTCCAAAAGAAACTACAGAATCTAGATACAACTCATGTGAGTTGTCACCAATATAATATTCCATAACATGTGACTACACTCTAATCCAATTATTATGCAACAACCCCACTAATGGAACTTTATTGAAGTTCATTTATTACGATACCCTAAGATTGTAAAAAGAGAACATGCAAAACATGTAGAAATCAAAGAGAAAATAAAAACATAATGCATGCAAAAAGTAAATATTGCATGCAAGGATTAATGTTCACATCTAACTCCATGAAGAAAAATTGACCTCAAATCTACGTAGAGGATAGAATCAGCTTTCTAATGATATAATGTTTTTGAAAAAAGGACACCGTATGCTCAAGTTATGAATTTTTGAAAAAAGGGTAAATTTTGCCAGCCAACAATGCAAACACAACCCTTCTAATTTGACTTTTGAAAAATTTAATTGTTGCATGCAAAAACTAATGGATACCCAAATAATATTTTGAAGCTGCCAACAAAACTCAAAACCCAAAAAGTAGACCATGCGATTTGGTAAAAAAAGTAAACTTTACTTTTAAGGAAAATTGATACAATTTTGATAGCCATTTTTGCAAGGTCTACTCAGTATTTGCAAAATCTAGTAGATACCCAGATGGTATTTTGTGGTTTTGAATAAAACCCAAAAATCATTTTTCTTAAAAATATATGAAGAAAATGATATTGGCCATTGTAGATACCCACAAGCCCTCAAAGATGCCCAAAAATTTTCTCAAGGTCACATCCCTCGAGGATCCCAAAAAAAAAATCTTTGATCAAATTTCTCCTATTTCAAGAAGGGCTTGCAAATTAGAGCTTTGATACCATGTTAGAGTTTCCAATAAACTTCATAAAACCAAGATCACTTGCAAAACCTAGATTATCCTTCTACAAGGAGAAAATCAAACATGTAAGAGAAATTTGCATAAAATGATACAAATGATATTATTGGGAATCATGAATTACATGAGATAACTTGCTTTTATAGAGCAAGATGAAAAATCCTAAAAGGAAAACATAACTAGGACCTAAGTAAACTTCATAAAGTGTAATTAAATATTTAATTACACTATCTTAAACCTCAGCCACAAGAGAAGAAACCCCTAGGGACACCATTAAACAAGACAAAATAGTTAGGGGTAGTAACATAGGCAATAATTAGCTTGAGAAACCTCCCTTTAAACCCATATTTCTGCAAAATTGACAAAAGGAAAGGCCATGACACCATATCATATGCTTTGGAAATATCTAGTTTTAGCACCATCTTCAGTCTTTTCCTAGATTCCATAGAGTGGATAATTCCATGAGTAGTTAAAACAACATCTAAAATGTGTCTCCCCTTAACAAAACCTTTTTTATTATCAGCTATCATTTTATTAAGAACATATTTCAGCCTATCAACTATAAGCTTAGAGAAAATATTATACACTGTATTACATAAGCTTATAGGGAGAAATTCTTGCATAGTGGAGACATTATCTTTTTTTGGATAAGAGCCATAAAATTAGAGTTGATTTCTTTTAGCAAACACCTCGATCTGAAAAAATCTCTTGTAGCATTGAGGAGATCTGTAGACACTATATCCCAAAAATCTTGAAAAAAAGCTGAGGGAAATCCATCAAGCCCTGGAGCTTTAAAATTCTTAAAAGAGAAAAAAAATTTTACTTCTTGGAGAGAAACAAGTTTTGGCAAGTCTTTGAGATCATGATTGGTAATAACCTTTGGAATCACATCGAGCAGCTCCTCTAGCATAGGAGGTTGTGAGCTATAGTTATTTTGAAAGTTAGAAAAGAAGGAAACAACAACATCAGCAATCTCACTATCCTTTGTTAGGGTAGTTCCATCTTCTTTCATTAAGCTCCTTATTTTGTTTCTACCATGGTGTTTCATGGTAGACTGATGAAAAAAAATTATATCTTTATCTCCTTTCGTTAACCACTGAACTCTAGAATTTTGCTTCCAAAAAACTTCCTCTTCTTTATTAAGTTTAGCCCATTTTCAATATGATTACTTGCTATTTTTTATGAAATAATTATGGGTTATGCACCTAGTAGCCACATAAAAATTGAGTATTAAATATGTATTCTAATAACAAGGAGTTCACTAGATCCATTATTATAAATGTATTCATTTTGATATTATCATTCAACCAAGTGAGATACTATATATTAAATGATTTTGCATCTTAAATTTACAATCAACCGTAGTGTTAATTGTTTCATCAAATAGTTCAAGTTGGTGGAGACAAGTACAAACATATTTTTTAATAAAAAGGGGCATGGTGAGAGAAGATGCAACACACAACCCCTAATTTGGCATTCAAAACCAATATAGAATTATATAAATCGATATGCTAAAGCCATGACCAACAAATGTTGAAACCACAGTGTTTACTCCATAGTCATAAAAACCATCACATAGAACATATATCATAATAACTATCATCTAATATCCTATATTGTCTACAATTCATGGAGAAAGACACCCGTCATGCATATCCTTGGCATATAGCTCCAACATGTTAATATATTTTTTTCCATTCCATCCTCATGCAAGGCATAGTTAAAACATAAAGCTTCAAAAGTTTTTCTTAACTTTCACAACTTACTAGACAAGTCTAGTGAGGTTGGAAAATTATGCAAGTTGATTCCCCCAAATTAAACTACTATAATTTATAAACTTACTCAATGGGATCTGGAATATCCATGAGATCCTCATCACAACATGCAACCACACTTTCATCACTCTTATCCCCAAGATTAGTGAGCCTCAATCCATGACTGATTTCTGACCTATTAGCCTTTGTAACACCTTCTATAAGATCATTTCTAAGATTCTTCTAAACCATATCAAACCTCTTCTGGATAAAATCATTAGTCCTACTCAAAAGGTTTTTGTCCCTGGGTGACATATTCTTGATGCTACTCTAACCACCCATGAACTGCTCCACTCAATGGATAGATGTAATTATGCGGGGATGGCTCTCAAGCTTGACATCTCCAAATCTTATGACAAAGTGTTATGGGACTTCATCCCGAAGGTCTTGGCTAAGTTTGGATTCACCAATTTGGTCATAAAACTCATTATGGAATGTGTTAATATTGCAAAGTACTATGTTATTGTTAATGGATCCCCCTTTGGGTTCTTCTTTGTTGGAAGAGGAATCAGACAAGGAGACCCCCTGTCTCCCTATCTTTTCATAATGATTGTTGATGTGCTCAGCAGGAACTTCACTAGTCTGTTGTCAAAGGGCTCCATTATGGGCATTAGAGTGGCTTCATCCCTGGATCGGATTGTTGTGCAGCAATTTGTGGATGACACTTTTCTCTTTGGGAAAGCCTCTATGGTGGAAGCTAGGAAATGGAAAGCCTGCCTTAACAACTATGCCTCTTGTCCTATTCAAAGCATCAATTACAACAAAAGGATGATTTATTTCTTTAACTACATGCCTAATTTGCAAACCTAGGTGACTGTGGTCCTAGGATGTGTTAGTGGATCTCTCCCCTCGATTTACCTTGGGCTCCCCCTCACAGTTAAGGAGGTTCCCATTGATTTATGGAACTTGATTCTAGAAAGGATCCAAAGGAAATTGGCTAGGTGGAAGGGCTCTATCCTAAGCCATGCTGGAAAACTCCAACTACTCACAACGGCTTTCCAAGGTATCCCCACTTACTTCCTCTCCATTTTTAAGATGCCTAAGTACATTTTTGATAAGTTTGAAAAAATTCAAAGGAATTTCCTTTGGTTTGGGACTGAGGAAAATAAGAAACTTGCTTTGGTGAAATGGGAAAGGGTCTGCCAAGCCAAATATTATGGCGGACTAGGATTCAAGACAATTATCAACTCTAATAGGGATCTGATGGCCAAGGTTGGTTGGGATCAATTAAGGAACACTAAGTACTGGTGTAAAATTCTTAATTCCAAATATCTTCAAGATAGGCCTTTGATCAATTGTCTTTCGGAGTCTCACCCCCAGGGCTCAGTTGTCTAGAGGAGCATTTGTAGCACATAAGAACTGTTAAGGAAAGGGATTAAATAGAAAATGGGAAATGGGAATAGAATCAGATTCTAGGAAGACACTTGGCTAATTGATACCCCTCTCGCTTGCTCTAAATTTAGGGCTTTGATGGGTTCGTCCTAGAGATTCTTTGGCATCCATATCAGTGATTATGTTTTTGGACCCCCTGGAGCTAGGATTTGGAGATACCTTATCCTCTGCTACCCCCAGTCTCAAGACCTTTGTTGTCTGGCTCAGTCCCTTCAAGTGATAGCACCAGGTTTCCATCTTATGACAAAGAGGATGAGTTTTTTTGGACCTTTGACAAACAGGGGGATCTCTCTGTTTAGTCAGCTTATAGACTGTTGACAAACCAAAATACTGCTAAGGAACCCTGGAAGAAGATTTGGAATCGCCACATGATCCCTAAAATTAATTTCTTCTGGTGGACGGCCTGTCATAACAGGATTCTTACCCAGGACAATTTGAGGAAATGGAGTTTTTGAATTCTCGATAGATGTTATCTTTGTAAGAATGGGGAGGAAACTGTCAGTCACTTGTTACACTGCCCATTTGTTGTTGAAGTTTGGGGGCTGGCATTCGAGAAACTTGATGTCCCTTGGGTTATGAGCAAGGATCTCTTATCATTCATTTTGGGTTGGTATGGTCCCTATTCCCGCCCTCTGGCTAGTGAAATTTGGAATCAGGTCCCTCCTATTTTGGGTTGGTGTTTGTGGAAGGAGAGAAATAACAGGGTTTTCAGGAATTTTGAGAGGAGCCCTAAGGATGTTTTTGGCATTGGTGCTCGGCTCATTGAGGAGAATATCTCTCTCTTTAATGGGAAACTCCCGAAGATGGGGCCGTTGGATTTTCAAATAAGAATGGCCAAGGCATGGCATCAGGATTTAGAGGCTAACTCTTTTGACAATTCAAAACTCTTAGCCAGGAAAAATACTAAGTGGGAACCTTTGGATAGATTTTGATTTAAATTCAACTTTGATGGGGCTGCTAAGGGCAACCCAAGTAGGGCAAGTATTGGTGGAGTGATTAGAGATCCCAAGGGGACTTTGGTGGCGGGATTTGCTGGAGGTATTGGGTTCCAGTCTTCAATAATAGCGGAAACTCGTGCACTACTAATGGGCCTCATAATTGTTGTCTCTTTGGGGATTGCTAATCTCCACATAGAAGGAGACTCCAAGTCTATTGTGGATGCTATGAATAAAGACAGACTAATTGGCTGGAATACTAAGGATATATAGTTGGATGCCAGATTCCTTTTATCCAAATTTAGGGATAAAAAGGTGACACATATTTTTAGAGAAGGCAATCAAGTGGTGGATGCCTTGGCTAATCTTGGCTCTTGCTAGGATTCTACTAAATGTTGGAGGAAAATGGATAGGTTACCCCCAAAAATTCAAGCTATCATCATGAGGGAACAAAGCAACCAATTTTTGCAATGAATTTAAATATTTGGATGACGAGAGCTGAATGGCAGGTCCACCTGATTTTATTGGGGGTCTAGTGGATGAATGGCAACACTAAGATGGTTTACAGGTGGAGGGACTCTAATTTTTTGACTCACTACAGGCTTAGAGATTTCCATGTGTGGGGCACGGTTTGGAGGTTCCACGTGTCTGTCCTTTGGACTTGGTGGATGGGTTCGCGTACTAAGGTGACAGAAAGGTGGCGGGGTTTAAATTTGAAGGATGGTAATACAAATAAGTTTAGCGACTTGATGAAGAAAAGATGCAAGGACCTGATTTCAATGAATCTGAGTCATACCCTACGATCTCTTATCTTGGGGATCGTGATATACCTCATTTTATCTCATCCTTGCATCAGTTTGTGTGAGAGTTTTTATAATGATTTGACTCCTCATTATGAAATTTTTCCTCCTACTAGTGTCTTCGGGCTAGCTATTTTAGCACATGTCTCCAATGGCACCTTTAGGAAGCTTTCTATTTTTAGTCATAAGGCCAATCTGCCTCGTTTTATGTGCATTTTCTCCAAGAAGAAGGAACCCTACATGCCCGCCATTTCCTGCCTTGCTAGCCGCAATCATCCCAAGATCCTCATTAATTTTATTGTCAAGTCACCCTCTAGTAATTTTCCCATCTGCACATGCAATCGGTACACTGGTGTAATTAACCTTTGTTGTATACCTTGCCAAAATGAATACAATGTGGTAATTATCTATGGCATCTTCTTTTGGTATTTCTTGCAAACTCTTGGGCTTCCTATGCAGGTTGGAAAAATGGGTGGCGAACGGGTGAGGACCGAACCGGATAACTGCGATGAGTTTTGGAATAATCCTTTTGTTTGGCACATCTGTGTGGAAGGTGGCATTGCTCTGCTTATGGATATTTTGGTCGGCCATGACCTTAACTTTTTGGGCCAATTTTCCAACTCGTGGAATGATCATAGGGTCTCAATCGGAGGAATTTCATTTGAAATCAGTGAGGAAGTCATAGTGCAAGCCACGGGTTTACATTTTATGAGGAAAAAATACCCCAAACACACCAAGAAACTAGATCATGAAATCTTGAAAGCTTTCTTCAGAGGTGATGAGGCCCCGATGCAGAACCAGTCGAGGTTTGAGAGAGACGGCCTCCTAAAGCCCTGGGATCAGGTGTGCCTGGTGCTAATGAAGTACGTCACCTTGGAAGGTAGGTTTAAAACCTTCTTTTTTTATCACTTCCCCCTATTAAATCACCTAAGACACAAGATGTTTCTTAGTTTTTCATTCTTTCTTCTAATGGATTTGGAAAACTCGGTCGAAAAATGTAAAGAGTCAACCAACCTTAACCCCAGTGATCTCATGCCACTCTCGCTCCATTAGGGGCTCATTCTAAGACTTTATCACTTCCACCTGGTCCTTTGTCCTCCTAAAGCTATTGCGGTTGTTCGCATTAAGGATATTGAACCCCTGTCGACTGTGAATATTTCCCCGGTCGAATCTAAAATCCCTCCCCGTAAATCCAATACGGGCACTGTGGGGAATCCCAAAGCCAAGATAACCACCAAGAAACTTAAGGTTGGTTTGGGTAAGGCTCATGCTAGCATGGCGGAGGGTCTCTGTGAATTGAAATCCACTCTGACGAACTCGTCCCACAAGGCCACTACTGCTAAAAAAGGGAAGGAGAAAGGTACGTCGGACCCGATTGTTAGGGAAGGAAAGGGCAGGAACATAATAAGGAAAGACTCTAAAGGAGACACTGTTGTGGGGGCTACTGAGATGACTAGTGGGGAAAATTCCATAAGGGGATCTAGGAGGCTTGCAAAGAATAGCAAAAAGAGGTTGATTATTGAGGATTCGGAGGAGGAGCAGTCTGATAGAAAAGGGTACAAGGAAGAGGAAATTGATGATGATGAGGATAGCAAGGATCCTAAAGTTGGCTCCACCTCTCACTCTTTGCATCCACTAGTCGAAGAGCCTAGTGAGGTCCCGAGGACCATGGACATTGGGGAGGAGCCCTGTGATTTGGAGAAGAGAATGGACACGCTCAACAAAAGGTTTCGTGGGTTGACCCACTTCACCATGAAGTTGGGTCATTTTGTCACTAGCACCCTATCTAATGTTATTAAGGAGGATCTAGAGGGAAATAACGGTCAGAAGAACAAAGACTGGGTGGGTGATGAGGTTGTAGACCTCCTTATCAAAAACTGGGACAACACTAGTTAGTTTTTTCCTGTGTCGGTGTCTTGTCTTTTGACTATCTCTTTGTGGTCTTTGTGTTGCCTGTGGGTTGTCTCTGGTTTTTGTTTTCTTAATGTTTGATTTTGAGACTTTCTCTTTTTTGGCCCTTGTGGGTTGATGTGAAGGGTACAGTGCCCTGAAAATTTTTCTTAACATTTCAAAAACATGCAACCTTTACAACCTTAGTCAAGCAAAAATTTCACATGTAAACATTGCCCAAAATCTTAAGACAATTAAAAGGAGTAGCTTGGTTTTTCATAATAGTATGGAAGTTCTCTAGGTAGCAGCTCGTATGAACATCCAATAGAATCTAGATATTTTGTGCATCCTCAAAAAATGAATGCTCTTGCAACTATTGAAAGCATCATGCAATACTTAGGTACTAAGAAACATCTAACAAGTTGCGACGACTAATTTACTACCTAGGATCCAACATCATTTTTATCTTGGCCTCACAAATGGTAATGCAATTATCTCGATCCATACCTTTTAGCCAACCCCCACATCCATAACATCCAAATTCAAAGCTTGGAATTTATCAATTCTCTAGCAAATGTAATATGCAAACCTCTCAAAATCCTTTGTAGCACTAAGCCTACCAATACCAATAATATCCAATGCTTCTATTTTCACATCTCCCTTTAATTTTTTTATTACCCTTCCTATGTCCTTCAACAACACCAAACCCATTTCTTGATACTATCCCTACCAATTTTTTTGTAGCACTCTAAAATAGTCAATAATGATGAAACATAAACTATTCTTCCTTTAACAACCCCTAAGATATGTATAGGCATAGCTATGCAAACACCACACAAAACAATGATGGATTGGATATAAATCTAAACCAAAATTTTTAATCACATACCAAAGGTCTGGTACATTGATGAATGTGAACACACCCTCTCATAAAATGAATTATCTTATCACATGATTATTCTTTGAGCCACCCACCAAAAAATATGTCTTACCAACTAAAATTAGTCATTCTTACCTAGCCCATTAACAAACAAGACCGTGATGTTGCGAAGTTCCTTCCAAATAGTAGCAGGACGGTTTTGTTCTTTAATTTGTAGACAAATTGAGAAAATTGGTTCAATCAAACTGGGGTCAAGCATAGAACCATTGACCATTTTCTAATTTTATATCTATGGTATCACTATCTTTTCCATAAATTCCCCAACTAGTGGCTATAAACTTAGAGGGAGCACTAGAATAGGCTATCAAATTAGAAGGTATACTAGATGAGGTTCTAACCTTGTACCCTCCACTACTATGTCCCCTTCTTCTACTGTGTATGTTTACTCTATTGTTGGAAATGGCCCAACATCTTTATCCATTACTAGGTTGGTGAATCAGTTAGTTCCAAAAATTACTTGCATTTCAAATATGTGTGTGGTATTTAACAACAAAAACAAAGTGTTAGGAATAGTAGGTAAAATTATACCAGTTTAATGTAGGTTCTAGAATTAAAATGAAGGAAGTTAAATACACAAAAATAAATTATGGTGAAAGGACAACACCAATTTTACTGTGGTTCACCCAATTAGGGCTATGTCCACCAATAGAAAAGTATTTTTATTATTAAATTTCCAATAAAATGAATTACAAATACTTGTAGCAACTATTACAACTTGCAACAACATTTTACCACAACTCTATTTTACCCACACTTTGCTTTGTGCGTCTAAAGCATAGACCTGTCACTCATCTGTGACCTTTTGCTCACTATTTCTTACACAACCTACAACAAATCAACTCAAACTAACCACAAAAAAATCAAAACTCATTTTCAAGCACCTTTTTACCTTCTCCCACATGCAACTAACTATCCAATTTGTGACTCTTGATTTCCCATGTGTAACTATTCATTTTGAGGCATTTTATTAACTCTTTGTAACTATATTTTTAAATACAAAAGTGTAGCAAAAACCTTTATAAAATATGGTGAATTTTTTCTTTGAGGTCACTATCCCCAGCAACCCTCGCTGGGGGCGTTGCCCCCAGACCCCCACTATGGGCTCCGCCCTTGGGCCCCCGCCGAGGGGATAATACCCCCTAGATCCTACAAGAGGGGCTTTGCCCCCCTTGCATTCCCCCATAAAATAATTTGGGGGAAAACGCACTGACAAAGGTGGAGAAATTTTAAGCCTCCGAGTCTAATCTAGCTCCACAATACAACACAAAGTACTTACATTTCATGTATATGATCTTAAAAAAGAAGAAAAAAGTGCTTGCATTTCATGTACATGGTCTTTAACAAGAACAAATACAATATCTACTATAGCAAGTGTTATAATCTTCTATTAAATAGATTATTTTATTATTTTATTATTTAATTTTAGAGTTAAAACATATATAAAATATATATCTAATTTATTAAGATTATTTTGAAATTTAAAATAATTATTAAAAAAATAAATCAATTATATTATAATCTTAATCTTAATTAATAATTAATCTAATTTTTTAATTAAATAATTATTAAGTAAGGCTATTATAATTTAAATAATTAATTATTACCCTAATTTTGTAATTCTTAATTAAATTATAATTATCTATAAATATTATCATTTTAAAAGCATTATAATTATGTTTATAGTTAGAATTAGGACTAGAGTGAAAATTAAGGTTAGAACTAGCATTAGCATTATAAAAAAAATTACTTTTTATTGATTAAATTTAAAAACATGTTCAATTTTATTTTTCTTTATAATTATGATTATATAGAATGAGATATAGTTAGACTTATATGTTAATTGAATAAATGCAATTAAAGATCGGTATTAAATATTTTCTCCAACATTCTTAATTATAAATACGTCTCAAGTTTTTTGAAATGAATATGTATCACGGGGTGGGGGAGACTAGACCTCGTGACCAACCTCCTGCAACAGGAAAGATTTAGCCAACCGAGCTAGGGCCCCAACCCCTTATTAGGTATAAGATAACAATCACATTAGGGTTAGAATTAAATAAGTTTGATATTACAATTTTTTGAGATTTATTTTATAATTTGTTTGTGTAATAAAAAGATTAAGTAAATATGAAAAAATAAATTAAATGTACAAGTATTTAGCTCTCAATTTAATGAAGATGATATTATAGAATTACATTAGGGTTAGAATTAAATAAGTTTGGTATTATAATTTAAGGAGATTTCTTTTATAATTTTAGTTAAGTAAATATGAAAAAATTAATTAAATGTACGTATTTATCTCTAAATTTAATGAAGATGTACAATTACATTAGGGTTAGAGTTAAATAAGATTAGTATTACAATTTAACGAGATTTATTTTCTAATTTTATGTTGTGTAAAAATCCCCACACCTTTAATAAATATTAGGTTAACTAATTAAATAAAAAATATTACTATAATAAAAAGGCTAAAGTAAATATGAAAAAATAAATTAAATGTACAAGTATCTAACTTTAAATTTAATGAAGATGTTATTATACAAATATTAGGAATGTACACCAATATAATACTGTAATAAAAAATTAAAGTAAATCTGAAAAAATAATTAAATGTACAAGTATTTAGCTCTAAATTTAATGAAGATGTTATTATACAAATATTAGGAATGCATTTCTTAAGTTATAATTTAAAAATTTAATGATTATCACAATTTGATTGTGTACTAATTTGGTTCATTTCTAATGTTATCTAAGTTATCTCTATGTATGTAGATTTGAACTTGAAGTTTGAATCTAAATTTGTAACTCACACAATTATCGTTAACGAATTTTCACCTACAACTCAATTTGGTAGAGCTGAAACACTTGACTATATTTAAAGGTGAAAGGTATTCCAACATATTTCTACTAAAAGTTGAACCATTGCATGTCAAAAGATGCTTAAAAAGGAGAATTCAGTTTTCATTGTGCAATGTTTTGCAACATAAAGGAAATTACATAAAATTACAAGATATTGCTTTCATTCATTTTTGTAAAGTTTCATTCATTTTGTAATGGAATATATACAAGACTGCACAAATGTTGTTGTTTCATATATTGAAAGGAAAAGAATGATCAAATGTCCCACACAAGCTGTGGGAGTAGCTGAACTAAAGCAACATATGTTGGAAAATCATGTCTCAACTTCTAGTTTTGAGCCTTAGACAAAAAGGACATGGCAAAAAATGCCTTCATCCTGCCCTTAACCGCTTTACTATGGTGGTCTAGTTCTGCTCCAACGATACTGCGGTGATAGTCTGAGGGGTTACCACCTTACCGCACGTGGTGAGTTCTCTCACAATGGTGGCACGGTAAAGCCGCCAGTGGCCTGTTCTGGCAGTTACCGCCGCACTGTGAGCGATGGGCCCACTCACCGTGGTATTGCGGTGAAGCCGCTTGCAGTCTCTCTGGCAGTTAGCGCCACACCGCGAGCGGTGAGTCCGCTCACCGTGGTGGCCATGGTGAGATCATTGGCGGTCTGCCAGGCGGTCACCACCCTACAACGAGGTGGCTTGGTAACCCCCACAATAGCATGGTGAGACCGCTTGTAGGCTACCTAACGATTACCACTGCACCACGGTTAGGTCGAACGGACTCGGCAGTGGCACGGGGCGGATAGAGATAGAGCTCGGGCGTGTTCACCGCCACACCCTGGGGTGTATTGATGGTGTCGGCGGTAGCGCAGGTAAGGTCAAGGTGAGCTCGGATGAGCTCACTGCTATACCATGGCAGGAGGAAGGCAGCTCGATGGTAGTGCGGGGATGTCTAGGTGAGTTCACCGCGGCTAGGTCTGATGAGCTCGGCAGTATCACAAGGCAACTAGAGGGTGAGCTCGGGTGGGGTCACCACCACACCATGATGAGATGAAGTCTGATCAATGGTAGCATGGGGAGGCCAAGGTCGGCTCATGTGTGCTTGCCGCCATACTACGGAGGGCGACTAAGCTCGGTGCAGTGACACGATAGTAGGCAGAGAGAGCTCGAAGCTCAGTTGACTGAGCCTGTCTGAGTTGGACTAAATTCAATAGCAATAGGTGAATAGAAAGATGACATGTGGCTCAGTGTCAAGTTGTTGATTGGCTAGAAGCCAAAATAGTTAATGGAAATTATTGCAGGCCAAGTTTCAGCTGGAGACAGGACCCGATATAGGCAAGGAATTAAATGTCTGGGCAGCCCAATGGAAGGAGATCTGTCAGTAAAGATCAGGTGGTGTGATTGGATGATCGTGCGCATGAACCTGAAGTCTTTTTTAGGTTGTGACATTGAATTTGGCAGTTGAGTACAATGTACATTTGTTATGTAACCAAAAGGTGACTGCATGCCATAAGGCAGATAGTAATAGAGTGAAAACTAAGAAGGTTGTTGTGAGTTGATCAGAGAGTGAAGGTTGAATAATTTTGTATGTAATATTTTTATTGTTGTAATACAAAATTGTCTTTGCTTGGTGTGGTGGGTTTTTTACCTGAAAAGGTTTTCCCACGTAAATAATTGTGTCAATCTGTGAATGCTTATTTTGTTATCTCTTTTATGTTGTTTGTATTCATCTTAGTAGTTATAGGAGCAATTAGAACTTGTTTTTGCACCTCTCCCCTATTGTATTAGTGTTAAGGGAAGGTATTCCGCACTATTTTCTTTCCCTTCAAGTGGTATCAGAGCATGGCCAGTTTTGTTATCCTTATTTGAAAGGTCAGTTTTTTGTGCTAATATTATTTTAGTGGGAGTCTTGCATTGTTAAAACTTGTTTCTATTTGAGAAGGTGAGTACATCAGGTAGATTAGAGATTGAAAAATTCAATGGCAGCAACTTTGAGTTATGGAAACTAAAAATGGAAGACTTGCTTATGGATAGAGACCTTTTGATAGCAGTGTCTGGAACTATGCCACAAAGTATGACGCAAGAGGCATGGGATCTTGCTGATAGAAAAGAAAGAGGTCTGATAAGACTGAGTCTGGTCAATTTTATACTCCTGAACATCCATGATGAGACGTCTGCGGATTCATTATGGAAGAAGCTTGGTGACATCTATCAGGGAAAGTCTCTAGTAAATAAGTTATTCTTGAGGAACAAGTTGTACTCCTTGAAGATGGAAGAAGGTGCATCTATTGCAGACCATCTGAACTCATTTAACATGAGTGTTACTCAGCCGATGTCTGTAGGTTTAAAGACTGAGGAGGAGGATCATTGCATTCTTTTCTTGTGTTTGTTACCTAACAATTGGGATCATCTGGTGATGGCTATTAGAAGTACGACCGCTGCATTCAAGATGGATGACGTGGTTGCTTCTCTTTTTTCTGAAGAAATGCAAAGGAAGTCTTCTGAGATGGCCAAAGAGGCTCTTTTTGTTCGAGGTATACCAAAGGAGAAAGGCAAGAAGAAAGACAAGAAGTCAAAATCCAAATCTGCAGGGAGATCAAAGTCTCTTGGTAAAAAGTTCAAGGTGAGATGTTGGAACTGCGGGCAACCTGGTCATATCTGGAAGGACTGTAAGGAGAAGAAGAAGAAGAGTGCTTCAGATAATGACTCTTCTCAAAGTGATGTAGACGCCTTCATTGCATTAGCCTTGACAAATCAGGCACCAGATGATGTCTAGTTGGTTGACTTAGGTGCATCCTTTCATATGACATCCCATAGAGAATGGTTCTCTAAGTATGAGAAGTATGATGGTGGAAAGGTGTACCTAGAAAGTGATTCAATGTTGGAGATTGTTGGTAGAGGAAGAGTTAGAATTCAATTTCTTGATGGAAGAGTCAAAGGAATTGGTGGCGTACTGCACATATCAAGTCTGACTCGTAATCTTCTTTTTGTCAGTAAGTTAAATGATGTTGGTGTAGAAGTTTATTTCTCAAGTAAAGGATGTAAAATAGCTAAATATGCAATGGTGTTGCCTAAGAGTGTTTGTAATGGCACTTTGTACAAGTTGGATGCCTTGTTCAATGTAACAGTGCCTTTGTAATGTCAAGCCAAATGGTTCATGTAGAGAAAGATGAAGACACTTCTCTAGCTGCAAATGCTTTGGAGGTAAAACTTCTAGCAAAGAAGACTATGTTGTGGCATCATAAACTTGGTCACATAGGTGAGAAAGGTTTAAAAACCTTGAAGAATAGAAATCTTCTAGAAGGGCTTGATTATTGTAACCTTGAGTTTGATTTCTACGAACACTGTATTTATGGAAAATAGCACCGTGTTTCATTTTACTCGAGTCTTCATAAATCTTCTGGTATACTAGATTATGTTCATTCTGATGTGTTTGGTCCAGTTAATGTTCCTTCGTTATCGAAGTCTAGATATTATATTTTTTTTATCGATGACTGTTCGAGAAGGGAATTTGTATACTTTCTTAAAATTAAATCAGAAGTGTTCAATCGGTTTAAAGAATTTAAATCTTTGGTAGAGAATCGGACTAGAAAGAAAATTAAATGTTTAAGGATAGACAATGACGGTGAATTTTTTTCTTCAGATTTTGAAAGGTATTGCATAGATCATGGAATAAAAAGGCATAAAATAACACCTTATACTCTACAGCAGAATGGAGTTATTGAGAGTTTGAATACGACGCTAATGGAAAAGGCGAGAAGTATGTTGAGCGGTGCTGATCTAGAGTAGAAGTTTTGGGCTGAGGCTATGGCTACAACATTTTGTCTAATAAATCGTTCTCCTTTCTCTTCTCTTGTTGATAAGACACCTTTCAAAGCATGGTCTATTAAGAATCCCTCTCTTAGACACGTTCATGTCTTTGGCTATGAGGCATATGTTTATGTGCCAAATGAGAAAAGATCAAAGTTGGATAACAAGGTTGTTAAATTTATTATCATCTGCTATGGAGTTGGTGTGAAGGGATACAAGCTTTGGAACCCTATTACTGAGAAGGTTCAGTATAGCAGAAGCGTGATTTTTCGTGAGTTGAAACCTTCAATAAGTGATCAACAGCTTGAAGCAGATCAGAGAGACAAGAAGAATGATGTAGTTGAGATTCCTCAAACTCTAGAAAAGGAAGAACTGCATGGTGTACCTGAGACTAAGGAGAGTTCAAGCAGCTCTGAGAGTTCTGATGATGAAGAACCACAACCTCAGAAAGTAAGGAGGTCTACACGAGAAAAATGGCAACCTGAAAGGTATGGTTTCTCATTGTTAGATTTGAACTATGCCTATGCCTTAATTACTAGCACTAATGAACCTAGGACTGTAAAAGAAGCAATCAGCATGTATGATTCCATTTCTTGGCTAGAAGCCATGAATGAAGACATGGATTCATTGAAGAAGAATGAAACCTGGGATTCGGTACCTTTGCCTAAAAGGCAAAAGCATGTTGGTTGTAAGTGGGTATTCAAAAAGAAGATTGGTCTTGATGGAAGTGTTGAGAAGTATAAGGCAAGGTTGGTTGCAAAGGGGTTTTCCTAGATTGAGGGAATTGACTATGGAGAGATTTTTTCCCCTATAGCAAATCTAACATCCATCATATTTATGTTATCATTAGCAACAGCGTATGACTTAGAGATAGAGAAAATGGATGTGAAGATAGCGTTTCTCCATGGTGAGCTGGAAGAAGAAATTTATATGTTCCAGCTTGAGCATTTTGTTGAAAAAGGTAAACAATATATGGTCTGTAAGTTAAAGAAATCTTTGTATTGTTTGAAGCAGTCCCCTAGAATGTGGTACCAAAAATTTGACACGTTTGTGTTATCTTTGGGATTTGTGAGATCAAAATCTGATCATTGTGTTTATTACAAATCTAAAAATGATCGTGTGCTTGTTATTACCCTTTATGTGGATGATATGTTATTTATAGATAATAGCAATACAATAATTTCTAATCTTAAATCTCAATTGTCTATAAAGTTCGAAATGAAAGATCTTGGTGCAGCAAGGTATATTCTAGGAATGGAGATAACCAAGGACAGAACAAGCAAAAAGCTTTGGGTAAGTCAGAGTAAGTATGTCAATACTATTCTGGAGAGATTTTGTATGAATGACTACAAGCAATTAGTTGTTCCAGTTATGCAGGGAATGAAAATACCTGTTGAAGACTGTCCAAAATCTTCTACTGAGATGGAGGACATGACCAATGTGCCCTATGCAAGTGTTGTTAGCAGTTTAATTTATGTGATGGTCTATACTAGACCAGACATTTCCCAAGAAGTAGGATTTCTCAGCCGGTTTATGGAAAATTTGATAAGATCACATTGTGATGTTGTAAAGAGAGTGTTCAAATATTTGAAGGGTACTTCAGACTATGCTCTATGTTACCATGGCAATTTGGTTGCATCATAGAGAACACTCAGCATTCAGGGATATGTTGATTCTGATTGGGTAGGGGACATTGACAGCAGGAAATCCACCAGTGGATATACATTCATGCTAAATAGTGGAGCAATTAGTTGGATGAGCAAGTGACAAGTTGTAGATTCTTTATCCACGACAGAGGCAGAGTACATGGTAGCAACTCACACCTATAAGGAGGTAGTTTGGCTGAGTCATTTGTGTTCAGGCATTAGTTTTAATGCAGGGAAGATTACAATCTGTTGTGACAGTCAAAGCACCATTTTTTTGGCAAAGAACCCGACTTTCCATGCTAGGACGAAGCACATTGATGTGCAGGATCACTTCATCAGGGACATGGTTGAAGATGGAAAGGTCTGTCTTGAAAATTTTGACACTTTGAAGAACGTTGCAGATGCATTGAAAAAGTCGGTGAGCATAGACAACTTCAAATGGTGGACAGAATCGATGGGCCTTGGGGCCTATAACCGTCGATAATTTTTTCAAAGTCTAGAGGAAGTTGGAAGTCTTTTCCAAGTGCGATCTTGTTGGGAAATCATGTCTCAACTTCCAGTTTTGAGCCTCAGACAAAAAGGACTTGGCAAAAAATGCCTTCATTCTGCCCTTAACCGCTTTACTACGGCGGTCTAGTTTTTCTCTGGCGGTACCGTGGTGACAATCTAGGGGGTTACCGCCTTACCGCATGCAGTGAGTTCTCTCATTGTAGTGGTGTGGTAAAGTCGCCAACAGCCTATTCTGGCAGTTACCACCGCACTGCGGTACTACGGTGAGGCCGCCTATAGTCTCCCTAGCGGTTACCGCCACACCATGGGCGGTGAGACCATTAGCGATCTGCCAGGCGGTCACCGCCCTACCACAGGGTGGCCTAGCGGCCCCCACAGTAGCGTAGTGAGACCACCTGTAGGTTGCCTAATAGTTACCGCTACACCACGGATAGGTCGAACGGGCTCGACGATGGCGCGAGGCTGACAAAAACGGAGCTCAGGCGCTTTCACCACAACACCGCGGGGTGTCTTAATGGGATCGGTGGTAGTGTGAGTAAGGTCAGGATGAGCTCAGATGAGCTCACCGCTATATTGTGGTAGGAGGAAGATAGCTTAATGATAGTGTGGGGATGTCAGGGTGAGCTTAGGTGAGTTCACTATGGCCAAGTCGGATGAGCTCGGTGGTATCACGGGGTGACTAAAGGGTGAGCTTGGGTGGGCTCACCGCCACACCACGACGAATAGAATTCTGATCAGCGGTAAGATGTGCAGGCCGAGGTCGGCTCGGGTGTGCTTTCTACCATACCACGGAGGGTGACTGAGCTCGGTGCGATGACGGGGTAGCAGGCAGAGAGAGCTTGGAGCTCAGTTGACTAAGCCTGTCTGAGCTGGACCAAATTCAATAGCGATAGGCAAATAGAAAGATGACACGTGGCTCAATGTCAAGTTTTTCATTGGCTAGAAGCCAAAATAGTTAATGGAAGTTATTATAGGCCAAGTTTCAGCTGGAGACAAGACCCGATATAGGCAAGGAATTGAATGCTTGGGTGGCTCGATGCAAGGATATTTTTTAGTAAAGATCAAGTGGCATAATTGGATGATCGTGTGCATGAACTTGAAGTCTATTTTTGGTTGTGACATTGAATTCAATAGTTGAGTATAATGTACATTCGTTATGTAACCAAAATGTGACTACATGCCATAAGGCAGATAGTAATAGAGTGAAAAATAAGAAGGTTGTTGTTGTGAGTTGATCAGAGAGTGAAGGCTGAAGAATTTTGTATGTAATATTTGTTGATGGTTTTTTTATGCACTTCACAACATAGGTAATATGTAGGTGCATTACCTCTCTTGAAAGACAATTTTTCACAATTAAATTGCAGAACACTATCCCAAGGTCTCTCGGATGTTAGGTCATGACAATGCTTGGAATATTTCAATTGATTTATGTGATTTGCTGGAATCACAAGGCGGACTTACAGATGAGTTACAAAGTGGGGAAGTTGGATCAGAAAATGGATTTCTTAAGATGGGAGAGTTGTTAAGCGTTTGCTACAGGTTCAAACAGTAGTCTAGAACTCCATTTCAACATCAGATTTAGCTTTATAATGTGCAATGAACCTTGCCTAAGGTTACTTATTAAAAAAAAGGAAAAAGGGTAGGGAAGAGAGAAGATTCTTGGATCTAAAACTACAAATGAACAGTGATCATGGAGGCTGCTATAGTAGATAAACTCCCTAAACTAGGTTTTTCTTGGCCAAGAGGATCCTACAGTTACACAAAACTAGTGCAATCTTCTAAGGACTGCAGATTTTTAGTTTGCATACACACATCATGAACATGCAAGTGAACTAAGTTGCAGCAATCAAATAAAGAAGCCCAGGCTAACTTTGCACAGCAACTTGTCATCAACAAGTGCCAAAAGTATGGGCTAGAAATTCATCAAATACTAAAACAGAAATCACCATTACCACTTCCATTCAAGAAAATAACAACTAAAAATAACTTGGAATGTAGAACCATGCACACATAATGAGAAAACTCAAAAGTAAAACCCATAGATCATGCAATGTTGCTTTCTATTTCTGCAGAATATTTTTACAACAGCTTTCCAACCCTTTATAAATGAGGGGGAGACCCCTATTTATAGTTTTCCAAAGCCCGAATGAATGGCTATGATTGAGTTACATTGTGTGGTTCAGATTCAATTACATTATGGCTTCACCTACCCCACAATATTCAACAATTTAAAATACATCTTTGTCATTTTCCTATTTTGTCTTGTAGTGGCCAATCACTGTAGCAGTTTTGTCTTCTAGCTAATTTCCCTTTTACTATAGTTGAAACTGCTTGAAATTTGCCTCCTCCCGATGGACTTGCAGCATTCTTCATTGGATCAAAATGGTTCTATCAATAATTGGCATCAATGGATTGGTTGCTCCTAATTTGAGCGAACAACCCCCAAAGATCATCATCATCTGGTGAAAAGTAGGATATCCAACCTTGCATTTTGTCATTGATGCCAGCTCTATTGATGGGCACCACGAGGGGAGGTGGGCATAAAATGAATGGTGATAGGAGCCAAATTCTTTTCATTATTCATCGTTCTCAATGGGTGTCCCGACGGACCCACGGTAGGCTTCTTGAAACCGGAAATGAGAGGCTGGAATGTCGTTATGGAAATGGCGAACAGAGCATAGAACTTCGGATGGTATCTCCTAGTTGCAAATTTGGATTTTGAAAGGCCCAAGGAGGATAAGATCCAATTTTACCATCTGGGTCGAAGTCCATTTTCAAATCGGAGGTGCGCTTGGATGTTCTGAAAACGTGAGGCCGGAATGTCATTCTGGAAATGTTGTTTTGAAAACAGTGAACAGAGCATGGAACTCCAGATGGTATCTCCCGACTACAAATTTTGAATTTGAAAAGTTTGAGGAGAATAAGATCCAATTTCAGCATCTAGGTCGAAGTCCATTTTCAAATTAGAGGTGTGCTTGGACATTCTGGAGACAAGAGGTCGGAATGCTGTTCTGGAAATGTTGTTTTAAAAATGGTGAATGGAGCATGCAACTCCAGATGGTATCTCCCAGCTGCAAATTTGGAATTTGAAAATTTTGAGGAGTATAAGATCCAATTTCGGCATCTGGGTCGAAGTCTGTTTTCAAATCGGAGGTGCGCTTGAACATTCCAGAGACAAGAGGCCGAAATGTTGTTTAAGGAATGTTGCTGCAAAAATGTTGTTTTGGAATTTTCAAAACTTCTTGAGACTTAATGAAACCTTTTCAGTTCACTTAGGCACCACAAAAACATCCCAAATCCATAGGAAATCTATCCCCAAAGACAAAAATGAAGGAAAAGGTGAATTGAGCGAGCGGGGAGGCGAAGCCCGAAAAACCCAAGACTTAGCCATTTTTTATTTTAGGGGAAAAATGTGGTTAGCCAAAAATGAGACTTTGAAGGGCACATTGACCAAATAGGACACCAAAAAAAGGGGGCACGCAAAATGATATGGGAGCAAATCAGCCCTTAAGGAGCAAAAAAAGAGGGTCCCTGCCTACGGCGGGGCATGTGTACAAAATATGCACAACAATATTTTTATTGTTGTAATACAAAATTGTCTTTGCTTGGTGTGCTGGGTTTTTTATTTGAAAAGGTTTTCCCATGTAAATACTTTTTTCAATCTGTGAATGCTTATTCGGTTATCTCTTTTATGTTTTTTGTATTCGTCTCAGTAGTTTTAGAAGCTATTAGAACTTGTTTTTGCACCTCTCCCCTTTTGTATTAGTGTTAAGGGAAGGTATTCTGCACTATTGTCTTTCCCTTCAACATAAACATATGATATACATATAAAGATGAAAGTAATAAAAAGTGCACATGAAAAGAAATATATCCATCATTGCCTGGCATAATCTTGTGTGGGTCTTCATTGTCTTTAGCTCCTCCTTGCTCTTGACCTTCAAATAAACCTACAAGTGATTAAAAGGGTTGGTTAGAGATCCAGTTATGAACCTCATCATATTTCATATCAACAAAGATATAGCATATGTCTATGATGCATTAAATCAATTGAGCAAGTATCAAATGTATGCAAGAGAGCCTGAAAATCAAACATCATAGGAGCATTGAGCCTCACTATTTTCTTATCTAACATGTTTTTCCACTATGCAGGTATAGGTGAAATCTTTTTGCCAGATTTATCCCTTTTAACATCATAACATGTGGTACAAAAATGGGCTCCCACAAGGGTTGAGCCCAGCATGCTTCCCCTAAATCTTGAGAGGGGAATGAGATAGGAAAAACATTCAGATGGCTCAAATAAAAGCATTATATTTTGCAAAGTGATTGTAAGAACCACAAACTCATTGCCCATTCAGGACTGCCAAATCAAAATGAGCAATGGGACAACCCTTTCACTTTGCAATGGGAGTCAAAAATGAGCAATGAGCATCTGTACATTAAATGAAAATGGGAGCAACAGACTTAAATGCAACATACAGTCATCAAGAATTTTCTCCAAAGGAGTACAATATCCATGATGGGACAATAACTAAAGAAACATAAGGAGCATCATATTTGAATCAAGGCATAGTCATGAGAGCATAGCATCATTCAATACTTTCTATGAGTTGTAAGTCAAAGTGTAGCTGGTAATAATCCATTCTAGCATGTAGAAATATTAAGAGGAGGGTTTTCAATCATGTATCTTGCTCCTGAAGAGACAAAGTAATGTTAAGAGGCATTTTTTGTGCAATTTTTTCCAAATGTAGAGTGAATTCATTAAAGAGCAGTGAATGAAGCCTTTCAAAGGTAAAGAATCATGTCAAAATCTGCATTTTCTATAATGCACGATGCCTTATTAATGATAGCATTCATTTATCAAAAAATTGCAAGTGGTATTTAATAGAAACAACTTAAGTGGATTCAAATAATGGATTCACTATCATAAACAACTCAAATCATTGGAGCAGTGAGTCTTTTGAAAACAAAGTACAGAGGTGATGTATCTATGTAAAGGGTTTTGCAAATGTTGGAAAGATGCAGAGCATGAAAGCAAGAAGCCACGAGTTTCAAAAAATATTATCTCATATTTACACAACAATCCTTTCAAAAATTTGGCCTGCAAATAAAGAGAGACCCTCAAGCATTTGCAATTGTGGAAAGCAAACCTAGAATGATAGAAAGATTATCTTCTTTTCTTTCAAAAAAAAAACAATAATAGAACCCACATCAGTAATGTAGGTCACGTGTTTTCAAAAACCCTGGTTGTGCTTGTAATGGAAAGGAGTATGTAAGTTTTATAATGATCAGATTTCATTTTTCTAGTTGCGGCCTAAGGGTTTCTATTCTTTTCTTTTGTTTTTGAAAGTAGCCAAACCCACGGGGGTTTATATAGAGAGATGTTTGTATAAGTACAGGAAAGTGAAAGGATAACCCAAAAAATTGCAAGGGCATGGCCATAGAATGCAGAGAATTTTATTCTTGTAGAAATAGAAGTATCTAGAAAATGGAGAGGCCACGGCCATGAAAAAATAGCAAGGCCACAGAAATTGAGAAAATAATGAATTTAAAACAGAGAGATTCTCTCATTTTTTCTTAATTAATGGAACTCATGAGGTCTTATGCATAGAACGCATCGATGAATCATAAAAAATTCATCTTTCTGCAACTATTGAGCTCAAATCGAGCAGCTCGTTGATAAAAATAAATAAACAATGCAAGGTTTGAGCAATGGAGTGCTTACCTCATTTTTTTTCTATTGAGAAATGCATTCAAAGCTGCCTTCCATCCCTCTAAAATTTCAAGAAAAATCATTCATATCAGCCTCAAAGCACAAAAAGAGAGTGTGTCAAAATATGGAAGTAAAGATGCATCATAAATATAATAGTGGTCGCGGGTAGGAGCCATGAGATTCTCTAAAAATGCAGAAAATGTGAAGATTCTTGTGTCCCTTGTGCAAACAAGCCTCACCTAGTAGATTTCCTGAGAAGAATTCAACATGAAAGCCATAGAAAGATCTTGAAAATTTAAACCCTAGGAGCATGGCAGTGGTGTGCACAGAGTCTCCACCAAAAATCAAAGATGCAAAATGCAAGCTAAAAGTTAGGGCTCATGGTTTTGTGTGTTAGGGTTTCCCATTTTCCCAAAGTCAACCTTGTGATATTTTCCACATTGATTTAAATTCAAGGCCTTGCTAATAGCTTGTAGTATGATATTATTCACCCTTGGCATATGTTTTGCTTACCTAGGTTGCATTGCCTTAGTGTCTTTTTTATGATTTTTGAATAAAAATCATGTGACTTTATGCCTTAGGAGTTTTATGATTTTTTGTAGAAAATCAAATGCCAATGCCCAAGTGTGAATATTTTACATCTTGCAAGATATATTCAATACCATGTGAGCCCTATTCATTTGCATAAATTAAGCCATCTTTTGCCTTGTTTTTGAAAAAAAAAATCAAAACAAACTCAAGTCTCTTTCCCTCCTTTTTGCGAAAAATAGAAACTGCAATATTGTAAGACATTATTAAAAGCAGTGTTTTCATAAATTGCTTTAATAAGTGTCAATAAAATACAGTAAGATAAGAACAAGTGTATTGAGTTCTCATAGAATTTTTTTATTTCTCGCTTTAGTTCCTTGAGATGCAAAATAGAAAAAAAAAGGTGAATTGAGCATTCTACTTTTAATTTTTAGTCATAAATGAGTGCTTTTGAGTCCTTTTGGGTCGATATGTTTAAAGATGAAACTTTCCATCTTTTCTCTTAGTTTTGAGTCAGTTTGGGCCCTATTTTTGAGGTTTTTTCTCCTTGCTCGAAAATGGCATTAGAGTTTCTATTATGGAGGGCAGTTAACTCATATTTTTCCCATTACACTCTTGAAGACACATTGGAGGTATATATTGGAGAAAAACTTAGTTTTTCTCAGTTTATAATTGCTTCTTTCTCTCTTGATCACTTGCAGAGAGATTTTTAATCTTTATTTTGTAACTCAGATTTTCATGTTTTGATGCTCCTTTCAAATCAATAAAAGTAGTAGAGCATTCCTATCTCATTGTTTTTTGTCTCATTTTGTAGTAAATATTTGATGTTTCATTGTGATTGTAAGTGTTGAATCCTTTCTATGTCTCTTTATTAAAAATTTGTCTACAAAAATTTCATGTGATGCAAGTTATACGTTGTGTTTAATTTCAAGCCTTCATACAAATCACTTTTGCATTGCATGTTTCATATGGTATTGTGAGGGTTAGTGTTTTGAGAGCTGATTGTGAGCTGATTTAGTGAATAAGTTTAAAGTTCTAGTGCATCAACTTATAGGTTTTAGGATTTTTATATCAGTCATCCTTCTATCATTTTCCTCAAAAAAAACATTTAGTTCTAGGAGATCTACCAAGGGAACCAACCCTCTCTGGAGATTCATTCTCATTATAAGTCACCCATAGCTTGAGAATGTTTTCATGTTTCAATAGGGTAGTTGAGTCTAACTTAGCTAGGGTGCAATCCTGATTGTTAATAGTTGTTGGCACACCTAGTGGGACTCTGAAAGTATGTTTCAGAGAAATTTTTGATTTTTAAGTTGTTGTTCTGGTATATGCTACAATGAGTTTTGGGCCTTTTGAGGTTTTAAGTTTATATCTGGTGACTCCATTCTCTTGTTTTGCATGTAGATCTAGTGTAACCAGCTTATGAGAAGAGTGCAAACTAGAACAAGTTCTCCTTTTGAATATTTGCAGTTTTCACCACCAAAAAGAAGGGGTAGGATAGCAACAAAAGTTCTTAGTCCAACAAGGAGATCAAAATATACACCTCCAAGCCTCATCCCTAAAAATATAGTGCATAAAAATCTAGTACCAGCTGCACAAGCACCAATGATGGCAAGGCAGTTTGCATTGCACCTTTTAATGGGGGTAGCCCATTATATCTTGCTCAGCATGATGAGATTCTAGTTGCAACCCTCAAAAGTTTGTCATATTTCACTAGAGAAGATGAGACCACCCTTGTTGAGCATATTTGAGATGTGGCAACATTGTGCTCAGTTCAATATATCACTAAAGAGAACATAGCACTTAGGCTTTTAGTTGCATCACAAAAGGGAAAAGCATTACAGTGGGTTAGAGGTCTTCTATAAAATTCAATCACAACATGGGATCAACTGGGTGATATCTTGCATTGATAGTTTGAAGAAAAATCAGATCATTTGTCTTTGCTATAACAATTAAGTACCACCAAGAGAGCTCCTCATGAGCATATGTCATATTTGAATTACCAATTTCAGAGGACTTGGGATAGGATTCCAATGATGGTAAAGCCTTCACCTCAACATTCTTTTCTATTTGTCCTTAATGCTTTAAATAGTGAGATATTTGTGATGATTCAGTCTATGGGTGGATTTACACTTCCTAATGCTTATGATATAGCTATTAGAGAAAAAAAATTGTCATATACAAGCTGGTAAAATAGCCCCAAGGCCTCCTATGCCATTTTTTCTTGAATTTCAACCACCTATTCCTATGTCATTACCCCCTTTACCTGTTATTCCACCTATCTCTGCGATAGGTTATCAAGTTGTAGCCCAAGAAGTTGTTGTTTCAAACCCATCTCAAGAGATTCAAGAGCTAAAAGGCATGCTTCAAACCCTTAGCAAGACTATTAGTAATGATTTTTTCAATCTGAAGAAGCAAGTTGTCCAAGATTCTAGGCCCTACCAAGCTCCATATCAGCCTATTCAATCAAATAGGCCACCCTTTCAAGCTGATTATCAAGATCAAAGAAGAAATTTCAATCCTAGACTCTTTCAACCTTATAATCCTAATGTTGTCAGCTCTTTAAGGGATCTTATGCCTATCTAAAACAATATGGCACAAGAGCGTGATTGGTGTTATCCATGTAACCAGCGTCATGATCAAGCTACATGCATGAATGGAATGAGAAGTCAAGCTTTAATAGTTCATCATAGCTATGTTGGCTCGAGAGGTGTGTCAAAAGAAAATCTAGAATAGTAGGGTTCATAAACTCAGCAAGGTAACCTTGATGTTTCCTTGATGAATTGGCAAGGCACTAAGTTTTGTGGGTTGAATCATCCTTAAGGTCAAAACCAGCTAGATTCACCTGTTGCAGCCAATACTAGATCAAAAAAGAGGGTTGTTGATTTGTGGCAGCAAGTTGAAAAGGTCCAAAAGCAACCAAATAAAGGAAAATTTAAAGCTCATACATCTCAAGTTGTCTCCACAACTTACCAAAAATTTCAAATTTTGCAAAGAGGACAAGTTGTACCTAATAAGGATCATCCTAAGGCACAATCACAACCATTAGCAACTCAAAATGAGGTTGTTGTTCCTAAGGGAAAGAAAAAGGTGAGTCCCACTTCATTTAATGTTGTTGAACATCTAAAGATTATCTAAAACCATTTGTACCTGATAATAATGTAAGTTGGAAATTTTTTGAAAGTGATGAGCATATTGTAAGTTTTTTGATTGCAGAAGTTGAGTTTGCAGCTGAAAATCAAAAAAAATGGCAGCATCAATATGACAATCAGATTGTGCAATTGAAGTCAAACAAGCTACCCAAAGGTTTGGTAACCTCGGAATGAGTTTTCACTTTTGATGACCAAGTTAGAAAGGATAAAAGCAGCATAATGATTAAGCAATAGCATTATGAGCTCATTGAGATATTTAAGAGTAAGCTCCTCAAGCTTGGAAAGGTATGTGCCAAAGAGAAACAGCAAGCTTTTATTCTACTTTTTCAAGAGTTTAGTGATATTTTTGATTGGGAGTATGGATATTTAAAAGGTTTTGACCTTGAGCTAGCTCAGCACACCATTGAGTTAGAGCCCAATGCAAAACCAGTGAGGCAAAATAAAAGGCCTCTTAATCCCAAGCTTGAGCATCTTATGAAGGCTTAATTGAATAAGTTGATTGAAAGTAATATCATCTTTCCAATTAAGCATACATCTTGGGTTTCTAACTTAGTTCTAGTTAGAAATAAGAATGGTGAGATTAGGTTGTGTGTTGATTTTCATGACTTGAATAAAGCCTCTCTCAAGGATCATTATCCACTCCCTTCAATGGAGCAGATTTTGCATGTTGTTTTTGGTTCTAACAGATTTTCTTTGTTGGATGGATATTCAGTGTATACCTAGATTTTAGTTGAGAAGGAGGATCAATACAAAACTGCATTTACCACCAAATGAGGTACCATGGCTTATATAAAAATTCCTTTTGGTTTGTCCAATGCAGGGGCAACCTCTTAGAGAGCAATGGACACGGCCTTTCATGGCCTCATGAACAAGATTGTTCTAGTTTATTTAGATGATATTACAGTTTTTTAAAAGAATGATAATGAACATTTTGGTCATTTGAGGCAGATTTTTTAGAGGTGTAGAGAGTTTGGGGTTTCTCTTAACCCAAAGAAGTGTATTTTTTTTCTCTGTGAAGGTAAGCTCCTTGGAGACATTGTTTCAAAACATGGTATTTCTATTGATCCAAAAAGAGTTTCTTCCATTCTAGCTTTACCCCTAACAACACATAATAAAGGCTTGCAAAGCTTTCTTGGTAGGATAAACTTTGTGAGAAGGTTCATACCTAATATTGCAACACTATTGCAGCCTCTTACAACTATTCTTAAAAAGAACATGACTTTTAGTTGGACTAAAGAGGGTAAGAGAATATTTGAGAAGATTAAAGAAGCTCTTGTAGATGCCCCAACAGTCATTAATCCTAACTATGATAAATATTTTATTCAGTATGCATTTGGAGGTGTTGACACTATTTCAGCTATGCTTTGCTAGCAGAACGAAGAAGGCTTGGAGCAACCTGTGGCATTTTTCAGCCAAGTGTTGCATGATTATGAGGTAAAATACTCATTTGTTGAGAAACATGTGTTTGATGTTGTTAGAAGCCACAAAAATTTCAAGCATATGCTCTCTAATAACAAAATTCAGTTATTGGTTGCACATCCAACTGTTAAGGATTTCTTGCTTAAGAAGGATATAAATGACAAAAGAGTAGGCTATATAACTAAAGTAATGGAGTATGATATTAATATTAAATTTACTAATCTTGTTCAGGGCAAGGGTTTATGTGAATAGCTTGTTGTAAATGGAGAAAATAGCCAAGAATTTGATGAGCATATTGCAACAGTTCTCAACAATGAAGAGCAAGTTGTTGGTTCAACTCCTACTACAAGTTGGGTGCAACAAATGATTCATTATTTGCAAACCAGTGACTACCCTAAAGGTTTGGACAAAGCAAAAATAAGGTACTATAGGATTCAAGCTATCCCTTATGTTGTTATTGATGGTGTTTTGTATAGAAGGGATTTTCATGGTATTTTATTGAGGTGCATTGAACCAGATCAGATAGACAAGCTACTAAAAGAGTTTCATGATGGGCCTTCAGGAGGCCATTTTACACATAGGACTACAGCATTGAAAAACATGAGAGCTGGGTATTTTTGGCCATATCTATTTAAGGATTCATTTGCTTGGGTTAGGAAGTGTGATAAATGTTCACTATTTGCAAGGAAGAAAAAGCTCGCAGCTTTACCTCTACACCCCATTCAAGTAGAGCAGCCTTTTGCTAAGTGGGGTCTTGAATTCATTGGACCTATTAACCCACCTTCAAGTGTAGACCATAAATGGATTCTAACTACAACAGATTATTTTACCAAGTGGATCAAGGTTGTTGCTTTGAAGGAAGCTAATGAAACCTTTGTTTTGAATTTATATCAAGATTTGGTGTCTAGATTTGGTACTCCTGATTCTATTATATCTGAAAATGCATTAGCTTTTATTGGTTTAAGGATTTTTGATTGGTCTGTAAAGAATAAAAAATTTCTGAATACCTCATCTAACTATTACCCACAGGGTAATAGGCAGGCTAAATCCACCAATAAAAATTTTACTAAGATCATTAAAAAGACCATTGAGCAACCAGAGAACATGGAATGACAAATTAAAGTTAGCCCTTTGGGCTAATAGAATAACTCCTAAGAGAGCTATTGGTTACTCTCCTTATGTCCCCACTTATGGTAAGGAGGCTAAGTTACCATTTTTTGTGAAATTACCTACTCTAAGTTTCATTAAAGAGCTTGAACTGTTGGAGGAGTAGCCTATGGAAGTCAAGCTTGCTCAATTGATGGAACTAGAGGAAACAAGAAAAGATGCATTGAGGAAGCTTGAGATTCATCAAGCTCATATGAAGATTTCTTTTGATAAAAGAGCAATGCCAAGAGATTTCAATGTTGATGATTTATTTTTCAAATGGGATGAGCATAGAAGAAAACCTCGCAAACATGCCAAATTTGATGCAATGTGGGATGGACCCTATGTAATCATTGAGTGCAAGCAACATAATTATTTCCAGCTTTCCAAGCTAAATGGAGAGGTGTTGCATATCCTAGTCAATGGGATCCACCTCAAGCATTATCTCTAAAGATAAGTTCTTCAGTTGTATCATATTAGGTTAGTGTTTTCTGCTAATAAATTGTCAAGGCACATTTCTTTCAGTTCTTTTTTATCTCCCTAAGTGCTTATGCACAGTTTGCTAGGCACCAGGGCCTTGTTTGTTTGGGTTTTTCTATTGTTTGGATTTTTTCAACTGAGTTACAATGGTTTTATGAGTTTGGAGGGGCACAATTTGACTCCATGCCCAATGGATTGTTTTGGCTACTGGTCTAAATGCTTAGTAGGCAAGCATTCAACAAAAGCCACCAGAAATGTTACCAAATTTTCACCTACAACTCAATATGGTAGAGTTGAAATAGTTGACTACATTTAAAGGTGAAAGGTATTCCAACATATTTTTGCTAAAATTTTAACCATTGCATGTCAAAAGATTCTTGAAAAGGAGAATTCAATTTTCATTGTGTAATGTTTTGCAACATAAAGGAAAATGCTTAAAATTACAAGATATTGCTTTCATTCATTTTTGTAATGTTTCATTCATTTTGTAATGGAATATATACAAGACTGCACAAATGTTGTTTCATCTATTTAAAGGAAAATAATTATCAAATGTTCCACACAAGTCATGGGAGTAGTTGAACTAAAGCAACATAAAGATATGCTATACATCTAAAGATGAAAGTAATGAAAAGAGCACATGAAAATAAATATATCCATCATTGCCTAGTAGAATCTTGTGTTGGTCTTCACTGTATTTAGCTCCTTCTTTCTCCCAACCTTCAGATGGACATGTAGGTGATTGAAAGGGTTGGTTATAGCTCCAGATATGAACCTCATCATATGTCTTATCAACATAGATATAGCATATATCTATGATGCATTAAATCAGAAAGTATCAGATGTATGCAAGAGAGCCTAAAAATCAAACATCATAGGAACATTGAGCTTCACTATTTTCTTATCTAACATGTTTTTTTACTGTGCAAGTATAGGTGAAATCTTGTTGTTGGATTTATCTCTTTTAACATCATACAATGTGGTGCAAAAATGGGCTCCCACAAGGGTTGAGCCCAACATGTTGCCCCTATATCTTGAGAGGGGAATGAGATAGGAAAAAAAGTCAGATTGCTCAAATAAAAGCATTTTCAGCTTAAGGAATATTTTGAAAAGTGACTGTAAGAACCACAAACTCATTTCCCATTCAGGACTACCAAATCAAAAGGAGCAATGGGATAGCCTTTTAACTTTGCAATGGGAGTCACAAATTAGCAATGAACATTTGTACATTAAATGACAATGGGAGCAACAAACTTAAATGCAACATACAGTCATCAGGCATTTGTTACAGAGGAATACAATATCCATGATGGGACAGCAACTAAAGCAACATAAGGAGCATCAAATTTGAATCAAGGCATAGTCATGAGAGCATAGCATCATTCAATACTTTCTATGAGTTGTAAGTCAAAATGTAGTTGGTAATAATCCATGCTAGCATGTGGAAATATTAAGTGGAGGGTTTTCAATCATGTATATTGCTCCTAAAGAGACAAAGTAATGTTAAGAGGCATTTTTTATGCAATTTTTTCCAAATGTAGAGTGAATTCATTAAAGAGCACTGAATGAAGCTTTTCAAAGGTAAAGAATCATTTCAAAATCTACAGTTTCTATAGTGCATAATTCCTTATTAATGACATCATTCATTTATCAAAAAATTGTAACTAGTATTCAATAGAAACAGCTCTAGTGGCTTCAAATAAAGGATTCGCTATCATAAACAGCTCAAATCCTTGGAGCAATGAGTCTTTTGAAAATAAAGTACAGAGGTGATGTATCTATGTAAAGTGTTTTTCAAATGTTGGAAAGATGCAAAGCATGAAAGCAAGAAGGCATAGGTTTCAAAAAACCTTGTCTCATATTTACACAGAAATCCTTTCAAAAGTTTGGCCTGCAAGTAAAGAGAGACCCTTGAGCATTTGAAATTGTGGAAAGAAAACCTAGAATGGAAGAAATATTCTCTTCTTTTCTTTCAAAAATAAAAAATAAACAATAATAAAACCCACATCAGCAATGTAGGTCATGGGTTTTCAAAAACCCTATTTGTGCTTGCAATGGAAAGGAGTATATAAGTTTTATAATGATCAGATTTCATTGTTCTAGCCACGGCCTCAAGGTTTCTATTCTTTTCTTTTATTTCTAAAAGTAGCCAAGCCCACGAGGGTTTATATAGAGAGATGTGTGTACAAGTACATGAAAGTGAAAGGATAACCCAAAAATTTGCAAGGGTGCGGCCATAGAATGCAGAGAATTTCGTTTTTGCAGAAATAGAAGTACCCAAAAAATGGAGAGCCCGCGGCCATGAAAACACAGCAAGGCCACAGAAATTGAGAAAATAATGAATTTAAAATGGAGATATTCTCTCATTTTTTCTTAATTAATGGAACCCATGAGGTCTTATGCATAGAACGCATAGAGGAATCAAAATATATTCATCTTTCTACAACTATTGAGCTCGAATCAAGTAGCTCATTGATAAAAAATAAAGAACAATGCAAGGTTCAAGCAATGGAGTGCTTACCTCATTTTTTTTCTTTTGATAAATGCATTCAAATCCATATTCAATCCCTCTAAAAGCTTAAGAAAAAACATTCATATCGGCCTCAAAGCACAGAATGAGAGTGTGTCAAAATATGGATGTAAATATACATCATAAATATAATAGTGGTCACGGGTAGGAGTCGTGAGATGCTCTTAAAATACAAAAAATGTGAAGATTCTTGTGTCCCTTGTGAAAATAAGCCTCACTTAGTAGATTTCCTTATAATAATTCAACATGAAAACCACAAAAAAATCTCAAACATTCAAACCCTAAGAGCATGATGGCGGTGTGCAGAGAGTCTCCACCAAAAATCAAAGATACAAAATGAAAGCTAAAAGTTAGGGCTCATGGTTTTGTGTGTTAGGGTTTCCCATTTTCCCTAATTCAAACTTGTGATTTGTTCCAAATTGATTTAAATTTCATGCCTTGCTAATACCTTGTGGTATCATATTATTCTCCCTTGGCATATGTTTTTCTTACCTAGGTTGTATTGCCTTAGTGTCTTTTTTATGATTTTTGAATAAAAATCATGTGACTTTATGCCTTAGGAGTTTTATGATTTTTTGTAGAAAATCAAATGCCAATGCCTAAGTGTGAATATTTTACACCTTGCAAGATATATTCAATACCATGTGAGCCCTATTCTTTTGCATAAATTAAGCCATATTTTTCCTTGTATTTTTTTTTTAAATCAAAATACACTCAAGTCTCTTTCCCTCCTTTTTGCAAAAAAATGGAAACTACAATATTTTAAGACATTATTAAAAGCAATGTTTTTATATATTGATTTAATAAGTGTTAATAAAATGCAGTAAGATAAGAGCAAGTGTATTGATTTCTCATAGAAACTTTCTATTTCTTGCTTGAGTTCCTTGAGATGCAAAATAGAAAAAAAAGGTGAACTCAGCTTTCTACTTCTGATTTTTAGTCATAGCTGAGTTCTTTTGAGTCCTTTTGGGTTGATCTATTTAGGGAGGAAACTTTCCATCTCTTCTCTCAGTTTTGAGTAAGTTTGGGCCCTATTTTTGAGTTTTTTTCTCCTTGCTCAAAAATGGCATTAGAGTTTCTATTATGGAGGGCAATTAATTCATATTTTTCCCATTACACTCTTGAAGACACATTGGAGGTATATATTGGAGAAAAAATTAGTTTTTCTCAGTTCATATTTGCTTCTTTCTCTCTTGATCAGTTGCAGAGATTCGTGTAAGCCTTATTTTGTAACTCATGTTTTGATGCTCCTTTCATATTAATAAAATCAGTGAAGCATTCCTATCTCATTATTTTTTGTCTCATTTTGTAGTAAATATTTGATGTTTCATTGTGATTGTAAGTGTTGAATCCTTTCTATGTCTCTTTATTGCAAATATGTGTGCAAAAATTTCATGTGATGCAGGTTACACGTTGTGTTTAATTTCAATCCTTCATACAAATCACTTTTTCATTGCATGTTTCATATGAGATTGTGAGGGTTAGTGTTTTGAGAGCTGATTGTGAGTTGATTTAGTGAATAAGTTTAAAGTTCTGGTGCATCACCCTTTAGGTTTTAGGATTTTCATTTCAGTCATCCTTCTATCCTTTTCCTCAGAAAAATCATTTAGTTCTAGGTGATCTACCAGGGAAACCAGCCCTCTTTGGATATTCATTCTCATTATAAGTCACCCATAGCTTGAGAATGTTTCCATGTTCCAACGAGATAGTTGAGTCTAACTTAGCTAGGGTGCAATCCTAATTGTTAACAGTTTTTGGCACGCCTGGTGGGACTCTGAAAGTTTGTTTCAGAGAAATTTTTCATTTTTAAGTTGTTGTTTTGGTATATGTAGCGATGTTTTTTGGGCCTTTTGAGGTTTTAATTTTATACCTTGTGACTCCATTCTCTAGTTTTGCATGCAGATCTACTATAACCAGCTTATGAGAAGAGTGCAAACTAGAACAAGTTCTCCTTTTTGAATATTTGCAGCTGTCACCGCCAAAAAGAATGGGTAGGTGTTGGCGAAACAAGGATAGACAACTGAGAGGGGGGGTGAATCATTTGTTACATAATTTAAAATTATTCAACCTTAATCAACCTTTAATCTCATATCCGATAATTAACAGTGAAAGCATAAATCAACAACACATCAGAGACACATGAACACCAAGATTTTATACTTGGAAACCTTGTTAGGGGAAAAACCACGGTGGATGTTAGTCCACAAGATTATACCCTATTAGAAGTATAATGAAATAAATGAATAGGGAATGCACATGCATTCAGGAACACTGCCTAGAGCTCACTTCTCAAAGGGAAGGCTCACTTCCTTAGATAGAACAATCAGATTAAATCCATCTGATGAGGTTGAACTGAGAAATTAGCTTCTACAAAAGCTTGATGACAGTTCTAGTTAGGCACAGAAACACTTCGCTCAATATTCTTCACACTCTGCTCTAAAATCAAATGATTTGATCTTTATTTGCACATTTTTCACACACACCATGCACTCGCACACTTCAAAATTAATAAACAATCATTCTTATATATCCTCTACATGAATTTACATCAACAACTCTGTTAGCCACAAATAAAAGAATAAATTACAACAGTCGGCCCAACTCATGAAAAAATCTCAATGCACACCAACCTAAGTCGGTCACATAGTAATAAAGACCTAAATCAACATCCTTGAACATGCTATGCAATAAAATATTAATCCATAAGTATCTGCAACATGCTACCACCATCATGTCGGCCAAGAATATGAAAACCTTTGAGCACACAAAGGAAAATATTTGATCACGAACACACCAATCAACATGGACATACCACAATGATAGAGAATGATCTAGAAACATCACTAATCATCACATAAGCATACACAATAACTCAATTTACCAGAATTGCATTCTCTTCTTCCAAAAACACCTGCTATAGTAACAAAATAACTATAGGAACACAGAACTTCATAACTTTCTTCAATCTTGATTCATGCCACTGAAACTTTCGGACAACATACTAGATAGGCTCAGCAACAAAGACTCTAATGTGCTCCTTTTGATCATCAATGTGCATAAATTTCCATCACTCTGATCTTCCCAGCTTCACAAACTATCTGAAATATATTTATTACAATTTTCTCAATATCCTTGACATATACAACCTTCAATCCATTAATTCTAATAGTGTTGACATCGATGACAACCACATATCAACAACACAACCACAACATCCAACAATCTCCCCCTTTAGCATTGATGGCAACACATGATGTGAAAAAAAATACCATTAACACAACTAACTCTTCACATAGTACTTTTCTCCTCCTTTGTTCTACACTTCTCCCCCTTACACTTCTCCCCCTTATAGTACATGGTTTTTCACATTACACTTCTCCCCCTTTGACATAAATGGAAAAGGTACACAATATTTGAACCACATATCATCTGACTACTCCCCCTGAGTAGTAGCCACCACAACATCAATTTGAAACAAAATATCATTGTAAGTGCATAGATTGATGCAAATACTTGCATCTTATTTCATATTAGGAGGGGAAAACACCCCTAACTTGCCTCTGAGATACTCAAAATTATCCTTAGGCAATGGTTTAGTAAATATATCTGCAATATGTTCCTTAGTGGGCACATATTCCAATCTGACGTTTTTATCACTCACTTTGTCTCTCAAAAAGTGATACTTGATAAATATATGTTTTGTCTTTGAGTGTAGCACCGGATTCTTAGAAATTTTTATGGCACTTGAATTGTCACAAAATATATAAATAGGCTCATCATACTCAACTATGATATCTCTCAGCATCTACTTCATCTTCAACACTTGAGTACAGTTGTTTGCAGCAACAATATATTCTGGCTCAACAGTAGATAAGGAAATGGTGTTCTTCTTTTTACTTAGCCAAGACACCAACTTCTTCCCTAAGAAAAATGCACCACCACTTGTACTTTTCCTGTCATCCACATCTCTTGCCAAATCTGCATATGTAAAGGCATTCAGAGTAAGACCATCATCCTTAGGATACCAAAGACCAAAATCAACTGTTCCTTTTAAGTATCTGAAAATTATTTTTGGTGTAGTCACATGTGATTCCTTCGGATCAGTTTGATATCTAGCAACCATGCACACAAAATTCATGATGTATGTTCTAGTCTGAGTCAAATAAAGCAATCCACAAATCATGTCAGCCAAGAACATGAAAACCTTCGAGCACACAAAGGAAAATCTTTGATCATGAACACATCAATCAATGTGGACATACCACAATGATAGATCACGATCTAGAAACATCACTGAACATCACTGAAGCATACACAATAACTCAATTTACCAGAATTGCATTCTCTTCTTCCAAAAACACTTGCTATAGTAACAAAATAATTGTAGGAACACAAAACTTCATAACTTTATTTAATCTTGATGCGCACCACTAAAACTTTTGGACAACATACTAGATAGGCTCAGCAACAAACCCTTTAATGCACACCATTTTATCATCAACATACAGAAATTTCCATCACTCTAACCTTCTCAGCTTCACAGACTGCTTGAAATATATTTATTACAATTTTCTCAATATCCTCAACATATACATCCTTCAATCCATTAATTCTAATAGTGTTGACATCAATTACAACCACATATCAGCAACACAACCACAACATCCAATAGTAGGATAGAAAGAAAAGTACTTAGTCCATCAAGGAGATCAAAATCTACACCTCCAAGCCTCAACCCTAAAAATCTAGTGCAGAAAAATCCAGTACCAGCAGCACAAGCACCAGTGATGGCAAGGCAATTTGCATTTGCACCTTTTAATGGGGGCAGGCCATTATGTCTTGCTCGACATGATGACATTCTTTTTGCAGCCCTACAAATTCTTCCATATTTCACCAGAGAAGATCAGACCACCCCTGTTGAGCACATTTGAGATGTGGCAACATTGTGCTTGGTTCATAATGTCACTAAAGAGAACGTAGCACTTAGGCTTTTGGTTGCATCACTGAAGGTAAAATCCTTGTAGTGGTTTAGAGGTCTTCTAGAAAATTCAATCGCAACATGGGATCGGCTGGGTGATGGCTTGCATCGACAACTTGAAGACAAATCAAATCATTTGTCTTTACTGGAACTATTAAGTACTATCAAGAGAGCTCCTCATGAGCATATGTCAGATTTTAATTACCAATTTTAGAGGACTTGGGATAGGATTCCAATGACGGTAAAGCCTTCACCTCAACATGCATTTCTATTTTTCCTTAAGGCTTTAAAAAGTGAGATATTTGTGATGATTCAGTCTATGGGTGGATTTACACTTCCTAACACTTATGATATAGCTATTAGAGCATAAAATTGCCTTATACAAGTTGGTAAAATAACCCCAAGGCCTCCTATGCCAATTTTTCCTAAATTTCAGCCACCTATTCCTATGGCATTACCCCCTTTAGCTGCTATTCCACTTGCTCCTGCCATAGGTTATCAAGCCGCAGCCCATGAAGTTGTTTTTTCAAACCCATCTCAAGAGATTCAAGAGCTAAAAGGAATGATTCAAACCTTTAGCAAGACTATTAGTAATGAGTTTTTCAATCTCAAGAAGCAATTTGGCCAAGGTTCTAGGCCCTACCAAGCTCCATATCAGCCTAATCATTCAAATAGGCCACCCTTTCAAGTTGATTCTCAAGGTCAAAGAAGAAATTTTAATCCTAGCCCCTTTCAACCTTATAATCCTAATGTTGCCAACTCTTCAAGGGATCTTATGCACGTCCAAAACAATATGGCATAGGAGTGTGATTGGTGTTATCAGTGTAAGCAACCTCATGATCAAGCTACATGCATGAATGGAATGAGAAGTCAAGCTTTAATGGTTCAGAATAACTATTTTGGTTCAAGAGGTGTGTCAAAAGAGAATCCATAATAGTAGAGTTCACAAACTTAGCAAGGTAACCTTGTTGTTGCCTTGATGAATTGGAAAGTCACTAATTTTAGTGGGGTGAATCATCCTCAAGGTCAAAACCAGCCAAATTCACCTGTTGTAGCCAATACTAGATCAAAAAAGAGGGTTGTTGATGTGTGGCAGCAAGCTGAAAGGGTCCAACAATAGCCAGATAAAGGCAAATTTCAAGCTCATACAACTCAAGTTTTCCCCACAACTTATCAGTAAGTTCAAATTTTGCAAAGAGGACAAGTTTTACTAATAAGGATTGGCTTAAGGCACAATCACAACCATTACCAACTAAAAATGAGTTTGTTGTTCCTAAGGAACAGCAAAAGGTGAGTCCCACTTCATTTAATGTTGTTGAACATCTGAACAAGGTTACTGTTAGCATGTCAACAATGGATGAATTGCATATTCCTAGGAAAAAATAATTATTGCAAGATTCTTTGGCTAAGATTTATATTTTTGATGTTTCTAACCAAGATCAGACTAAGATTGTGCTTGCAAATAGTCTTGAGGTTAAGAATGAACAGCAAACCTAAGAGGTAAAACCTCCTCCATTTTATTTAATTTTGATCATTGGTGACAAGCTAGTGCACAATTGCATGATCGATTCTAGTGCAAGCAGTTTTTTAATGCTTAAGAGTCTTGCTACTAAGCAAGGATTAGATTATGAGAATCTTGCAAAGGGAGTAATTCAACTAGATGGTTTTGTTGTTAAGAATGTTGGAGTAATTAAAAATTTATCTCTTACCTTGCATGCATGCCCAATTTTTTCAATCCCTCAAGATATCCATGTTATTGAACTACCATCTCATTTTTATATATGTCTTTCTAGGGATTTTATTGCTAAGTTGGGTGGGTTTCTATCTTTTGATTGGTCACATTTTTTTTCCAAAACAAGATATGGTACCATGGTGACCATAAAATCAAAACCACAAGCCAAATATTATATTGAACCATATGTCCCTAGCCCTATAAATGCTAACCTTTACATCACCCATGAGCTGAAGAATCAATCCATGACCCTAGACCCCAACACACCTATTGATGGGTAGCCGAGAATCATGAATTTGACCCTTTCAATCACATCGATGAGGTAGGATTAGGCATTTACATTATTCATGAACCTGATACAGTGGCTCCAAATCTGGTCAAGGATCAAAGTTAGCCTATACAGCAAGATAATCATCTTTGGAAGTTGTATTTTGATGTCTCAAAAAGCAAAATGGGTGTTGGTGGAGGATCCATGTTGATTTCACCTAATGGAGATAAGTATTACTCAGCATTGAGGTTTTCTTATAGCTGCACAAATAATACAGTTAAATATGAGACACTTATTCACAACTTAGAATGAGCCAGAAAGAAAGGTATTAAGTGCTTCCAAGTTTTTTTTTATTCTAAGTTGATTGTAAATCAGGTTAGAAATCTGAATGTTACAAAGAGTGACTTTCTTAAGTTGTATAAGCATATATTTTGGGACTTAGTTGAATATTTTGATGCTTTTAATATGTTGTTTATCCCTAGAAATTAGAATAAACATGCAAATAAGCTTGTTGCCATAGGGTCTCAGTTTGACATTCCAAGTGATATTCATAATGTAGAGGTACAACATTATGTGAAAGTTGTTGTTAGACCGTCTGTACCTAATAATAATGTAAGTTGGAAATTTTTTGAAAATAATGAGAAGATTGTAAGTTTTCTCATTGCAGAAGTTGAGTTTGTAGCTAAAAATCAACAAAAATGGTAGCATCAATATGACAATCAGATTGTGCAACTAAAGTCAAACAAGCTGCCCAAAGGTTTGGTAACCTTGGAATCAGTTTTCAATTTTGATGACCAAGTTAGAAAGGATAAAAGTAGCATGATGGTTAAGCAAGAGCTTTATGAGCCCATTGAGATATTTAAGAGTAAGATCCTCAAGCTTGGAAAGGTATGTACCAAAGAGGAGGAGCAAGCTTTTATTCTACTTTGTCAAGAGTTTAGTGATATTTTTGATTGGGAGTGTGGAGATTTTTAAAAAATTGACCCTACGCTAGCTCAACACACCATTGAGTTAGAACCCAATGCAGAACTCGTGAGGCAAAATCAAAGTCCTCTTAATCCCAAGCTTGAGCATCTTATGAAGGTTGAATTGAATAAGTTGATTGAAAGTAATATCATCTTTCCAATTACGCATACATCTTGGGTTTCTAACTTAGTTCCAGTTAGAAAGAAGAATGGTGAGATTAGGCTTTGTGTTAATTTTCATGACTTGAATAAAGCCTCTCTCAAGGATCATTATCCACTCCCTTCAATGGAGTAGATTTTTCAAGTTGTTTCTAGTTCTGACAAATTTTCTTTGTTGGATAGATATTAAGGGTATAACCAGATTTTAGTCAAGAAGGAGATCAATACAAAACTACATTTACCACCAAATGGGATACCATTGCTTATAGTCAAATTCCCTTTAATCCATCCAATGCAGGGGAAAATATTTAGAGAGAAATGGACATGGCCTTTCATGGCCTCATGAACAAGGTTGTTCTAGTTTATTTAGATGATATTACAGTTTTTCAAAGAATGCTAATGAACATTTTGGTCATTTGAGGTAGAATTTTTAGAGGTGTAGAGAGTTTAGGGTTTCTCTTAACCCAAAGAAGTTTATATTTTTTTTCCATGAAGGTAAGCTCCTTGGACACATTGTTTCAAAATATGGTATCTCTGTTGATCCAGAAAGAGTTTATTCCATTCTAGATTTACCCCTACTAGCACATAAGAAAGGCTTGCAAATATTTCTTTGTAGGATCAACTTTGCGAGAAGGTTCATACCTAATATTGCAGCACTATTGCAGTCTCTTAAAGCTATGCTTAAAAAGAACATGACTTTTAGCTGGACTAAAGAGGGTAAGAGAATCTTTGAGCAGATTAAAGAATCCCTTGCAGCTGCCCCAACACTCATTAATCCTAACTATGATAAAAAAATTATTTTTTATGCATTTGGAAGTGTTGACACTATTTAATCTATGCTTTACCAACAGAATGAAGAAGGCTTGGAGTAGTATGTGGAATTTTTCAGCCAAGTGTTGCACGATTGTGAAGTAAAATACTCATTTGTTGAGAAACATGTGTTTTATGTTGTTAGAAGCCTCAAAAATTTCAAGCATATTCTCTCTAACAACATAATTTAGTTACTAGTTGCACATCCACCTGTTAAGGATTTCTTGCTTAATAAGGATATAATTGACAAAAGAGCAGGCTAGATAACTAAAGTAATGGAGTATGATATTAATACTAAAGTTACTAAGCTTGTTTGATCAAGGGTTTATGTGAACAACTTGCTGCAAATTGAGAAAACAATCAAGAATATTATGAGCATGTTGCAACAGTGCTCAATAATGAAGAGCAAGTTGTTGGTTCAACTCCTACTACAAGCTGGGTGTAGCAAATGATCCATTATTTTTATACTGGTGACTACCTAAAGGTTTGGACAAAGCAAAAAGAAGGTACTATAAGCTTCAAGCTATCCCTTATGTTGGTATTAATGGTGTTTTGTATAGAAGGGATTTTCATGGTGTTTTATTGAGGTGCATTGAACCAGATCAGATAGACAAGTTGCTAGAAGAATTTCATAATGGGCCTTTAGGAGGCCATTTTCCACCTAGGACTATAGTGTTGAAAATCATGAGAGCTGGGTATTATTGGCCATATATGTTTAAGGATGAATTTTCTTGGGTTAGGAAGTGTGATAAATGCTCACTATTTGCAGGGAAGAAAAATCTTGCAGCTTTACCTCTACACTCCATTCAAGTAGAGTAGTCATTTGCTAAGTGGGGTCTTGAATTCATTGGACCTATTAACCCACCTTCAAGTGCAGGCCATAAATGGATTTTACTTGCAATAGATTATTTTACCAAGTGGACCGAGGTTGTTTCTTTTAAGGAAGCTAATGAAACCTCTGTTTTTAATTTCTATCAAAATTTGGTGTCTAAATTTGGTACTCCTGATTCTACTATATCTGACAATGCATTAGTTTTATTGGTTTAAGGATTTATGATTAGTCTGTAATGAATAAAATTTTCCTTAATACCTCATCTAACTATTATGTAGGTTGAATCCACCAATAAAAATTTGATTAAGATCATTAAAAAGACCATTAAGCAACTAGAGAACATGGCATGAAAAGTTAAAGTTAGCCCTTGGGGCTAATAGAATAACTCCTAAGAGAGCTACTAGTTACTCTCCTTATGTCCTCACTTATGGAAAGGAGGCTAAGTTAAAAATTTATGTGGAATTACCTACTCTAAGTTTCATTAAAGGGCTTGAACTGTTGGAGGAGTAGCCTATGGAATTCAGGCTTGCACAATTGATGGAACTAGAGGAAACATGAAAAGATGCATTGAGGAAGCTTGATATTCATCAAGCTTAGATGAAGAGTTCTTTTGATAAAAGAGGAGTGCCAAGAGATTTTAGTGTTGGTGATTTAGTTTTCAAATGGGATGAGCATAGAATAAAACCTTGTAAACATTCCAAATTTGATGCAATGAGGGATGGACCCTATGTAATCATTGAGTACAAGCAACATAATGTTTTCCATCTTTCCAAGCTAAGTGGAGAGGTGTTCCCTATCCCAGTCAATGGGATCCACCTCAAGCATTTTCTTTGAAGATAAGTTATACAATTGTATCATAGTAGGTTAGTGGTTTATAGCTAATAAGTGCTCAAGGCATATTTCTTTCAGTTCTTTTTTTATTTCCCTAAGTGCTTATACACAATTTTCTAGGCACCATGGCCTTATTTGTTTGCTTTCTATTTGGTTTTTGCTATTGTTTAGATTTTTGCACCTGAGTTACAATGGTTTTCTAAGTTTGGATGGGCACAATTTGACTCCATGCCTAATGGATTGTTTTGGCTACTGGTCTATATGCTTAGCAGGCAAGCATTCAACAGAAATTGCCAAAAATGTTACCAAATTTTTAGGTACAACTCAATTTGGTAGAGTTGAAATAGTTGACTACATTTAAAGGAAAACCATGATCAAATGTCCCACACAAGCTATGGGATTATCTAAACTAAAGCAACATAAAGATATGCTATACATCTCAAGATGAAAGTAATGAAAAGAGCACATGAAAAGAAACATATCCATCATTGCCTAGCAAAATCTTGTGTTATTCTTCATTGTCTTTAGCTCCTCCTTGCTCTGGACCTTCAAATGAACCTGTGGATAATTTAAAGGGTTGGTTAGAGCTCTGGATATGAACCTCATCATATGTCCTATCAATAAAGATATAGCATATTTCTATTATGCATTAAATCAGTTGAGCAAGTATCAGATGTGTGCAAGAGAGTCTGAAAATCAAACATCATAGGAGCATTGAGCTTGACTATTTTCTTATCTAACATGTTTTTTCACTATGTAGGTATAGGTTAAATCTTGTTACTGGACTTATCTCTTTTAACATCATAGCATGTGGTGCAAAAATGGGCTCCCACAAGGGTTGATCCTAGCATGTTGTCCCTAAATATTGAGAGGGTAATGAGATAGGAAAAACATACGAATTGCTCAAATAAAAGCATTTTCAGCTTAAGGAATATTTTGCAAAGTGACTGTAAGAACCACAAACTCATTTCCCATTCAGGACCGCCAAATCAAAAGGAGCAATGGGACAACCCTTTCACTTTGCAATGGGAGTCACAAATGAGCAATGAGAATATTTACATTAAATGACAATGGGAGCAACAGAATGAAATCAAGAGGAATCAAAATGCATTCATCTTTCTACAACTATTGATCTCGAATTGAGCAGCTTGTTGATAAAAAATAAAGAACAATTCAAGGTTCAAGTAATGGAGTGCTTATTGTTGTGTATTTTTTTCACACACACCCCACTAAAAGTAGGGACCCTCTTTTTGTGTGTTTTGCTTGCTTGCTTGCTTTAGGGTTTTGATCTTTTCCCCTTAAGGGATAGGTTTCTCGGTTTTAGTTTTGCTTCACCCAGGAGCTTAAGAACGAATTTGCACTCAAGGTGTGTTCTTTGCAACTTCATGATGGAAGTCTTTCTCCTTGAACTCTACTCCAGGTCAAAATTTCATCTTGGAAGCCAAATTTTCTAAGTTTCCGAGAAGTTCGGTAAATCTAAGCCAACTCGGATTACCCGAACTTGAATCCGGTCAAAAATTCTGAGGTCCCTCGAATTTTCCAAGCCCGAGGTGTTGTCGTATCCCCAAAATTTTCAAATGTCTCTTTAGACATTTATGGTGTGTATTTATGATGTGAAATGGGAATATAAGTGGCACCTATGAGGTATTCTTAGTCATTTGCATTGTGAGTGTTTGAAACTTGAGAGCTCGCTCTATCGTGTGATTCACCAAAGATCAAAATGTAAAGATTGTGCTCCAGACTAGTCACGGTGGGATTCTTCGGACATTCATCAATTCCCCTCTCTTCGTGCCCCATTTCAAGGTTGGTTTTTCTTTGTGCCTTCATTTCATTCTTGTCAATTCGATGTGCCTTCAGCTTAGTAAGGTTTTTTCTGGAATAAAGGTTGTCATTTTGAGCTTTGAGTTGCCTGGGTTCAATTTTTTTGGTATAATTGACAGGGTTTTCTATTTCTCAAATGCCCTCGAGTGGGTCTGGTTTGGATTAATTTGAATGAAACCCAAAACTAGGGTTTTTTAGCATTTAAGGGCTTCACCCTTCTTATTGTGTTCTTAGGACTAATTTAGATTGTGGGGGAGGTCGCCTAGTTTTGAATTCAACTCGAAACACTAGTTTCTTGTGAGCCCTAGTTTGAGATTGTGATTATGACAAGTGAAACGAGTGATACTAAGGGATTTTGTGCAAAAAAATTGACTTGAATCATCATAAGGTGTCGGCGTTGATTCAACCATAAAAATGATCATGACTCATCTTTGTAATGCAAAATGAATTGGAACACTTAGCAAATTGTCAAACTGTGGCATCTAGCCAGAGATTCTGAGGTAGCTCAGATTTTTTGATCCTTAATCCACTCAGGAAATCCGGCTTCCCTTGGATTTTTTGACTTCCTCCCAGCCTTGAAATCGCAAGATATCAAGAACACAAGTGAATGGATGACAGTTTTGAAACTTGGGCTCTTAGTGAATCTTTGTGTTTGACTTGCCTTTGGTGTTCTGAGCTAGGTCAGATTTTTTGAGACTTAATCCATCTGGATAATCTAACCTCCCTTGAAATTTTTGAATCCTCTAAGCCTTCAAATTTTTGATGGTTGAAAAAGATTGAACTTTGATTAATATTATTTAAAACATGATCTCAAGACGTTAATGTTATCAATATATGAGTCTTGTTATGTCAAGGAGCCCATCAAGATGCCTTAGACCCTTTTAATACAAGTTAAAGTACACATTGAGCAAGACCTTGAAAAATCTGAGCTCCCTCGAATTACCCGAACTCTAATCCAACTAGAGAATCCACCTTAGGGTGTATTTTCTGAAGTTTCTCCATTTCAAGTTTTAATGATAAATAAGCATGATAAATTGAAATATTGATTGAATTTGGAGAAATTTTCCTTCTTGAACGTGAATTCACTTTCATGGTTTAATGATAGGAATCTCATTGGGTAAGTGATTAACTTTTCATTGTCATTGGGGTTTGCACTATCATTTTGATTTAATGGCATTATTTTAGCACTTATTGATAAACTTCATTAGATTAATGCCATGTGGTGATGAGTTGTGTTATTATATGCATATGGGTGATTATGGTTTATTCTAACAGATGCAGGAAGAGTTGAGCCCTGACAAGACTTCCAAATCAAAGGTTGTTATAGTACAAGAGGAGGTGAAAAAGAGAGCCGATAGAATGAAGTATGACTTCAAGGGTATATGGCCAGAATCCAAAATTTCTTCATCCTAGGCTAAGATTGTAGATATAAATTTTGGGCATGTGGACTATGATGATTTTCAACAAACGATGTTTGGCAATGCACCCACCAAACCAGCACAGATCCTCATTCACACTGACCTAGCTCAAGCAGCAGGATTCCCTACCACTCAATTGTGCCCTGAGTTGGTCTTGGAATGTGCAAGACATTATGACTCCGATAAGGGGATCATAGTTGGACCTCAAGGTAGAATCATGGCCAATCTCACTGAGCATTCCATAGCAAGAGTGTTCATCATTGCCTCACATCATAAATTAATAGAGGAGATAAATATAGGAGAGGCAATAAATTTCTATGATGAGGATCCTAATAGAGCCTTGGAGATAATGAACAATTCCTAGATATTGAAGCCCAAGCCACATTATTCCAAGCTACCCAAGCAACTACATAGAAGTGATTTCAAGATTTAGTATCATGATATCATAACCCTCTTGGGCAGAGTAATGGGAGTAAAAGAGGCTCATATTTTCCACACCTAGATGTTCTATCCTATCACACAAATCATAGGTGGAAAACATTACAATTGGGCCAGGATCATAAGCAATAATTTGGATGCATGGCTAAGGAGTGTTCAAGATATTAATAGGTTTACAATGTCCTCTTACCTTGTGTACATGTTGGCGATAAAAACTAGGTACAAGGGTCTTAGTAGCAAAGAAACCTTGGGGTTATCTCTTGAGGCTTGTTGATAGAGATTTACCTTTCAAGAGAGATAGGATATCATATTTTGTATGAGTTGTGTAGAAAACACCATCAACAGATTGGCGCTAGACGGAGGGTTGAATAAGAAATCTAGAGCATTTTCTATCTGTAATTTTTCCTCAGAGGTTTTGAAGAAGAACTAGATCTACACCAAGGGAGGAAAATTTCTAGGAGTTACAAGCCCCTAATAGATCAAGCAGGGCCAGAAGAAGGGGAGATTAATCATCTGCTCCACCTTTTCCATCCTCTCTATCATCTTCACCTTCATTCAATTCATCATCATCTAATTCTAAAGTCATCCCCATTTAGTAGCCCTAGCTAAATGTTAACCAACCACAACCACCTCCACCACCACCAATGGCTTTCTTGGAAAATAACCCCTCGCCCTTGTCCTTTAATAAATAAAATTTCATGCCAAATAATCTTGAGCATTTCTACTCTAAGCTTCATACCAATGACCCTAACAGGACAGCTAAGGGGAAATTTAGGATTTTCTAGACTTGCCTTAGGCATAGGGGAATCAATCATGAAGATGTTGCATGTAGGTTTTTCTCATATTCCTTAGGAGAGCATGCCTTTAATTGGTATAATCATCTACATGTTGGATCCATACACATTTAGACTGAGCTAGAAAATTTCTTTTTACATAAATTCAAAATCCCCATTAATGCTAATGAGTTGTATCTACAATTTACTAAGGTTAAGAGGGAGGTCAACGAACCCATAGATTAATTCAATAATAGATTCCACCATGCATACACTAGGCTACAAGCACCCTATGTTGTAGATGATGCTACTACCCTGGAGTTTTACTATGAGGCCCTTTACAACCTTATAGCCACCTTCCTTAAATGGAGATCGAACCCTCCAAACACTTTGCTTGGTGTTTACACAGAGGCAGTTAAGGTTAGTACAGATTTGAAGCAACACTTGTCAGGGCCACTACCATCTTTGGGACCTGTCTCTCACCCAAGACAAATCCCAACACTTAATCAAGCCTTAACCAATCATAAGCCTATTATGAATCATGTGCCATAATTACCCTTGGTCCCACATCCCAGTCCTCCATTGAATCAAGCCCCACCAATGCCTAGTTATCCCTAGAATGTCAATCAGCGTGTCCATCCACAACAACAGTCTAGTTTCCCAACCTACCTACAAAATTATAAAGTATTGAATTAGTCTCTAAGTTCAAGGACACCACTAGGATATTCTCATAATAATGTGGGGTCTACGTCCTATAGTAATTCTGACAAAGAGAGGTTGGATGAGTTGACATAACAAGTCAAGAAGCTGGCCACTAAGGTCACTTATCTAAGGAATTAGAACAGTCAACTTAAGGTTACCCAGAGAAATATACATTCCAATTATAATAGGGAAAATAGGGATTCTACACAAGGATATGGATAGAACTTTGACAGAGGGCAATCATTTGGACAGGTATTTGATAAAAGGCAGCCCCCCAAGAAAAATAGAACGTGGAATACCAGGCCAAATAATGGAGGTGTCCCTACTCCATTGGATCAACCTGCTAATCAGGATAAACCTTCAAGTGGTGTATACTTAGATGAGGCAGCCTTGTCAATATGGTGCAGACTCCATAAGACAAGTCAACACTCTGAATTAGATTGTCTGAAATCTCAAATTGTTGCATCTATCTTCCAGCATGAAGTTCAACAAGCTGAAAAAAACTCCAATAACTAGGAATTGGTACCATCTAGCCCTTATGACACTTTAGTGTTGGTGTTGAGTCATGCCCCTTTTCCATGAAGTGAATAAAATGGACTAGAACAAGAAACAAATGGACAAGATAGTGAATCAGAGAAAGTATGCAATGGAGATGAAATTTCACAATTGTTTCATGACAGCACCAATAATGACAATGGCCCTTTAGAAGAAGAAGAAACAGGCATTGAAGACGTTCAGATGTTCCACCAATGCACGTGGTTGTATGATTTGAGGAATAGGTAGGCTGGAGGCCCATTTACCATTTCAATTCCTCCAAATAACTTTGCTACTCCGCTCGATCCACACGCTAGTAAAAATCCATCTTATCCTCATGTGCCAACACTATATTTTTCAAAAGGATGACAATCTGATCTCCAAAATGGAAGGAACATTGAGCCAGGCAAAGAAACATTGGTAGACCATCCCAAGGACCCCCTTACTAATATGAGTGTTGGGGAAGAATGGGTCATCTTAGAATGAAACATCTAAGAATAGCAGTGCCTTAGTGACTTTAATTTATTCAAATCACCTCAAAGACACAAACTACTATGCCATAAAGTAGAAACAAGAACACTTGTTTCCCCCATTAATCCTTCTGATAAAATCACATGCATACTAAGATAGATTCAACACCATGTACATATTCAAAATTTATAGAATCAATAAGCATGAAAGACAAACACATGAACACACTGATTTACGTGGGGAAAACCCTTTTGGGTAAAAATCCCCACCCTCCAAAACACTCAACTCAATTGTATTAATCAGCAACAAAATAGTTACAATATAATCTCAGAGCTATACTCTTCAAAAGTTTACATCTTGTCCATCTGGGAATACAGGCAACACTATTATACAGAATCCTTGTACTATTACAATGTCCTCACATGACATATAGTGCAGATTCATTTCATCTCACTAGTCAACACTCTCAGCTAGCCTCTCGGCTAGCCCAGCCTAATGGCCACCACAGGTTCACATCTTTGTATGTTTTGTGTGTCTCAGTGTTTACGGTTACAATACAATTTGCATACCGCTCGAACACACACACTTCGTAACTGCTCACCTTTGATCAATTCAATCAATCAACCAATTGGGTGTATTTAATTAAACCTTTGTCTGACAAGAAAATCTGATCCCTGACCGAACATCCTGCAATCACGCATTGGGTTGCCCAGCATTTACTTCTATTTCCTATAATTGGATCTTGTCACCCGCTAAATTGAGCTTTGCAGTTAATGCTTTCACCGCTTCAAGCAATTGGCCAATCCATTGTTGATTTACAATAGTGATGTAAAATCAACAAGTATTATCATGCCACATTTCATAACGCTGATTTTCCATCGCTCTGACCATTGATTCAAAACCTGCCATACGAGCACTGAACTTCTTCCACCGCGCCACCGCAAGACTATCAACCAACTCTCGCGGTAGTGCGATATACCGTGCTACCGCCCAACTCTGTCAAGGCCTTTGTAGTCTAGCAGTATACACACTACACCATCGTGACTGAGTGATGATACCATTGCGGTATGGAAATAGGCACTCAACCACCAGTCTACCACCTTCATCGCGCCACCGTCGAGCCCTGTGAGGCCTCCCGCGATATGGTAGTGTCACCGCCCAACTGCGAGGCTAAGCGAAGCCTTGTCTGGTATGGTGGTAAACACCCAAGACAACCACCAAGCTCATCGTGCATCCATGCCATGACCCAAAGGCCTCTGTAGTAAGGAGGTAACTGCATTACCAGACCGCCAAGGATCATCGTACCACCGCTAGGGTAAAGGAAGCACCATGCAGTACAGTGGTAGCCGCTTGTTTGCCCTGATAGTTACCACACCACCACCAAGAGTGAGGAAGGGCTTCATGGTATAGTGGTAACACCACCCAACTGCTAGATAGAGGGAAGTCTTTTGTGGTAAGGCGGTAAACTGCACCATCACTGAAAGCCTTTAGCAGTACAGAGGTAAAGGCTCGAACGGAAGGAGAAAATGCCAAGTCTTCAAGAGATTTCAAGCCAACAAGTTGAGGCATATTTTCCAACAATCTCCCACTTGACAAAGACTTACTAGCTTCCTCTAGACTCAAACTCAAGAATCAAACAAAATGCTTTCATTCTTCAACCAAGAAACCTGCAACAACATCCAATATGTCCACCAACTCAGGAAACAGCTCCAACCATCCATCGTAGGAAAAAGGAACGAGCCAAGGCGTATATGCACCAGTCTCAAGAGCACAAGCATTAGATCCTATAGACAGAAAAGTCAACACACTACCATCACTCCACTATCATCACTCCACGATTCTCACCATCCATACAGAAGCAACAACTTCAAAACTCTCAATCATGAACACAGTCATGAAGTCATTCTCCAAAATCAAGATACAACATCAGCTAGAACATCAACTAGAAAACTGACTAAAACCATCCAATTGATCAAACCCATGTGACTAAAAATAGCACCCACGGCTTATGCTATCCATCCAATCTCTCATACCTTCAAGGTTTCCACATTAGTAAACTCATGCCAGCAGCACAACCAAGCCATCAACTACAGATACATGCACCATGTGCCAACCAGTCAAAAAAGATCAAATACATACAGGTACTCCCACTGCATGGGTAATGCCAAATCTAAAAGATCAATGACATAACAAGTCTACCAATCATAGCATGTTGAAAAACATAACCATGTAATACCAAGGAACATCCACAATGATATGCAAAACCTACAAACCAAACGCCTATAGCATGCCCTCCTACACACACCTCTAAATGCCAATTGTGTCAAGAATGATCTCTTTCACATCCCAAAGGAAAAGCCATAACAACACCCAAATATTCAATCACCAAGATCAAACATAACATATATCATGTAATCAATATGGATGTAAGCCTCTCATAACCAAAGAAGATCAACCTTGCCCATATAACTATCTCCTACTAGTTCTCATCAAAAGATGATATAACACAGAAGCTCAAGGAGATAAACTATGTTATCCACCTTCCACTATGAATCCTCCAAAACCTTAAAATTGAAAATTCAAGATCCATATCTATGAAAGATAAATCATAAAACACATCTGAAATATATAATGGGAAAATACCTCTCAAATAAACTTCAACGCTGAGTAGACCATAAATACTCCTCCAAGATATACAAGCCACCATGACTCATCCAAAAGCAATCTCTTCACTGGTCTTTGTCGAACTCATATTCAACTAAGGTGCAGGCTACTCAGAATTTCAGCTGAAAAAAACACCTTTCTCATTTCATAATAATCATAGCCTCACCTCATTCTCCATGTATCCATGAGCACAAGCAACTGATCATCTCATGCTAAACTCTAAATTGCATTACTGCACTATCAATAATTTCTCAAGCATATGACCAATGTACTCAAAACATAGAGAATTACCAAACCATTGTCAAAGCTCCAAACATCTGATAATATGAACTTATCATGACATCATGATCTACTCATCCCCCTTAGGAGATACCATGCTTCAAGTGAACAAACTATGGTCTCAAGAGCAATGCAACATGCCAAAACTCTAATGCTCAAGCAAGAGTATACATGACATGAAGAAAGAAATCTCCAAACCATCATCACCTATCAAGCACCACCAACATCTCAGCCAAAGACTCCAAACATCCCCCATGGCTCGAGGATGTTGCACATCTTCAAATAGTGTCCCTACAAATGTGAAAGAACTCTTCTATAGCAATAGGATCTAAGAATCCCTCCTAGTAACATCTGCAGCACCAAAGAAGATCATTCACCACCAAGTGATGAATCAACAGTCACTACGAAAGCTCCCACTGAACTATGACAACAAGATTTCCAAGAATCATGACCAAACATTTATTGATCTGAAGAACCTCCAATTATAATCGACAACATGTCCATTTGACAACAATGCCAAACAGCACCAAGATCTCCAAACCACGCATACCACACCATCACTGTAAAAAGCTTACACTATAATGTGTATCAAGCTCTCCATGACATTGTGATCTACTCAAGCTACAAGTCCCCATAACTAACTATTCAGGTACTCAATTCCATCCATCCTCTCATCCAAAATCAGCCACGCTAATGCACAAGTGACCACAGACAAGGCCAACTAGCAGATCTGCACCACCACTTAAGCAACCTCGTGGATATAGACACTCCACTTCCAAGTTATCTCACTGTAGCCAATGGGTAGCTAATCCACCAACCGCATAACTTGAAGATTAATCACAACAACAGTTCAGACCCATCATTGCATAGGAAACTACAAAACTGAGATCTCAAAGAGAACACCAATGTAGAAAAACTTGACTGGAACGCCAGATCAAAAATAAGATCCGATTTTCCAATCACATCCACAACTCAATCGCCATAGTCTAGGAAACCAACAAGAAAAACCACAAGAATTTTGAGTGATAAAACACTCCCATACAGAGAGGACATCACACCTCCTCAAACCATGTTGAACTGTAACTATCTCATCCAGTCACACCCCAAAGGCTAGGGTCTAGAAAATAGTTTAACAGCAACTCCACATAACCACAAGTTTTTCTTGACCATGCAAAACCTGCAAAACCACCATGTTTATAAAACACCCATGCACATCCACATCCATAGCTCATTTGGATGACCCAAGGGTCTACACATAACCATCATGGTTAACCAGAACAATGAAAAATAACATGAATATGCATCATAGACTTTTAAGGAAAATCTATAGAAAACCTTCAGAGCCAAAGAACATGAAACTAAACCATGCTAGTAAAAGATACATGTACTATAGGAACTTTGGGCCCATTTCAGACCAATTCAAAAAACACACTCATGCACAAGCATACGACAGAGCCAGGCTATTCATAAGTTTTCAGATCACCCAAGATCAACTTCGTAGCCTTCATGCAATCAGGGTGACAGAGAACAATGCCTTCAATGCCAAGTTAGAACACCTAACACAAGCACAAAACTCCATGGTTGAATAATAGCCCAAGCATCTCCCTACCATTAGGGAGCCCCTCACACAAACACCCAATATGAAGCACACTCTACTACAACACAACCATAAGCATAAACTCACACCCCTTGCATTAGGATCATTTGCTGCCAACTAGGAGTCTCAGACCACATCATCACAATATGATCAACTCCAATATTCCCCATCTTCAATGTCTTTCACATTGCATGTTGTCTCAAGAGAGAAGAGACTTTTACTCATCAAAGGATCAAACATCAACTGATTCCTCCAGATTTCCTCAGGCCTAAGAGACTAAGAAATATTCACAGGAGAAATACCTAGAACCAGCATCTAGAACAAGGCTTTGATACCACTTGTTGGTATCATCAACAAACCTTGGCATCCCTTAACTAGCTCTGATACCACTTGTAGGGGAAGAATGGGACATCTTAGAATGAAACATCTGAGAATAGTAGTGTCTTAGTGACTTTAATTTATTCAAATCACCTCAAAGACACAAACTACTAAGCTATAAGCGAAAACAGGAAAAGTTGTTTATCCCATTAATCCTTCTGAGAAAAGCACATGCAGACTAAGACAGATTCAACACCATGTACATATTCAAAATTTATAGAATCAATAAGCATGAAAGACAAACACATGAACACACTGATTAACATGGGGAAAACCCTTTCGGGTAAAAATCCCCACCCTACAAAACACTCAACTCAATTGTATTAATCAGCAACAAAATAGTTACAATACAATCTCAGAGGTATGCTCTTCAGAAGTTTACATCTTTTCCATCTAGAGAATATAGGAAACACTATTATACAAAATCCTCGTGCTGTTACAATGTCCTCACATGACATATAGTGTAGATTCATTTCATCTCACTAGTCGACTCTCTCAACCAGCCTCTTAGCCAGCCCAGCCTAATGGCCACCACAGGTTCACATCTTTGTATGTTTTGTGTGTCTCAGTGTTTACGGTTACAATACAATTTGCATACCGCTCAAACACACACTTTGTAACTGCTCACCTTTGATCAATTCAATCAACCAACTAATCAGGTGTATTTAATTACACCTCTTTTTGACAAGAAAATCCGATCCCTGACCAATCACCTTGAAATCACGCATCGAGTCACCCAACATTTACTTTTGTTTCCTATAATTGGATCTTGTCACCTGCCAAATCGAGCTTTACAGTTAATGCTTTCACCACTTCAAGCAATCGGCCAATCAGTTGTTGATTTACAATAGCGATGTAAACTCAACAAGTATTATCAAGCCACATGGCATAACGCTACTTGTCCATCGCTCTAACCGTTGAGTCAAAACCTGCCATCCGAGCACCGAACTTCTTCCACCCCACCATCATAAGCCTATCGACCAACTCTCGTGGTAGTGCGGTATACCGCGCTACCGCCCAACTTTGTCAAGGCCTTCATGGTCTAGTAGTATACACACCACACCACCATGACCAAGCGATGAGACCACCACTTTATGGAAGCAGTCACTGAACCACCAATCTGCCACCTTCATTGCGCCACCGTTGAGCCCCGTGATGCCTCCCGCAGTATGGCAGTGTCACCGCCCAACCGCAAGGCTAAGAAAAGCCTCTCACGGTATGGCAGTAAACACCCAAGCTGACCACCAAGCTCATTGTGCAGCCATGCCATGACCCAAAGGCCTTTGCAGTAAGGTGGTAACCGCATTGCTAGACTGCCAAGGATCACCGCACCACTTCCAGGGTAAAGGAAGCACCCTGCAATACAGCAGTAGCCATCTGTTCACCCCGATAGTTACCGCACCACCACCAAGAGTGAGGGAGGGCTCCACGGTATAGCGGTAACACCGCTAGATAGAGGTAATTCTTCCATAGTAAGGCAGTAAATTGCACAACCATGCCATCATCAAATACTTTTAGCGGTACAGCGGTAAAGGCTCGAACAAAAGGAAAAAATGCGAAGTCTTCAAGAGATTTTAAGCCAGCAAGTTGAGGCATATTTTCCAACAATGAGCACAAAACAATTGGGTGAGTATGTAGCTAAGGAACTCAAGAAAATGAAGGCAACCCTCTCTTCTTTTGAATTGTTAAGGGTTCCTACTATTAGAAATACAGTCCTAGGAGCTTTCAAGACCAATATAATTTCCCAAGATAGGACAGTCAATGAAATAGTTGGAAAACTTCTGGCTCACAAACATAAAAAGACCAAGGTCGGGGATAGTCTAAGGATAAGGGGGAAGAAAATATCAGAGTCGAGATGCACAAGGTGATACCTCTGTGAGTTTATTTCAAGGGAAGGCTAAGACATCTCGTTTTCTTATTTCTATTCACATTTTTGGGAAACAGTTACACAATTGCCTCTTAGATTCAGGAGCCTCCACAAATGCCATGCCCTTTGTTGTTTGCAAAGCCTTAGTTATTACTCTTGCCGCTTCTCAATGAAACTTCACTCAATTAGATAAGATAGAGGTGAACATAGTAGGAGAGCTAGATATGATTCCCATGGAAGTGGCTTTAGACCCTAAGATCCAATAGGTCATTAACATTCAAGTGGCACATATCCCTAATGTATATGGTCTGATATTGGGCAAGGATTTCACTAGGGAATTAAATGGATATGTGTCAACTGATCACTCTCACATGTGGCTTCCCTGGAAAGGAGTTCCAAACCATATCAGAATTGAGAGGGAACCAAGGATGAAGTATGTGATTACTGAATATCAAAATACTTCAAATGAGGTATTAATATCTAAAGCTATCTTAGGGAATTATGTACTGGTAGCTACCACCAAGAACTAGGCACAGGTGAAATCTTTATGTTGCAGGATGTTCCCAAAGAGCTCACTCAAGAATCTAGTAGTATTGAGGCATTGGTAGAATCAATAGAGGAAGGAGATGATCAAGAAGATGGTCAGCTCAGCCTATTGGATAACTTCCAGGAGTTTATTCAAAAATGTATAGAAGACCAAATCTAGCTGGTTAGATATATGAACTTCCAAGAATTTCTCCTTCCAAACTAGTGCAGAGTTCACAATGTTTCTTACCCTGAGTTAGAATTTTGTCTATGTCAAACAAAAGTGGAGAAAATAATGATTTGTATTAAACCATCTCCAATTGTTAGGCTAAATGTGTGAGGTATTAAGGACAACCCAAAGGGGAAAAGGCCAATACCCCAGGAGGAGTCTCTGAGTAGCAGCAGAGATAATGAGGATAGACCAAAAGGAACAAGTGTTGCTAGTTGTTGGACACTTAGATTTGATGGATCGAATTTCAAGCAAGGAGTTGGAGCTGAGTTTGAATTAATCATTCCTAAAGGTAAAACTTTATTCGCTACTCATAGACTTCAGTTCCATTGCACTAATAATGTAGCAGAATACGAAGCCTTAGTTCATGGGTTGCTGATGGCTTTGAGAAAGAAGGTCAAGATCTTATAAGTCTTTGGGGACTCTGAGTTGGTAGTTAGAAAATCTAGAAAGCAGTATTCATGTCATGACAGAAGGATGACCAATTACAGGCATAGATTATGGGATTTAATCGAGGGTTTTGATGCTTTCAACATTCAACTAATACCTCGAAGTAAGAATCAAACTACAGATGCTTTAGCACAAGCAGCAAGTACATTGCAGCCCTTGTCACTCTTGGGATTAAAGAAGTTCACTATAGAGCTCACTCCAGTATCTTCGGTGCCTGATAATGTAATTAATCTCCAAGTGTTTGAGGATGACAAGAATATTTTGGATTTCATTACAAGTTCTGATGTATTCACTTCTCAGATAATTGATGAAGTAGAGCCCTAGGAAGCAGAAATGGACTTGGAAGGAGTTATCAACTTGAAAACAAACACAATTCCTAAAGGGATGGTACAGCTAGAAATGATATTTGATCTAGATAGAATAAAGGATTAGGAACAACAGAGAAAGAAGAACTCCATTAACAGCCAGTGTGACATATATAATATGGGAACTTTGGATGATGTTAAGAATGTTTTCATTGGAAAGGTGTGCACTCTATAAGAGAGGAGGGGGATAATAGATGCACTTCATGTATACCAAGATTTCATAGCCTGGAGTTGTGAAGATCTAAAGATGTATGATACTTCAATCATTACACACATTATTCCTCTCAAGCCAGGTGCCAAGCCATTTAGGCAAAGACAGAGACAAATCAATGCACTGTTGGAACCAATTATCCAGAAAGAGGTACAAAACATATTGTTTGCTCACATCATATTCCTAGTCAAACACTCTACTTGGGTTGCTAACCTATTTCTAGTAAGGAAGAAAATGGATAAATAAGGCTTTGTGTTGACTTCAAAAATCTTAATCATGCCTTAGAAAAGGACAATTACCCTGTTCCATCACTAGACAAGGTACTACAAATTTGATCTCAGATGATGTCCTTCTTGGATGGATAGTCGGGATACAACCAGGTTATGGTACAGTATGAGGATAGGCACAAGACTACCTTCACCACAAAATGAGGTACCTTTGCCTATAGAAGAATGTCTTTTGGATTAATTAATACAGGAGCTACCTTTCAAAGGGCCATGGAAATTGCCTTCAAGGATATTATTGGTAAGTGTATCATCATCTATATGGATGATTTGACTATTTTTTAAAAGAAAAGAGGTGATCATATTTCATATTTTAGCAAAGTATTTCAGAGATGCAAAGAATTTGGTACTTCACTCAATCCTAAGAATTGCATATTTGGAGTAACTGAGGGGAGGTCGTTGGGCCATGTTATTTCAGAAGAGGGAATATCCATTTATCCCAAATGAATAGAATCTATATTGAAAATTCAACCTCTACCCAGTAAGAAGTGGATGAAATAATTCTTTGGGAGAATTAATTTCATTAGGAAGTTTATTACTAGATTTGCAAAGATAGTTAAACCTTTGAATTCCATGTTGAAATAGGATGAAAATTTTGAATGGAATGTTGAAGAAAAGGAGGCATTTGCATAAATCAAGAGGGAAATAGTTGATGCTCTGATGTCAATGAGTCTAGATTATTCCAATCCTTTTTACATATACTCATTTGCATCTGATCATTCTTGTGTTGGCATGCTGACTCATAAATCTAATCAAGGAAGTGAGCACCCCAAAGCCTTCATGAGTGCTCCATTGAAAGATGCAGAATTGAAATACCCCAATGTGGAAAAGAAAGCCTATACGCTAGTCAGGGGTGTGAAGAAGTTCTAACATTATATCTTGAGAAACAAAGTCTTTGCAATAGTACCAGAGCCTTCGTTCAAACTTATGCTAATCTAAAATGATTTGGGAGAGCGAAGGGCGAAATGGGTTACCATGCTATAGGAATATGACATTGAAATAAATCCTATGAAACTTGTGAGGGGACAAGGATTGACCAAGACTATGGCTGAAATTGGTCTTGATATCACAGCCCAGCAATACCATCTCTAAGACGTCTCTCCTAATTAATAGTATGAAGATATTGTCTATTACTTACTAAATCAAAAATTTCATGTTCATCTTAGCATGATACAATGGAGATTCTTGCACTTAAAGAGTGAAAACTATATGTTGAAAGGGGCTATCCTATATAAGAAGAACCATGAAGGCCTTTACCTTGGTTTCCTTGGGAAAGAAGAGGCTACCTGGGTGATGACATAATTTCATGATAAGTATGGTACGGGCCATGGTTTTGGACCAGCTTTTGCAAACCAAATCTTAAGGGGACAATACTACTGGCCAAATTTATTTAAGGATATGCACAATCACATCAGAACCTATCATGTATGTCAAACTACAGCTAGCAAGGAGAAGCATTCAATACTTCCACTACAGCCATTGATTGAGGTCAAACCATTTGCGTAGTGGGAGTTGGATTTTGTTGGTCCAATTAACCCACCTTCCTCTACAGGCCACAAGTGCATTCTTACTGTAACCAATTATTTTACTAGATGGACTAAACCTCCAACCTGTAAGAAGTGTACTTCTGAAGTAGTGATCAACTTTCTGGAATTAGGTATTATCAATCATTTTAGTTGTCCAAATTCTTTAGTTTGTGATAATGGTCATGTGTTTGCTTCATTAAAAAAATTTGGATGGGAATTTGATCATGGAATCATCATCAAGTTTTCTTCTAACTATTACCCCCAAGGAAATGGTTTGGTTGAGTCCACAAAAAAGAACCTTTTCACTGTCATTTGTAAGTTCTTAGAGAGAAATCCCAAAGATTGGCACACCTAACTTAGATTGTCTCTTTGGGCAGATCGTACTAAACACAAATCCTCTCTAGGAACCTCTCTTTATCACCTTGTGTATGGTCTTGAGCGAGTATTTCCAATCTAGCTGAAAATCCCCACCTTACAGTTCATTAATGATTGCTATGGTGAAGGGGATAGACGTGAGGCTCATTTGGCTAAGCTTCTACAACTTGAAGAAAAGAGAGATGAAGCATTAGAGAACTTTTCTAAACACCAAGGCATTGTTAAAAGATGGTTTGATCAAAAATCCAAGGTGAAAGAATTCAGAATCTTTGATCTAGTCTTATATTGGGACAAGTCACATGACAAAAAGGGAGAACATGGAAAATTTGACAAACTTTGCCTTGGCCCCTTTCAGATCTCAAAGATATTGGGAGATAATTCTTTCCGTTTGAAGACCCTCACTAGAGAGGATGTCCCATTTCCTATCAATGGGTAGTATTTGAAGCATTACTTCCTCGTTTTTGCTAGTTTCAGCTCTCCCTTGTAAATAGTTAGTTTAGGCATTGGTTTCTTTTGGGTTTGCTTTTTGGTTTTGGCTTGGTTTTACTTTCCTTTTTTGGTTTTGGTTCCCCTGTTCTCTTCTAGGGGTATTGTACCTACATGACAACCACTTATTATTTGGAACTATTCTAAGTATTTCCCTTACAAACTCCAATAATTTTTCTAGGAGTGATGCTGGAAGTCTTCTATTCAGTCTCACATGTGCTAAATATTTAAAGTGGAGAAGTCATTGGATTGAGTTAGATCTTGAATGTGCTCAAATCATATATTTCTTACATACATCTTAAGAATCTTGAGGTTGTTGTCTGGTTCCTTGTGAAGTCTAGTTAAGTGAAAAATCCTATGTCTACTTCAATGCCACTGTGGTTCTCGGCCCTAAGTGTGAACTTCATTGTTCATGGGTTGAAATGAAAAAATGAAAAAGAAAATAAAATAAAATATTGAAAATTCAAAGAAGTGAATTCAACTTATCAAGGGTATCCAAATATCTCTATTGAGGCTATGGACGCCTGGTTGGCAGTAGATATATGTTCGGGAGAATCACAACGATAACCTCATCGAAGCTATGGATGCCTAACTGGCAGCGAGGCTCTATCCAGGTTGCTTTTGGAGTTAGAATCCTTATGTAGCTTGAACTAACTTACCTTGGTTCCTTGTAGCAATGAAGGGAGGAAAATGAATGCACTTGCACACACTGTGATTCTGGCACAGGAAGGACCTAATTGTCCATTGGTTTTCAAACTTTGTTTATAAGTGACTCAATGCGAGGACCAAAACCAAAATTTTGTTTTCTTGATTCCAGTTTGTCATCGAAATGATCTAGAGCATTTTCCCAGCAGGAGTCACCATTTTTTGTGAAATTTTTGCACACACGCCCCGCTAAAAGTAGGGACCCTCTTTTTGCTTGTTTTGTTTGCTTGCTTGGTTTAGGGTTTTGACCTTTTCCCCTTAAGGGATAGGCTTCTCGATTTTTCTTTTGCTTCACCCAGGAGCTTATGGAGTAATCTACACTCAAGGTGTGTTCTTTGCAACTTCATGATGGAATTCTTTCTCTTTAAAGTCTACCCCGGGTTGAAATTTCATCTTAGAAGCCAAATTTTCTAGGTTTGGGAGAATTTCGGTAAATTTGAGCTAGCTCGGATTCCTTGAACTTGAATTCGGCCGAAAATTATGAGGTCCCTTGGATTTTCCAAGTCTGAGGTACTCTCGTATCCCCAAAATTTTCAAACATCTCTTTAGACATTTATGGCACACATTTATGATCTGAAATGTGAATATAAGTGGCACCTATGAGGTATTCTTAGTCATTTGAATTGTGAGTGTTCGAAACTTTAGAGCTTTCTCTGTCGTGTGATTCATCAAAGATCAGGAGGTAAAGATTGTGCTCTAGACTAGTCATGGTGGGATTCTTCAAACATTCATCAATTCCCCTCTCTCTGTGCCCCGTTTCAAGGTTGGTTTTTCTTTGTACCTTCATTTGATTCATGTTGATTTGATGTGCCTCGCGCTTACTAAGGTTTCTTCTAGAATAAAGGTTGGAATTTCAAGTTTTGAGTTGCCTAGGTTTGATTGTTTTTGTATAGTTGGCTAGGTTTTCTATTTCTTGAATGCCCTCGAGTGGGTCTAGTTTGGATTGATTTGAATGAAACCCGATGCTAGGGTTTGTTAGCATTTCAGGGCTTCACCCTTCTTATTGTATTCTCAAGAATACATTTAGATTGTGGGGGAGGTCGTATGGTTTTGAATTCAACTCGAAACCCTAGTTTCTTGTGAGTCTTAGTTTAAGATTGCGATTATGATGAGTGAAATGAGTGATACTGAGGAATTTTATGAAAAAAAATTGACTTGAATCGTCATAAGGGGTCAGCATCATTTCAACCATCAAAATTATCATGACTCATCTTTGTAACGCGAAATTAATTGGAACACTTAGAAGATTGTCAAACTGTAATATCTAGCAAAGAGATTCTAAGGTAGCTCAAATTTTTTGATCCTTAATCTGCTCGGGAAATCTGACTTCCCTTGGATTTTCTGACTTCCTCCCACCCTTGAAATCTCGAGAGATCAAGAACACAAGTGAGTGGATGAAAACTTTGAAACTTGGGCACTTAGTAAATCTTCATGTTTGACTTTCCTTCGGTGATTCTAAGCTAGGTCAGATTTTTTTAGCCTTAATCCATCTGGATAATCCTACCTCCCTTTAAATTTTTGAATCCTCTAAGCCTTCAAATTTTTGATGGTTGAAATAGATTGAACTTTGATGAATATGATATAAAGAATGATCTCAGGACAATAATGTTATCGATGTATGAGTCTTGTTATGTCAAGGAGCCCATGAATATGCCTTAGAACCTTTGAATACAAGTTAAAGTGCACATTGAGTGGGACCTCAAAAAATCTAAGCTCCCTCGGATTACCTGAACTCTAATCCAACCGGAGAATCCGCCTTAGGGTGGATTTTCTGAAGTTTCTCCATTTCAATTTTTAATGATAAATGAGCATGATAAATTGAAATATTGATTGAATTTGGAGCAACTTTCCTTCTTGAATGTGAATTCACTTGTATGGTTTAATGATAGGAATCTCATTGGGTAAGTGATTAACTTTTCATTGCCATTGGGGTTTGCACTGTCATTTTGATTTGGTGGCATTATTTTAGCACTTATTGATAAACTTCATTAGATTAATGTCATGCGGTGATGAGTTGTGCTATTATATGCATATGGGTGATTATGGTTTAACTCTAAGAGATGCAGGTAGAGTTAAGCCCTGACAAGACTTCCAAATCAAAGGTTGCTATAGTACAAGAGGAGGTGAAAAAGAGAGCTAATAGAATGAAGTATGACTTCAAGGGAATATGGCTAGAATCCAAAATTTCTTCTGCTTGGGCTAAGATTGCAGATACAAATTTTGGGCATGTGGACTATGTTTATTATCAACAAAGGATGTCTAGAAGTGGACCCACCAAACCGGCACAGATCCTCACTCATATCGGCCTAGCTAAAGCAACAGGTTTCCCTCCCCCTGAGTTGGTCTTGGAATGTGCAAGACATTATGACTCTAATAAGAGGATCATAGTTGGACCTCAAGGTAGAATCGTGGCCAATCTCACTGAGGAATCCATAGCAAGAGTGTTCAACATTGCCTCACATCATAAATTAATTAAGGAGATAAATATAGGAGAGGCAATAAAGTTCTATGATGAGGATCTTAATAGAGCCTTGGAGATAATGAACAGTTCCTGGATATTGAAGCCCAGGTCTAATTATTCCAAACTACCCAAGCAACTGAATAGAAGTGATTTCAAGATTTAGTATCATGATATCATAACCCTGTTGGGCAGAGTAATGGGAGTAGAAGAGGCTCATGTTTTCCACACCTGGATGTTCTATCCTATTACACAAATCATTGGTGGAAAAAATGACCATTGGGTCGACATCATAAGCAATAATTTGGATGCACAGCTAAGGAGTGTTCAGGAGACTAACAGGTTCACAATGACCTCTTACCTTGTGTACATGTTGGCAAGCAAAACTAGGAACAAAGGTCTTAGTAGCAAAGAAACCTTGGGGTTATCTCTTGAGGCTTGTTGATAGAGATTTACATTTAAAGAGAGATAGGATATCATATTCTATCTGAGTTGTTGTTGTGTAGAAAACACCATCAACAGATTGGCGCTAGAGGGAGGGTTGAATAAGCAAGCTAGAGCATTTTCTATCTACAATTTCTCCTCAAAGGTTTCGAACAAGAACAATATCTACATTAGGGGAGGCATATTTCCAAGAGTTACAAGCCCCTACCAGGTCAAGGAGGGCCAAAAAAAGGGGAGAATCATCATCTGCTCACCTTTTCCATTGTCTATGTCATCTTCACCTTCATCGAGTTCATCATCATCTAATTTTGAAGTCATCCCCATTTAATAGCCCCAACCAGTTGTTAACCAACCACAACCACCTCCACCACCACCAATGGATTTCTTGGAAAATAACCCCTCACCCTTATCCTTTAATAACTAAAATGTCATGCCAAAGAATCCTAAGAATTTATGCTCTAAGTTTCATACCAATGACCCTAACAGGACAGCTGGGGGGCACATTAAGATTTTCTAGACTTGCCTTAGGGATAGGGGAATCAATCATGAAGATGTTACATGTAGGATTTTCCCGTATTCCTTAGGAGAGGATGCCTTTTATTGGTATATTCATCTACTTGTTGGATCCATACACAATTGAACTCAGCTAGAAAATTCCTTTTTACATAAATTCAAAATCCTCATTAGTGCCAATGAGTTGTATCTACACTTTACTAAGGTTAAAAGGGAGGTCAATGAACCCATAGGGTCATTCAATAATAGATTCCACCATGCATACACTAGGTTGTAGGCACCGTATGTTGTAGATGATGCTACTACCCTGGAGGTTTATTATGAGGCCCTTGATAGCCTTATAGCCACCTTCCTTAAATGGAGATCGAACCCTCCAAACACTTTGCTTGGTGTTTACACGGAGGTAGTTAAGGTTAGTATAGATTTGAAGCAACACTTGTCAGGACCACTGCCATCTTTGGGACCTGTTGCTCACCCAGGCCAAATCCCAACACTTAATTAGGCCTTAACCAATCATACGCCTATTATGAATCCTTTGTCATAATTACCCTTGGTCCCACATCTCAGTCCTCTATTGAATCAAGCCCCACAAATGCCTAGTTATCCCCAGAATGTCAATCGACCCATACATCCACAACAGTAGTCTATCTTCCCAACCTACCTACAAAATTTTGAAATACTGAATCAGTCTCTAAGTTTAGGGACACCACCAAGATATTCTCAGAATAATGCAGGGTCTGCATCCTATATTAATTCTAACAAAGAGAGGTTGGATGAGTTGATAGAACAAGTCAAGAAGCTGGCCACTGAGGTCACTTATCTGAGGAATCAAAACAGTCAACTTTAGGCTGCCCAAATAAATATACAGTCCAATTATAATAGGGAAAACAAGGATTCTACACAAGGATATGGATAGAACTTTGACAGAGGGCAGTCGTCTGGACAATTATTTTATTGAAGGTAGCCCCCCAAGAAAAATAGAATGTGGAATACCAGGCCAAATAATGGAGGTGTCCCTACTCCATTGGATCAACCTTCTAATCAAGATAAACCTTCAAGTGGTGTATACTTAGTTGAGGCAGCCTTATCCCTATGGTGTAAACTCCATAAGAGAAGTCAGCACTCTAAATTAGATTGTCTAGAATTTCAAACTATTGCATCTATCTTCTAGCATGAAGTTCAGCAAGCTGAAAATAACTCCAATAATCGAGAATTGATACCATCTAGCCCTTATGACACTTCAATGTTGGTGTTGAGTCATGCTCATTTTCCACGAAGTTAATAAAATTGACTAGAACAAGAAGCAAATGGACAAGACAACGAATCAAATCAAGTATGCAATGGAGATGAAATTTCAAGTTGTTTCATGACAGCACCAGGAATGACAATGGCCCTTTAGAAGAAGAAGAAACAGGCATTGAAGAGGTTTAGATGTTCCACCAACGCGTGTGGCCGTATGATTTGAGGAATAGGCAAGCTTGAGGCCCATTTGCCACTTCAATTCCTCCAAATAACTTTTCTACTCCGCCCGATCCACACGCTAGTAAATATCCATCTTATCCTCATGTTCCAACACAGTATTTTTCAAAATGACAACAATCTGATCTCCAAAAGGGAAGGAACATTGAGGCAGGCAAAGAAAAGTTGGTAGATCATCCCAAGGACCCCCTTGCTGATATGAGCATGGACCAATTGGGTGAGTATGTAGCTAAGGAACCTAAGAAAAAGAAGGTAAGCCTCTCTACTTTTGAATTGTTAAGAGTTCCTACTATTAGAAATACAATCCTAGGAGCTTTCAAGACCAATGTAATTTCCTAAGATAGGATAATCAGTGAAATAGCTTGAAAAATTTTGGCTCACAAACATCAAAAAGGTCAAGGATAGTCTAAGGATAAGGGGAAAGAAAAGGATCGAAGTCAGGATGCATAAGTTGATACCTCTATGAGTTTATTGCAAGGCAAGGCTAAGACTCTTCCTTTTCTGATTTCTATTCACATCTTTGGGAAACACTTGCACAAATGCCTCTTAGATTTAGGAACCTGCACAAATGTCATTCCCTTTGTTGTTTGCAAAGCCTTAGGTATTACTCCTACCGCTTCTCAATGAAAGGTCACTAAATTAGATAAGATAGAGGTGAACATAGTAGGAGAGATAAATAAGATTCCCATGGAAGTGACTTCAGACCCTAGGATCCAATAGGTCATTAGCATTCAAGTGGTACATATCCCTGATGTATATGGTTTGATATTGGGCAAGGATTTCACTAGGGCATTAAATGGATATGTGGCAACTGATCACTCTCACATGTGGCTTCCCTAGAAAGGAGTTCCAAACCAGATCAGAATTGAGAGGGAACCAAGGATGAAGTATGTGATTATTGAATATCAAAATACTTCAAATGGGGTATTAATATATGAATCTAGCTTAGGGAATTGTGTACTAGTAGCTACCCCCCAGGAACTAGGCACAGGTGAAATCTTTATGTTGTAGGATGTTCCCAAAGAGCTCACTCAAGAATCTAGCAGTACTAAGGCATTGGTAGAATCAATAGAGGAAGGAGATGATCAAGAAGATGATTAGCTCAATCTATTGGATAACTTCCAGGAGTTTATTCAAAAATGTATAGAAGACCAAATCCAACTGGGTAGAGATATAAACATTTCTAACTAGTTGTATTAACCAATCTCCAACTATTAGGCTAAATGTGTGAGGTATTCAGGATGATCCAAAGGGAAAAAGGGCAATGCCCTAGGAGGAGTCTCCGAGTAGCAGCAAAGCTAATGAGGATAGACCAAAAGGATTAGGTGTTGCTAGTTTTTGGACACTTAGATTTGATGGATCCAAGTCCAAGCAAGGAGTTGGAGTTGGGTTTGAATTAATAAGTCCTAAAGGTAAGACTTTCTTCATTTCTCATAGACTTCAGTTCCATTACACTAATAATGTAGTAGAATATGAAGCCTTAGTTCATGGGTTGCTAATGGATTTGAGAAAGAAGGTCAAGATCTTACAAGTATTTGGGGACTCTAAATTTGTAGTTGGAAAAGCCAAAAAGAAGTATTCGTGTCTTGATAGAAGGATCACCAATTATAGGCATAGAGTATGGGATTTAATCAAGGGTTTCAATGCTTTCAACATTCAACTAATACCTCAAAGTAAGAATCAAACTGCAGATGCTTTAGCACAAGAAGCAAGTACATTACAACCGTTATCGCTCTCGAGATTAAAGAAGTTCACTATAGAGCTCACTCCAGTACCTTTAGTGCCTGATAATGTAACTAATTTTGAAGTGTTTGAGGATGAAAAGCATATTTTGGATTTCATTACAAGTTCTAATGTATTCACTTCTTAGAGAATTGATGAAGTAGAGCCCCAGGAAGCAGAATTGGACTTGGAAGGAGTTATCAACTTGAAAACAAACACAATTCCCAAAGGGATGGTATAGCTATAAATTATATTTGATATGGATAGAATAAAGGATCAGGAACAACAAAGCAAGAAGAACTCTATTAATAGCCAGTGTGACATATATAATATGGGAACTCTGGATGATGTTAAGAATTTTTTCATCGGAAAGGTGTGCACTCAGGAAGAGAGGAGGGAGATAATAGATTCACTTCATGTATACAAAGATGTCATAGCCTGGAGTTATGAAGATCTAAAGACGTATGATACTTCAATCATTACACACACCATTCCTCTCAAGCTAGGTGCCAAGCAATTTAGGCAAAGACAGAGACCAATCTATGCACTGCAAGAACCAATTATCCAGAAAGAGTACAGAAACTATTGTCTACTCGCATCATATTCCCAGTCAGACACTCTACTTGGGTTGCTAACTTGGTTCTAGTAAGGAAGAAAATGGACAAATAAGGCTTTGCGTTGACTTCAGAAATCTTAATCGTGCCTCAGAAAAGGATAATTACACTGTTCCATCACTAGATGAGTTACTCCAAATTGTTTTTCTTTGTACCTTCATTTGATTCTTGTCGATTCGATGTGCCTCGAGCTTAGTAAGGTTTTTTCTAGAATAAAGATTGTCATTTCAAGTTTTGAGTTGCTTGGGTTTGATTGTTTTAGTATAGTTGGTTGGGTTTTCTATTTCTCGAATGCCCTCGAGTGGGTCTAGTTTGGATGATTTGAATGAAACTCGACGCTAGGGTTTGTTAGCATTTTAGGGCTTCACCCTTCTTATTGTGTTCTCAAGACGACATTTAGATTGTGGGGGAGTTTGTCTAGTTTTGAATTCAACTGGAAACCCTAGTTTCTTATGAGCCCTAATTTGAGATTGTGATTATGATGAGTGAAATGAGTGATACTGAGGGATTTTGTGCAAAACATTTGACTTGAATCATCATAAGGGTTCGACATCGATTCAACCAACAAAATGATCATGACTCATCTTTGTAACGGGAAATTAATTGGCGCACTTAGCAGATTGTCAAACTGTGGTAGCTAGCCAAATATTTTGGGGTAGCTCAAATTTTTTGAGCCTTAATTCACTCAGGAAATCTGGCTTCCCTTGGATTTTTCGACTTCCTCCTAGCCTCGAAATCCTGAGAGATCAAGAACACAAGTGAATGGATGACAAATTTGAAACTTGGGCACTTAGTGAATCTTTATGTTTGACTTGCCTTTGGTGATTCAGAGCTAGGTCAAAAAAATTGAGCCTTAATCTGTTCAGATAATTTGACCTCCCTTGAAATTTTTGAATCCTCTAAGCCTTCAAATTTTTGATGGTTGAAATAGATTGAACTTTGATGAATATGATTTAAAGCATGATCTCAGGACGATAATGTTATCAATGTATGAGTCTTGTTATGTCAAGGAGCCCATGAAGATTCCTTAGAACCTTTGAATACAAGTTAAAGTGCACATCCAGTGGGACCTCAGAAAATTTGAGCTCCCTTGGATTACCCGGACTCTAATCTAGCCAGAGAATCTGCCTTAGGGTGGATTTTCTGAAGTTTCTCCATTTCAAGTTTTAATGATAAATTAGCATGATAAATTGAAATATTGATTGAATTTGGAGAAATTTTCCTTCTTGAATGTGAATTCACTTGCATGGTTTAATGATAGGAATCACATTGGGTAAGTGATTAAATTTTCATTACCATTGGGGTTTGCACTATCATTTTGATTTAATGGCATTATTTTAGCACTTATTGATAAACTTCAATAGATTAATGCCATGTGGTGATGAGTTGTGTTATTATATGCAAATGGGTGATTATGGTTTACTCTAACAGATGCAGGCAGAGTTGAGCCTTGACAATACTTCCAAATCAAAGGCTACTATAGTACAAGAGGAGGTGAAAAAGAGAGCTAATAGAGTGAAGTATGACTCCAAGGGTATATGGACAGAATCCAAGATTTATTTTGCCTAGGCTAAGATTGCAAATACAAATTTAGGGCATGTGGACTATGATGATTTTCAACAAAGGATGTTTGGCAATGCACCCACCAAACCGGCACAGATCCTCACTCACACCAGCCTAGCTCAAGTAGCAGGGTTCCCTCCCACTCAATTGTGCCCTGAGTTGGTCTTGGAATGTGCAAGACATTATGACTCAGATAAGAGGATCATAGTTGGACCTCAAGGTAGAATCATGGCCAATCTCACTAAGGAGTCCATAGCAGGAGTGTTCAACATTGCCTCACATCATAAATTAATTGAGGAGATAAATATAGGAGAGGCAATAAAGTTCTATGATGAGGATCCTAATAGACCCTTGGAGATAATGAATAGTTCCTAGATATTGAAGCCCAAGCCACATTATTCCAAGCTACCCAAGCAATTGCATAGAAATGATTTCAAGCTTGAGTATCATGATATCATAACCCTCTTGGGTAGAGCAATGGGATTAGAAGAGGCTCATATTTTCCACACCTAGATGCTCTATCCTATCACACAAATCGTAGGTGGAAAACATTTCCATTGGACCAGGATCATAAGCAATAATTTGGATGCACAACTAAGGAGTGTTCAGGAGACTAATAGGTTCACAATGACCTCTTACCTTGTGTACATGTTGGCAAGAAAAACCAGGTACAAAGGTCTCAGTAGAAAATAAACCTTGGGGTTATCTCTTGAGTCTTTCTAATAGAGATTTACCTTTCAAGAGAGATAGGATATCATATTATATCTAAGTTGTTGTTGTGCAGAAAACACCATCAACACTTACCTCATTTTTTTCTTTTGAGAAATGAATTCAAAGCCGCATTCGATCCCTCTAAAAGCTCAAGCAAAACATTCATATTAGCCTCAAAGCACACAAAGAGGGTGTGTCAAAATATTGAAGTAAAGATGCGTCAGAAATATAATAGTGGTCGCTGGTAGGAGTCGTGAGATGCTCTAAAAATGCAGAAAATGTGAAGATTCTTGTGTCCCTTGTGCAAAGAAGCATCACCTAGTAGATTTCCTGAGAAGAATTCGACATGAAAGCCACAGAAAAAGCTTGAACATTCAAACCCTAGGAGCATGGCGGCAGTGTGCAAAGAGTCTCCATCGAAAATCAAAGATGCAAAATGAAAGCTAAAAGTTAGGGCTCACGGTTTTGTGTGTTAGGGTTTCCCATTTTCCCTAAGTAGACCTTGTGATTTTTTCCACATTGATTTAAATTTCATGCCTTGCTAATACCTTATGGCATCATATTATTTTCCCTTGGCATATGTTTTTCTTATCTAGGTTGTATTGCCTTAGTGTATTTTTTATGATTTTTGAATAAAAATCATGTGACTTTATGCCTTAGGAGTTTTATGATTTTTGTAGAAAATCAAATGCCAATGCCCAAGTGTGAATATTTTACACCTTGCAAGATATATTCAGTACCATGTGAGCCCTATTCTTTTGCATAAATTAATCCATATTTTTCCTTGTATTTAAAAAAAAAATCAAAACAAACACAAGTCTCTTTCTTTCCTTTCTGCGAAAAATGGAAACTGCGATATTGTAACACATTATTAAAAGCAATGTTTTTATAAATTGCTTTAATAAATGTCAATAAAATGCAGTAAGATAAGAGCAAGTGCATATAGTTCTCATAGAAACTTTCTATTTCTTGCTTGAGTTCCTTGAGATGTAAAATAGAAAAAAACAAGGTGAACTGAGCTTTCTACTTCTGATTTTTAGTCATAATTGAGTGATTTTGAGTCCTTTTGGGTCGATCTGTTTAGGGAGGAAACTTTCCATGTTTTCTCACTCAGTTTTGAGTCAGTTTGGGCCCTATTTTTGAGGTTTTTTCTCCTTGCTCGAAAATGGCATTGGAGTTTCTATTATGGAGGGAGGTTAACTCAAATTTTTCCCATTACACTTTTGAAGACACATTGGAGGTATATATTGGAGAAAAACTTAGTTTTTCTCAATTCATATTTGCTTCTTTCTCTCTTGATCACTTGCAGAGAGCTTTGTAAGCTTTGTTTTGTAACTCAAATTTTCATGTTTTGATGCTCCTTTCATATCAATAAAAGCAACAAAGCATTCCTATCCTATTGTTTTTTGTCTCATTTTGCAGTAAAGATTTGATGTTTCATTGTGATTCTAAGTGTTGAATCCTTTCTATGTCTCTTTATTGCAAATTTGTGTGCAGAAATTTCATGTGATGCAGGTTGTACATTGTGTTTAATTTCAAGCCTTCATACAAATCACTTTTGCATTGCATGTTTCATATGAGATTATGAGGGTTAGTGTTTTGAGAGCTAATTGTGAGTTGATTTAGTGAATAATTTTAAAGGTCTAGTGCATCACCCTTTAGGTTTTAGGATTTTCATTTCAATCATCCTTTTATCCTTTTCCTTAGAAAAATCATTTAGTTCTAGGTGATCTACCAGGGGAACCAGCCCTCTCTGGAGATTTATTCTCATTATAAGTCACCCATAGCTTGAGAATGTTTCCATATTTCAACGGGATAGTTGAGTCTAACTTAGCTAGGGTGCAATTTCGATTATTAACACGTATCTAACTATATTACATTATTTGAAACTTGTTTGTCTCTATGTATGTGCTCTAAGTTTTGAAATTTAAATTTACAATTTTGAGTTTTCTATTTAAAAATGTTAAATTGATGCAAATCCTTTTTATTATTTACATCTATATTATTTATTTTATTTTTTAGTATATTTATTTTACTTGTGTATATGTAACTTTTAATTTTGCTTTTGAAAAAGTCAATATTCAATATTTTGGTAGATTTAATTTTAAAAAGTATAGATTTTTTTGTTTCTTATTTTACAAATTATATTATTAATATTTGAGATGTAAATCATTGTGAAATTTATGACAAAATATTAAATAAATTGTTAAAAAAAAAAAAAAAATTTAACAAATTTGATATATAAATAATACAAAATATACTTATATAATAAATTGAATAATATATATTTAATATTTATATCATATAAATATTAAAATATAAAAAATAATTATTAACATGTATATATTATAAATTTAATTAATTTATATTATTTTTTAAGTAAAAAGACAAGAAAAAATGTATAAAATATCTAGATTATAAATTATAGGATACAAATATCTAGATTATGTTCTCCAAAATATTTATGATTTTAAAAAAATTAATATTTTAATTAATTCCTATATTTAGAATAGAGCTTATCTAGGATCAAGAAAAAATTTAGTGTTTTTTATTTGAGGAAGCCCTAGAGAAAAAACTCATCAAATAGGAAGCTAGATGTCACTCGATTTAGTCTTATTGTAGGTTTTGTTGCCTCCTTTTTCAGAGAAGAATAATTTGTCCAATCACAAAATAGAGAAAAACTATTTATTATGTTACTATATTTAAAAAATTATCAATTTGATGATTAAAACATTTGAAACTTTAAAATATTTTTTTTAAATAATATTACTGTCTAAACTAGACAATTTAATCACTATTTACAAACTACCCCTCCACTATAGTTCCATGGCAGGAACTAACAAGCATATTCATTATATGGTGATAGTGTAAATGTGAATGCAAACTAAAAGAAAATAAAATAAATTATAAAATATTTTTCAATAAATAAAATAATTTTTTATTAGCTCTAAGCTACATAAAAATAGTTATTCAATAACTTAGTAGGTATATATTGCAATTGTTTATGTATTTGTTCCAATTAAAATTTAAAAATAATATTACATTATTAGAAAATAAAAATATAATATTATAATATTATTATCTAATATATTAAATTATATATTAGATGTTATGTATGTTAAATATTATATAGTATATATATTATAATATCATAATATGATAATTGTCTTTTCCAAAACTTCTATGCAAGGGGCCTTGAAATATTTTCACTTTGCAATGAAGGACTGGTGCGTGTGTGAAGGGTTTAGTGGTAGGCCTCGCTCGCGGTTCGTAGAGGAGGCTTGGCCCTCCACGATTCTTCAGTATTTCCCCTGATGTACGGCACTCTTGCCTTGCCCCTGGTGGTATTTTCTTTTAATTTTGTTTGTTGTGGGTGTGACGAGGGCATCCCGTTGGTCGATCCGCCTATGTGAGGCCACATGTGTGGCTTCATGGAGTTAATCTGAAATGATGGTTGGGGATACAGATCCACCAGATGGTTTTATTAATGATTCTACTAAAGAAAATGTAAATAATATGCCTCCCAAATCATTCAGAGCTATCATAGCAAGAGAATGGAGTCGGCTTTCGCAAGGCACCAAGTTTGTGCTCAAGGGAGTCAGCAAAGTGCAGGAAGATGGAGGAGAGGAACAAGGTAAGCACCCCCCGTCTCCTCTATTGAAAGTTGTTTTGATTCCTAATGAAACCCTAGATGAGGCAATTACTAAAGAGGATGGTAGATTGTTGAAAACTTTTATATTCTTTGTTGTCATCAATGTCAATAGGGTTCTAAAAAGGAAATACATGGAGGAATGGTTCCATAATATTTGGGAAAATAAATTAGGGTTTCAATTCTATTATTGTTTTATGGTGCAAAAGGGATTGTATTTCATTTTCTTTAACAATCATAATTCTCGGGAGGAGGTAATAAAAAAATAATTTTGGAATGTCGGGAAAGTTATCTTTTGTGCTCTGGCATGGATTCCTAAGGCATTGGAAGAGGAAGTTTTGGCACTCTACAACCCTAGATGGTTGGTTATTAAACATGTTCCTCCCCATCTCTGGAAGTTCGTTCCACTCTTATTGGAACTGTATGGAAATGTGTTAAAAAATGATGATACCAAAACCCCCCTTCCGCATTCCGATGCACAGGCCTTGGTATCCCTATCTCCTAGGGTAGATCTTCTAAAGATTTTGGAAATTAAACTAAAAACTGGCATCATTTTTTGTGAATTAGAAGCTTTGGGAGGGCTGAATTCTTGTTATTTGTGTAGACACGAAGGTCGCATCAAAATAAACTACCCATTAATAAGGAATAAAACTAACAGTAAATCCGCCCTGGGCGGATGCAATAGAAATAAAAATCAGCCCTCGACAATGGATGGGCAGGCAGATGGATATGAAAATAATGTGGAGAGAACTATGAAATATAATCCTACTCTAGAGAAATTAGATGAGAGGTATTCCCCCTCAAACGTTAAGGCTAATAATAAGATAAAAAATGATTCACCTTTGTAGGTGAATGTGGGAGCAACCAAAATTAATAAAGATGCATCCTGTGTCGAGGATAGCTTGGCGTCCTTAATACATGAAATAGACAATAGTAAAGTGAATGGAAATGTAGAGAATGAGAAATCCTTGAAATAAAAGGAGGATGTCAAACCAGCCCATCAAATAAGGTCTAATAAACCGGTAAATAATGTCAAACTAAATGCTCAACAATTGGCCCTGCAAAAAATAAGGCAAACAAAAGAACCTAAAGAGAGCAATTTAAAACCACCCAAAGTGGTGTACTCCTTTAACTCTAAATATTTTAAGGAGGATAATATAGTGGAAATTCAACTCAAGTTTTGTCCCTTGGAAATAAGTGGGGAGAAACTACTACATGCTACTGGAACTAAAATTGAACCTCTGGACAACGGGAACTGTTCTCAAGATCATGATGTGGACCAAGAGGGAATGCCTACAGAAGGAACTGATGTGGATCTTGAGGACCTACACCCAAATGGTCTGGAGGATAGATTGGAAACTCCTATTACCCTTAATATCATGTCATTTGTAAAGGGGAATGAAAAATTTGATGAAATTTTGGTCCCAAATCTGGCAATGAATTCTCTTAAACCCTTTGGTGGAGTGGTGAGTTCTGATGGATTTTCATCATATTCGGGCATGGATTTTGTAGATGACCTAGGGTTGTTCTCTACTAAGGAGACCAGTGATGGAGAAGAGAGTCCCATGGAGGTCATAATAAAAAAGACCCGGAGATATAGGAAAAACAAAGGATTGGAGATTAGTAACCCCCCTGGATAAAGATCCCAACCAGCTCCAAAAGGAAAAAAGGAAGAATCTTAGAGGGATTGTATTGCCTCCTAATGCCAAAATAATGGAAGCAAAAAATAGGCTCCTCAAATTTTTTGATAACTTCAAATGTGACAAGGGACCCCCACGCAATGAACAATCATAATGGAGGTCAATTGCATATCCTGGAATGTAAGGGGAATTGAAACCCCAAATAGGAAGCATGTTGTCAGAAGATTCCTTACACAAAAGAAGGAAAAGGACTTTGTCCTGTCGCAAGAGGTTAAAGCCATTGGCTTCACCTTAGAAACTAGTATAAGGGTAATCTGGAAAGAAGCAACTCAATTTTACACCAAGAATGAAAAGGGTAAAGGGGGGGCTGTAATTTTCATGGAAAATAATTGGTCACATTTTATGGACAACTTTGGAACCTCCCCTTGCAACTGGGTTGTCTAGGTGATTGTTAAAAAAATATATGCTTTGGGATATGTTCAATGTATGCCCCTAATGAGTATAAGGATTGGATCCTCCTTTGGAACTAGCTATATAGCTAGAAAGATATCCCCTAGCTCATTGGAGGGGACTTTAATTTTGTAGAGAGAGAAGAAGATAAATGGGGTGGAACAGGCCTAGATTGGAAAGGAAATGAGAGGTGTTATTGGCAAAGAATGAAATATAAACTAAAAATTGAAGAACCTATTGAAGGGAAAAATAAGGACAGTAAAAGAATTTGGTTTACATGGTGCAATTCTCAAAAAGGTGGTAGGAGGATCTATTGTAGACTTGATAGATTTTGCATGATTAAAGCTTACTTTTTGGTCACTCCTGTGAAAGAGGGGTGTAAAGTTGAAGTGACTAGATACTCCTTATCTGGTCATCACCCAATAAGGGCCAAATTCCACCTCAAGGAAGGCATGAAAAAATTTGTTGGCAATAGTAATGGTTTTTGCCTTAATACTAACCTCCTTAAGGATAATGACTGCAAAAATTCCATATTATCCCTTGGGCTTATCAATAAGTGGATGCACCGAAACCTATCACCCATTGATAGATGGGTGATAGGGTAGGGTTGGATGGAACAATCACTGTTCCATGCTCTGGATCTTTCTTTGCAAGATTTCCTTGGTGTCTCCACCACCTTAACCTTTAGGACCTACCTCATGTTTAGGTACCCCTAGTTCTACTAGCCAACCCCACTATCATCTCACTTCCAATCTACCAAGTCTCCCTTGGTGCAATGCTTCTATTCTTCCCTTAGCCTTTAATCTTCCCTAAAGACTAATACCCTCCAACAACTAAGTTTAACTTTGTAGGGGTGTAGAGATGTTTCCAAAGGCTTCAAACCATCTCCCTAGGGTTCTTGACAATCCACCATACTCCATTTATAATTCGCTACCACCAAACCCTCACTTAGGGTTTGTTAGGCTACTAGCCCAAGAGCCCCTATTAGGTCTCCAACTCCGAGATATTAGGTCAGAGGTCTAAAACTCTCCAAAGAATATAGGTTCTTCTCTTAGGATTCTTGGTCCTGGTGCCTATCCATCAAATATTCTGGAGATCTCCATCCTCATCTGACCGTACACAGCCATAACCCTCCATTTAGCAATTTAGGCCTTTTTGAGCCATTTTCTGACCTCACAGTGAACTGTCAGCTTGTTCTTCAATCAAATGGATTGGTAAAGCCTCCTCCTTCAAGAAAATACTTTGCAAGGCATCTATCTACCTTTCCACCATGTGACTTGTCAGGGAAAGGTCAACCCTGCAAACCAAGTGCTTTGCACTTCCTGCCTTTCCTAGCTGGGCACTATCAAGCTCACCTAGGAGAGGACTTTCTCCATGATCCCTAGACTCCTAACCACTCCTAACCCTAATTTATATATATACATGGAGCCTAACCACAATTTCCAAGGGCTCGTACACAAGTACAGTGGGAAAGTAATTAGTACTCCATCCTTTGCAGACTGACTGTCAGGTCAGCAACTTAAAAACAAACAAACTAAATACAAAGTAACACCTGCAAATTGAACACACAAACTAATTACTACAACACAAAGCTTCTACCACAGCTACACTACATTCTATAACAACTCACAGTGCCATGATTGCTCCTAATCAGACAAATTCAATACACAACACAAAATTTTATCCAACTTTATCACTGTCCTCACTGATTTTTCATGAATGTTCACCAATACAAAAGCTTCCAACCTTGCTCTCAGGTCGAAGCACACCATAAATAGGTTCTCCAATTTAGTTAAGCCTGATCCTAACTATTCCATGGCCGCTTGTGGCTTTCCATAGGCCTTATTTGCAAAATTTTAAAGAAACTATCACCTAGGAAGGTTTACAAGGTCCTAAATCATCCTTCTAGCCAAACCCCAATCTAAAAAATGGTCAACATGACCTTCACTAACTTAATGCAAGTTCTCAAATGCCTCTAAGGCACAAATACAAGAATTAGAAGGAGTTTGCCACATGTGATCTAAAACAAATTGCTAATTCTTGACCTTCTAGTTAACCCTCCTAGATGCACTTTGGGGTGCTCCTGCACCATTCTCCCCCTTTGCATAGACATTAAGGAATGTGAGGAGAGATTAGAGATGGTTCAATACGCTATTTCTTGAACTAATCTTCATCTACCCATTTAGCCTCAGATTCATGTTTGTTCTTCCACTTGACAAGATGCTCCATGTACACTTTATGCCTTGTAGATTTCTTCACCCTTGACTCCAAGATCTTTTCTGCCTAGAGCTTGTCTTGAATAGGTAAGGGTATGTTTCTTACTTCCTTGAAGATCTCCCTACTATTCTGATCCATGTCATTGACTGATCCCTTGTACCTAATCAAATCAGCTACATTGAAGACTAGGGAAATTCCCAAATCTACAGGTAACTCCACCTTGTATGCATTCTTCCCATACTTGGCTAATACCTTGCATGGTCCCACTCTTTTCATCTAAAATTTGTCTGATGTACCCTTCTGCAACCTTGATTTGTTAAGGTGGACCATGGCATAGTCTCCTACTGTAAATTGCAAATCCTTTCTTGACATATCTACCTTGTCTTTCAACTTTTGTGTAGCCTCGGTGACTGTCCTCTTTACCTGCTCCTGAATCTCTTTCATGGTTTGAGTGAAGTCTTCTGCATGTCCACTCCTATTTTCCATAGCTCCTAGATCCTTGAGCTCACATATACCTCTTGGGTGCATTCCATACACAATCTCAAAAGGACTCTTCCCTGTGGTCCGGTTCACACTGTCATTATAAGCATACTCAACCTGTGAGATAACCATGTCCCATGTCTGTCCATATTCTTTGGTTAGGAACCTTAGAAGGTTACCTAGCACCCTATTAACCACCTCTATTTGACCATCGGTTTGAGGATGGTAAGCTGATCCAAAAGACAGGTCGGTACCTAATATGCTCCATAGAGTCTTCCAAAAGTGACTCATGAACTTAACATCCCTATCTGAAACAATGCTTAAAGGCAATCCATGGATCCTTACAATTTCCTTGAAGAAAAGGTGAGCTATATAGCTACCATCATGTGTGGTTTTTCAAGGGATAAAGTGACTCATCTTGCTGAATCTATCTATCACCACATACACACTATCAAATCCAGTCTTGGTCTTAGGGATTCCTACCACAAAATCCATGCTAACACACTCCCATGGTCTATTAGGAATGGGTAGGGGTTGATATAGGCCAGAATTACTAGCTCCTCCCTTAGCTTTCATACACACAACACATTGCTCCACATACCTCCTGACATCTCTTGACAACTTAGGCCAATAGTAGAACCTTTGCACTAGTTCTAATGTCTTGTTGATGCCAAAATGTCCACTAAGACTTCCATTGTGCTTTTCCTGAATGAGGTTTTCTCTCATTGACCCTTTTGGAACACATAACTGATTCCCTTTAAACAACAATCCACTTTGCAAAGTATACTCTGAGTATTGGCTATGAAAATGATTCTCAAAGTTAGAACATACCTTGTAGGCCTCTGAGAAATCTTCATCCTCCCCATAGAGATCCTTGAAGCTCTCTATTCCAATGCTCTTGATATGTATCTCTTGCACTGTCAGCAATCTTCTACTCAATGCATCTGCTACCTTGTTCAATTGTCCCTTCTTGTGCTTGATGGTGAAAGTAAAAGCTTGGATGTACTCCATCCATTTCAAGTGTCTATTGCTCAACTTCTCTTGGGTGTTGATATAACTAAGTGCCTAATTGTTAGTAAAGACCACAAACTCCTTGGGTAGAAGGTAATGCCTCCACTTCCTAAGTGACTGAACCAAAGCATAAAGTTCTAGGTCATAGGTATAATACTTCTTCTTAGCTTCATTAAGCTTTTCACTGAAGAAAGCTATGGGCCTAAGCACTCCTCCTACTACAACTCCACTAGCATCACACTCCACAGTAAACAACTTGTCAAAGCTTGGTAATAAGAGAATAGGTTGAGTTGCTACTTCTTGTTTTAGTTTCTCAAAACCTTTCTCAGCTTCTTGAGTCCACACAAACTTAGTTTTCAAACCACCCTTGATTGTATCTAGAACTGGTGCACATATGCCACTAAAGTTTCTTATGAATTTCCTATAAAATTGAGCCAATCCATGGAAACTTCTTACCTCATTCCCTGTGGTTGGTGTAGGCCAGTTTAGGATAGCTTCCACCTTGCTTGGATCCATTTTCAATGATCCTTGGGATACTGCAAAACCAAAATATACAAGCTCTTGTTTGAAAAACTCACACTTCTCTAGGTTGATGGCTAACTTCTCCTCTTGCAATCTTCTAAGAACCAACTCCACATGCTTTAGGTGTTCTTCTGTTGTCTTGCTAAAGATGAGTATATCATCAAGATATACTACCACAAATAACCCTGTAAAGTCCTTGAGCACTTCATTCATGAGCCTCATGAATGTGCTAGGGGCATTAGAGAGGCCAAATGGCATAACTCTCCACTCATACAACCCATTTGTTGTCTGAAATTTTGTCTTCCACTCATCTCCATCCTTGATTCTGATCTGATGGTATCCACTCTTGAGATCCAACTTGGTGAAGTACTGAGCTCCTCCAAGACAATCCATCAAGTCTTCAATCTTAGGAATAGGGAACCTATACCTGATTGTGATCCTATTTATTGCTCTAGAATCAGTGCATAATCTCCACTTGCCTCCTTTCTTGGTTGCTAAGACCACTAGTACTGCACATGGGTTGATGCTCTTCCTAATCAATCCTTGATCCAATAACTCCTACACTTGTCTAGCTACCTCTAGATTCTAATCTGGTGTAAGCTTATAAGCTGCTTTGTTAGGCAATGAAGCTCCAGGTATGAAGTCAATCTAATGACTAATGGCCCTTTTAGTAGGTAAAGTTGCAGGTGCACCATCACTCACTATATCCTTATACTTCTCAAGCAACTTCTGGACTGCTCCGGGTATGACTATTTTCTCAGTCTTGTCTCCTTCTTTGGACTGCAACATGATCACATATCCTTCACCTCCTGATGTAGGTTGTTAAGGAACTCCTTGCCACTGCTTAACAGGACACTTGGTGTCTTTGACTGTCCTTCTTCTTCTTCTGATAGTGACTACAACTTAAATGTCTTCCCATCCTTTTTAGAAGAAATAGTATTCTCCTTCCCATCATACATGGTACTTTTGTCATACTGCCATGGTCTTCCCAATAGTAGATGGCATGCATCCATGGGTAACACATCACAAATTAGCTTATCCTTGTACCCTCCAATGGAAAACTCCACCATTACTTGCTCATTAACAAGAACACTCTGCCCTCTATTCAACCATGTTACTTTGTAGGGGTTAGTGTGGGGTACCTTCTCCAATTTTAACTTCTTTACTGCCTCTTCTAAGATGATGTTGTCTGTTGAACCTGAATCTATAATGACCTTACATACTTTTCCAAGTATCTTGCATCTCACTCTAAATAGAGCTCTTCTTTGTTTTGGTTCTTCCTTGACTGGTTGTCTGATCAAAACTCTCCTAAACATCAGATTCTCCCCCATTTCAAATTCAATGTGACTGATCTCTAGTGATTTAGTACTCATGGTGTCCTCTTGACCATATGCCACCCTCTTCTCAGCATTTGATGAAGATGCTTTCTCCGGGCACCTATAAGCTAGATGTCCTACTTGACCTCAATGGTAACATTTCATAGTAGCAAAATATAAATTGCTCCTGCCTGCTCCTCTTCCTCTATTTGATCCTCCTTGAGAACCTTTACCTCTTCCATAACCTCCTCTAGAAGGTGTTTCACTCCCATGCTCAATGATTTTAGAATCTCCTTGGTTTCTTTGCTCAACTCCTCTACCTTGGTAGCCACCTCTATGTCCTCTTTGATCCCTTTGATCTTTGCATTTGCGTCTACTCTTAGAAGCCTGATCATGTTTCCTCTTGCTTCTTTCCTCAATCTTAATAGCTAATTGGTAGCATTGGTGTACTGTCTTTGGACTTAGAAGAGTCATCTCCTCTTGGATGTTCCACTTCAAGCCGTTAAGATACCTAGCCACCTTGAGACTTTCATCTTCTGAAACATTAGACCTCATACAAAGTTTTTGAAACTCCTTAGTGTAAGTGTTCACATCTTGGTCTCTTTGCCTCAAGCTTTGTCTCTTCTTGTGTAACTGAATCTCATAATCATCTGGTATGTATGCTTCTCTCACCTTTGCCACCATACCTTTCCAAGTTGAAATAGGCTTCTTACCTTCCTTTTCCCTCTCTGTCTGAATGAATTTTTACCATGTCAAGGTAGATCCTCTCAATCTAGACTTGGCCACCTTCACCTTCTATGCTTCAGTGACTCCATCACATTCAAAATGGTTCTCCATGCTTTCTATCCAATCCAAGACTAGGTCAGCCTCCAATTTGCCACTGAATAGTGGTATACCTTCAAGTGCTTTCCCACTCAAAGCTTTCAATGCCTTCAAGAAAGGATCCTCTTACAGAACAGGGTCAAGTTCAGCGGTCTTATCTTCCTCTGCAACCTCTTCATTCTTTGGTACCCTGCCCTCCAATCTATCACTCACCTCATCGGCCTTAATTTGCACATTGCTCAATGCTTGCTCTAGTTGAGCTAGTCTTTCTCTCAACCTCCTATTATCCTCCTCATCATCTTCAACCTTCTTTGCCAATTCAATTTTTGTCACCATGGTTGTGGAACCACTGGACTCAAGGTTTGACATACAAGATTCTCTCCCAAAACTTTAACTTGCTCTGATACCAATCCGATAGGGTAGGGTTGGATGGAACAATCACTGTTCCATGCTCTGGATCTTTCTTTGCAAGATTTCCTTGGTGTCTCCACCACCTTAACCTTTAGGACCTACCTCATTTTTAGGTACCCCTAGTTCTACTATCCAACCCCACTATCATCTCACTTCCAATCTACCAAGTCTCCCTTGGTGTAATGCTTCTATTCTTCCCTTAGCCTTTAATCTTCCCTAAAGACTAATACCCTCCAACAACTAAGTTTAACTTTGCAGGGGTGTAGAGATGTTTCCAAAGGCTTCAAACCATCTCCCTAGGGTTCTTTGCAATCCACCATACTCCATTTACAATTCGCTACCACCAAACCCTTACTTAGGGTTTGTTAGGCTACTAGCCCAAGAGCCCCTATTAGGTCTCCAACTCCGAGATATTAGGTCAGAGGTCTAAAACTCTCCAAAGAATACAGGTTCTTCTCTTAGGATTCTTGGTCCTGGTGCCTATCCATCAAAGATTCTAGAGGTCTCCATCCTCATCTGACCGTACACAGCCATAACCCTCCATTTAGCAATTTAGGCCTTTTTGAGCCATTTTTTGACCTCACAGTGAACTGTCAGCTTGTTCTCCAATCAAATGGACTGGTAAAGCCTCCTCCTTCATGCTAAGACTTTGCAAGGAATCTATCTACCTTTCCACCACATGACGTGTTAGGGAAAGGTCACCCCTGCAAACCAAGTGCTTTGCACTTCCTGCCTTTCCTAGTCGGGCACTATCAAGCTTGCCTAGGAGAAGACTTTCTCCATGACCCCTGGACTCCTAACCACTCCTAACCCTAATTTATATACAGACATGGAGCCTAACCACAATTCCCAAGGGCCCATACACAAGTACAATGGGAAAGTAATTAGAACTCCATCCTTTGCAGACTGACTGTCAGGTCAGCAACTTAAAAACAAACAAACTAAATACAAAGTAACGCCTGCAAATTGAACACACAAACTAATTACTACAACACAAAGCTTCTACCACAGCTACACTACATTCTATAACAACTCACAGTGCCATGATCGCTCCTGATCAGACAAATTCAATACACAACACATAATTTTATCCAACTTTATCATTGTCCTCACTGATTTTCATGAATGTTCACCAATACAAAAGCTTCCAACCTTGCTCTCAGGTCGAAGCACACCATAAATAGGTTCTCCAATTCAGTTAAGCCTGAGCCTAACTGTTCCATGGCCGCTTGTGGCTTTCCATAGGCCTTATTTGCAAAATTTTAAAGAAACTATCACCTAGGAAGGTCTACAAGGTCCTAAATCATCCTTCTAGCCAAACCCCAATCTAAAAAATGGTCAACATGACCTTCACTAACCTAATGCAAGTTCTCAAATGCCTCTAAGGCACAAATACGAGAATTAGAAGGAGTTTTCCACATGTGATCTAAAACAAATTGCTAATTCTTGACCTTCTAGTTAACCCTCCTAGATGCACTTTGGGGTGCTCCTGCACCAATGGGCCTTGAATATAGAGAGATAGAAAGTTTTGTTTCAAAAAATCAGAAAGAAGAGATCCAAAGATAATCGAAGGAGGGAGACCCTCCTCCAAGATAAGATCCTTCAAGAAGAAACAAAACTGCAAGCAAACCCTACTAATGAAAGACTCACAAACAGGTGGGCTATCCTAAGGAGGCTTCAGAACCACAAGATCCAGGATCTAAAAGTAAGAGACAAAATGAACTAGTTAGAGAATAGGGACAAAGGCACGAAATTCTTCTTCAAATATATTAAGGAGAGGCAAGCTAGAGAGCAGATAGATCAAATCACTGAAAATGACACCACCTTGGTCAATCAAGAGGAGATAAGGGAGCAGTTCTTCCAATTTTACAAGAACTTATTCTCCTCTGAGCGAGGTAGGGAGGCTACTATCAAGGCAAGGGAGCACATAAAAAAAAAAAATTCCAAGGAAGATCAATGAGGAAATCCTTGGAGATTTGGGGAAATAAGTATCCCAAGAGGAAGTTAGAAAAGCCATACTCTCTCTCAAGGATGACAAGTCTCCATGGGAAGATGGCCTTCCTGCAGAATTTTACAAAACCTTCCTAGACTGGGTGTGTGAATATCTATCCCTTATTTACAATGAATCCTTTGATAGAGGCACACTTGGCAGAAAGATCAATAAAGGAATAATCAAACTAATTCCAAAGGAGGGGGATAAAACTCTAGTTAAAAACTAGAGACCCATAACCCTACTCAATGTATCATATAATATCTTGGCTAAGATACTAGCAGATAGGGTGGCACTAATCCTTCCCTCTATCATAAACTCCATGTAGATAGGTTTCATTAAGGGGGGGTACATATTGGAAAACCTGATCACCTACTGGGAAGCAATGAACTGGGCAAAGCAAACAAGGCAAGAAGAAGCAATGCTTTTACTGGACTTTGAAAAGGCATATGATAGAATTGAGTGGGATTTTGTGCTTCTAGTTTGGAAGGCCTTTGGATTCCCTAGGTCCTTTTATCATATGGTCCAAACCCTCTTTCAAGATGCAACTACCTAGGTATAAATCAATGGGGTTCTTACTCAAGAAATCTCCCTTAAAAGATCCATAAGACAAGGATGTCCACTTGCACTGACACTATTTGTAATAGCCTCAAATGTATTGCATTATGTTTTAAGGGAGAGCTCATCAGTTCCAAGGGTAAGGGGCATTATCTTTTCAGATGATAATGAGCTCCTAAATCTGCAATTTTTCGATGACACCTCAATTATGTTGACCCTAGAGGAGGATAACCTTGCAAATTTAATGGGAAAACTAGATATCTTATGCTTAGCCTCTGGTGCTAAAGTTGCCCCCTCAAAATCTTTCCTTTTGGGATGGAAAGAAGAACCTCCAGATTGGGTTAATACTTTTGGACTTCGATGGGCGACCCTCAAAAGTTGGTAAGATATTTTGGTATCCCCTTTGTTATGGAGCCCAACATAAAGGAGATGTGGCTTTGGATAAGGGACAAAATAGAAAAGAAAATTACTAAGTGGAACAAACAATTTCTATCCTTGGCTGGTAGGATTTAGGTTTGTCAAAAGATACTCTCATCCTACAACATATATTTTGCTTTTGTTTGGTTTTTCAATTCATATCAGATCAATGATATCCAGAAAAAAATAAGAGCCTTCTTGTGGTCAAATGGTAAAGGCAAGAGAAAGAGGCACTCGATGAAATGGGAATGGTGCACTATTGAAAAAATCAAGGGAGGTCCAGGGCTAAAGGACTTAAGGTTGCAAGGTATTGCTTTGGCTACGAAGTGGGTGATTGGGACACTAGAAGGAGGGGAGCCTTGGAAGGTGTTAATCACACAAAATATCCTCAATATTGTCTCTAAACATGCAAAAACATGGAAATCTCTACTTCTTAGTTATATTCTTAGCAGTGAATGGACTATGTTACCTGCAAGGTCCAATGTATTTAGAACCATTTGGAAAGCCTGAGAATTGGTGAAAAAGTGTTAGAGTAAAGGTTTTAACTTAATTGTGTTGATTAAGTTACCTTTATTCCCTTCTTAAGATTTCACGTTAGTTTGCATAAAGTGACATTTAATAATTATATTAATTATTAATTGTTTTCCTAAAAGGGCTTCTTTTAGGGTTTTTCCTATTAGGGTTTCTTTAGGGTTTGCATGATCTCCTTTTTATAAGGATTGATCCCATTGTATATCATATTATTGAATTCCCTTTTGTTCTGATAATATAATTTCTCCATTTTTCAAAGCATCAAACCCTTATTTTTTTTCTCCATCCATTCTCTTCCTTGTGACAGGTATCCATTTGCATGTAGGTGATCTTGGAGTCTGAAGTTGGATTTCTCAACTTCTACAAAAAGTGCCTAACAAACTACCACTTCACCAAAGGGGATAATAGGATCATCCAGATTAATAGGTCAATATGGTGGAACCTAAAACACAAAGGGAAACCACTTGCATTAATCCAAGGCTTCTCAGCAAGAGCCTGGGCCCACAAAGGAATTCAATGCTTCAAGGATATTCTAAAGAATGGTAAAGTGGAAGATTGGAATGAATTGAGTTATGAATTCAATATTCCTCTCACCAATTGGAGGACCTACATAGTCCTTAGAGAAGCCTGTAATCAGATAAAGTTTCCAATGGAAACTAAGAATGACACTTCTCAATTTAAGGATTTTTAATGGCAAAATGGCAATAATATAATGAAAACCAAAGCCAAAGAAATGTACTCCATGCTAACAGAAAAAACTGATCTGACAAATTATCTGAATCAAACTTGGAAACTTAATTGGAACAAAAATCAATGGCAAAAGGTTTTTCAGAATAACTAGTGTAAACAATTAGAGGCTAAAAAACCTATTTCAGGTGGCTTCTAATAATCTAGAAACTGTCATTTAAGAGAAAATATGATGATATTGATATATGCAGCCTCTGTAGAATACCTAAGACAGTTAATCATATTTTATTTGACTGTATTTTTGCTAAAGAAATATGGAAGTTTTTTTGTAATGAGAAAAATATTTGGGGGAATAATGGATAACCCCTTTTTGAAAATATTTTATTTGATCACAATATAAAAATGGGGAAAATTGTTGCCCTATTTTGGCTTTGCCTTTCATCTGACATTTTGTGGGCCATCTGGAAAGCAAGTCTACTGAAGATAGGTTTCGAGGAAGGAAGAGGGTGCTTACTGAGTCGTATAGAGGACTCATGCTATATAATGTTGCCATGTAGGTGTACATCATGGTGGAACTTTCAAAGGGAAAATTTTGGAAGTACCCAGAGAACAGAGAGATCACAATTGATATCCTTGAAGCAAGATATGGGCACATGTGGCCTGAGGGAAATCTTGGTGTGGAGGTCTTCTTGAGGGCTCTACAAGCATTTTGGAAGGACCTAGCAGAGGGACAGGGCAATAAATTTGACAAGGCTCAAAACAAGGAGGGACAGGCAGTAAGACCCTCTATAGAAGAACTGGAAGTAGCAGAGACATTGATAGAAATGAAAGATGGTATAAGGACAGAGTAAAACTAGTCAAAGAGCAGCAAGCATGTCTTGGATATATCCTTTTTTTATTTATGGTAGATGTTTATATAGGATAATGGTATATAACTGTATAATTGTTGATGTTACCTTGATGTAATTGATGATACTTTGATACATGTTTCACTTTTGGGATCCATATTTTGATCTCATGTAACAGGGGATGATTGTTGATAATTTGTAATGGGGGTAGGCTAGGACTTATCCTCAGATGAACATCTTGCTTTTGTGATATGTATATGTTGCATGGATAACTGTTGATATTTTGTAATGGGGGTAGGTTAGGACTGATCCTCGAGTGAACATCTTGCTTATGTGATCTATATATGTTGCTTCTATTATATTTAATACAAAAAACTATTATAATATGATGTTAAAGTTAATATATTATATGTCAATTTAATATATTAATATAATATAATATAATATAATATATTAAAAATAATTTAATAATATAATATGCTAAATATAAATTAAATGATATATTAGATGTTATATTATATAGTATATATATTTTAATTTGTTATTAGATTATTTTTATTAAATAATATTTTTTTGATTATATTTGAAGATATAATAAGTAAATAAATGTTTAAAATGAAGAATATATTTATTTGACTTGTGTAAAAGAAAGATAGAATAGCAATAATTAATCAAATTCTCATTGTAAATAATTTTGCATTTTCCTCAATAAAAAACAATAATTAATGGAGGGAAACAACTTTAAGAGTTCAAAAAATCCCTTCAAAAATTATGCAAATATTTTTGATAACAAATGATCTTTGATGACCTTTATCCTCAAAGTTTTTTAGGCAACAAAAATAAGAAAATAATGAATTTTGGTAGAACATTTAATCACTAGCTAAAAGTTGTCCCTCCACTATAGTTCCATGGAGAAACTAACAAACAGTAAGTACTATTTTATTTATTGTTTTTGTTTCTTTAATACATACCTATTTCAATAGAAATTGATTTTTTTTGTTTTGAAAAGGATAAGAAATATTCTACAATTTTATGTAAGTTTTGATTCTACTTTTGAAAAACCACCATTCATTATAATAATTTTATTTGTGATTGTAAAAATTAACACTTATTTTTTGTTTACATAATAATTATTTTATTTTAATTTTAAAATATTTTATTTAATACACATTTTAAAATTTAATATCTTTAATAAAATTATGTTATTTACTAAATATTTTTTACATTAAAACAATATAAAAATTGACATCTTTTCATTTAAAAAATAAAAAATACATTCTAAATATTTTTTTTAAATACACACTATACACTCTACTCTTTACTACATTATAGACTAAAAATCTCCACCTAATTAAAAAAATATACACAACTAAAAGTAAGAGTGAAATTAAAAATAATAATTTAATATATTTATTATTTAATCTAAAACCTTTAACTAAAAATAAGTATCTTCCGCATACCCATAAATTAAATGAATATAATACAAATAAAAATAAAAATAAATTAAAAGAAAATAATACTATATAAAATTTGTTAATGTATTAAATGAATGTTTAATATTATTTAAGTGAATAAACAATTAAATATAGTTATATCCAAAAAAAATCTATTCAATTAATAGATTCAAAATATATTTTGATGTGAAAGATTTTGAAGTCAAAATAAATACTGGCATAACAATAAATTAAATGAATGTAATATAAATAACATAATAATATATTAAGGGGCCGGGGCCTAGTTCGATTGGCTAAAGCATCCTTTGCAGACAAGAGGCCACGATGTCTAGTCTCCCCCCAAATCCGTGGTATCCGAGGACATGTCGCGCCAATGCCACCAGTTTACGAGGCACATCCTAGTTTATAGGGGGACGAAAACGCTAATACTAAAAAATTCTCACACAATCAAATCTAAAAACAGAAAAAGCGAAAGTCTCATAAATTATGAAGATCCGACCAAATTTATAAAACTATATAAATAAATAAAAGATATAATACACACCCAAAAATAAGAAAAAATAAAATTATTTGATTTAATATATTTCTTATTTAAGAAATTAAAATTCTTTAATTTAATATATTTCTTATTTAAGAAAAACAGCATAATTTCGTTGGAAATGCATAAGGGGGAATACTAACCGAAAATGCCGACATCACCGGTACTGGCAACGAAAATACCACCTATAACACAATACCGCCAAATCACAATACCACCAAACTAAGTTTTCCACCCCCTGAAATCATTTGCAATGCAATTCAACGGTTTGACATTATCAAATGTCAGCGATATAAACCGCACATGCGCTAAATCATACGAAATCAGTCAGCACACATCCAACCCAGACGAGATCTGTTGCAATCACCGACCACAATTCAACCTTTCTTTGGAAGACTTTGAATCAAATGCGAGTTCCCAATTATATAATTCCTTCTTCCACCCTTCAAATTTCAAAAAAAAAATTACACAGTTCACCATTTTTCTGTGTCAATGAGAAATCCCCTGTGGTGCGTTTTCCCCACTACAGTGAGCAAGAATATAAAGGTAATCAAACTTCTGGATTCAGAAGGGCGTGAAAGGCGTCTGCAGGAGCTGCAGATCAGTGCAAATGAAATAATGCAGAGGTACCCAGAAAACATTGTGGCACAAGCTGATTCTTTTTATATTGGAGAAAAAGTTCCTGTTTTATCTGCAGAGGAGAAATTGGAAGCTGGGCAGAGCTATTTTCTTCTACCAGAGAAGATGAAGGGAAGCGTTTTATCTGCCGCCAGGTTGGCCTCTTTAGCAGGAAGCGCCTCCAAAGTGTCCCCGATTGGCAGTAGATGTTCCTCTGCTTTCTCTGTGCAGCCATTTGAGGCAGAGAAGAGTGAAGATGGGCGCGTTCAGCTCAAGATCTTGCCAGAGTTTATTCAAAAGCTTCTAGAAGCGGGAAAAATGGGGTCACAATCTAATGCAGATGATGATGATGATGATGATGATGATGATGGTGGTGGCGGCGGTGGCGGCGGCGGTGGTGGTGGTCTGTGCAATACTCCAGAGTTGCAAAAGGATTACCAACAGTTGGTAAGAGGCAGAGGGCAGGCTTGGAGGCCCAGGCTGGAAACAATTGTGGAGGAACACAAGGGATACAGGCTGTTTAGACTGAGAAGAAAAAAATAGGATTTGACATGCCTGAGTTTTATTACTGGCGTCTATGTTGGTTAACTTTCTTTTTGCACAGCCAATCCCTGTAGATCCCTAGATCTCAATGTAAATATCCTGTGTATTGTTTATGGACTGAATCTAAAGGTAAATAAGCTGTGAATTGTTTGTTAATTTAAAAGTTCAAAGGAAATTTAACCTTTAAATTAACAAACAATTGATTGATTGCTTATCTTATGTTCTCTTTTATGGTTCAAACATACAGCACGGTCTCTTTTATGGTTCAAATATACAGTATGCTCGCTTTTATGGTTAAGGATTGTGTTTTATTCTGACCTTACATAAAGGCACTTTTTAAGTTTGTATGGAGCTCATTTTGAATTTTTTTAAGTTTGAATAAGCTTGTATATCATGAGAAGTTTTGTTTTGTGAATTCATTGGTGCATTTTACTTTTAAAAATGTGAAACATAAAAATCTCATAATGTTCATGACATATAAAATATGAAAGGATAGTTAAGGAAATGGAATAAGTTTTAGTCCCTTATGTTGGTGAGCTGAGTTGTAAATCTCAAATCTTTAAGGATGGGTAATCACCCAAGTGCCAAGGGTGTCAAACTTGGGAAAAACACTACGAATCTTATGTTTAGGTTGGACAACTTAGGACCGATTGTTGAGGTGGGTAGGACCTCTTTCACTTTTGGCTCTATTGAACCAAGGGGGGTTTTCCTAAGGTGTTGCGACAAATATCACAACAACTAACCATTAATCTTGACACAAACCATACCCATTGCATAGTGGCCCTTATATCAGATGTCACTTCATACCTATATGCTAGTTTGCAAAACTCAAGGTCAAGCACATTGTTAGAGCATATCATTTGCCACATAAATGCCAATGAATGTGTTTTTATAATAATCTCTTTGTGATGTTATATGCATTTAAGCATGGTAGTTAGAACACGCTAGAACAAATAAAAAGAAAATGTGTTTACATTAATTTGTATTGAGTGTGTAGGGATGATGGGGAGGAGCAAGCAGCAAACCAATGTTTTTATCTAGTTAGGCAACATAGTCTTTGAGTTTAGACAAAACGTGTAATAAATGAAAGCAAGGTAATACCTTAAGATATCACAAAAAATTGTCTTTCAAACTACACAAGCAAGCTAGGATCTACACAAGCATTAAAAAAACATAGATAGTTGCAAAATTTTAAATGAGTCTACTTAGTAATTCATGAGAATATTCATACATTTCTTTTATTGTTTTGAGAAAATACCTTGCAAAAGCTTTGCAAGTAGTTTATAGTCGTTTGGTTGGCCAACTAAACAACACATGTCTAGAAATGCATACCATACACATGGAGACACTCGACTAAGGTTAATTCTACTAATAATCGTGCTCAATCTACAAATATTACAAATATTTATTATAAATTTTGGATAAACCCAAATCATTACAATAAAAAAATACAATACCCAAATATGGAAATTGTGAACCCTAGGGTTTTGTTGTGTGAGTCTTTCTTTTTGCTACACTCTTCTCCAAACTAATTTCCTCCTTTGAATAATGAAAAAAAAAGGTATATGCCCAACTTCAACTCGATGGGAAGTGTGTAAACTTTCATGAAACCCTTGAAAATCTACAATCCAGATCATTTGCAGTGTACATCCATACCTCCGTGTAATGTTTTCCATCATTTTTTGTCCTTTACATCTGACTTCGCCATGTCTTTATGTGCCCATGGAGTATAGAAAGCCATATCCCATCTACCAATGTCACTTCTAGTCATTAATGGTGTTCTCAAGAGGCAAGAGAGTGGGTGGAATTAATGTCGATAGTTGAACAAGTGTTGGTGTGAAACACAAATTTTCAAGTGCTTTATGGGTTTTAGGTTCCAAGAGAAACCTAAAACTAGAGTATTGCATGTTGAACCATTGGGGTCGATTTTTAAAGGGAACTTGGAAATTGGCACATCAAAAACCACAACTCTACACCTTCACATCAAGGTTTGACTTTCAAGAGGAACATGGAACTTAGAACTTGTGAACATCAAGCCTGAAAAGGAATAAAGAACTTGGAAGAAATTTGGTCAAGATCGGGGGTTGGGGCAGAACGAGAAATTGAAACTTTGAGTTCCAAGTCCCAAGCAAATTCAAAGTTTGCTTAGATATTATGGGACTCGAGAGCAAGAAGAACATTTGAGATTAGAACTTGAGGTTCCAAGTTCTAGTTAGAGCTTGAAGTTCAAAAAGAAAGGAGAAGCAAATGATGTCAGGGATCAGGCATCCAGAAGAATCGAGGAACTAGAACTTAGAGTTCCTAATTCCTATCAGAACCTAAAAGGAATAAAGGGGATAATGACAGGGATTGGACTTCAAGGAGAAATGGGAACTTGGAACCAAAACATGTGGATTTGAGGTTCAAACATGGACCTAAGGTCCAATAGGAAATAACAATGAATAGAATCTTAGGGAGAAAAAAGTGGAGTGTGTGGGGGATCTCAAACTTAACACTTAAGGTTCCAAGCTCTCAATGGGTCCCAACATCCATGAGGAACATATATGCAAGGAAAAGGTGCAAAGAAAAATGTGGAGGAGAATGAGGAGTAGGAACCCAAAGTTCCAAACTTCTTGTCGAAGTGAGGAGAGCAATATGGGAGCAAGGAGAATGATGGAAAAGGGAACCTAAAGCAACACCGCCATTCTCACGAACATACCAATCATCCACTTAATTGATTTTAATTGCAAGAGATTTACCACCATCAAGAACATTGAAAATCTTCTCATAAATTTGATTTGTATCTTAGAGCTTTGTCAAGAGACTAGATTTAGGTTGCAAACTATAGGAGGAAATGTGGATTCGATACATTGAGTTCTAGGTCCACGTCAAAACTCAAGGTCTAAAAGGAAATCATAAGGCTTGGAGAATCATCGATACCAAGGATAGGAGCACATGGAACCCCACCATTCCAAAATGCAACACTACAATGTATCCTTTTATCAAGTCATCGAGCCACCTTCGACTTGCTTACCAAGGGATAAAGGAAAAAGATACCCCAATACATAGAAGGCACCAAATGTAAACATATCATTTATTGAACATGGGTTAAATACAAACCAAGAGGGAAAAACAAAGAAAAAATGCATATTAGTTAATATTAATATTTATGCAAGATAAAAAGCTCATACTCATGTCTAATTTTTCATATGGAATCCTTTAGCTTCTCAAATGCCCTGGTAGATACTTCATTCCACTAGAAGGAATCCTTCTTTAATAAGACTGTGAGAGGTGCTACTATGTTTCCATATTTTTATAAATCAATTATAGTAACATATAATCCCTAAGAAACCCCATAGATTCTTGAGGGTCCTAGGAATTTTACAATCTACTATGGCTTTGATCTTACGAGATTCTACCTTGTCTCCCTCATTTGAAACAATATGAACTAGGTGTTGCACCTCTTTGACTCCATAAACACACTTGGATGGCTTGGCATAAAGTTGATATTGCTCAAGAATGACCAAAACCTAATTTACATGTTTCAAGTGCTCCTCCCAATTTCTTTTATTTATAAAGGTGTCATTAAAATATATCAAAAGACATTTATATAGAAATGGCCTAAAGATACAGATCGTCAATCTTTGAAATGTAGACAAAGCATTTTTTAGGCCAAAATTCATCACCAAAAATTTATAGAAGCCCTCATGGGTTTGAAATTTTGCTTTATGTACTTTCTCATCTCTAATTCTCATTTGACGATAACCATAATGAAGTTCAAGTTTGGTAAAATTAACAACATTGCTAAGCTCATCTAATAAACCATTAATTTCTAGAATGGGAAATTTATCTTTATGTTATACTTTTTGAGCTCTTTGGAATCATGACACATCCACTAGGTGTCATCTTTCTAGTGCACTTTACCACTAGAGAGGAGTAACCACTCTAACTGTACATGATAAAGTTTTCCCCTAACATCTCCTAAACCATCTTTTCAACTTTACTTTTCTATATACATGAGTACTTATAGGGCATGATATTGGGTGGTTGGATCCAAGGTACTAGTTGAATGGCATGATCATGGTCTCTTTTAGGAGCCAATACTTTTAGTATATCTCCAAAAACTAATGAGTGACTATCTACAATTGCTTTCAAGCCTAGCTATGTAGGAACCTATAATTGATAGGATTCTAATGAAAATCATTGGAACACAACCCCATTACCCTTTTTAATTATCTTTTTTTCATTTTATGAGAGCTTACCATTTGCATATACTTTGCACCTAACCCTCTTAGTTTGATAATCTTGACCTCTAAGTGAAAATGCATGAAGAGCTCATGGAAGTTTATCTCAATTATCCCAAATGCATAAAGCTATTATACTCATAACATGATGTTTTTTGCATCCATGGAGATAGTAAGAATTAGGCAATAAAGTCAATATTCTCCCCTGGATAATTTAAAGTTATAGCATTTCACCAAACAACTAATAATACCCCCACTACAATCATGACCTAAAAACTAGAGAGATATAAAATAATTCAAACAAGAAACTAACTTCTTATTGATGAAGTTGTGAGTGCTTCCTAACTCTATCAACACTATCACTCTCTTTCTTCTAGATACCCTCTGTCTCAAGAGTTTATGGTGTGCTAAATATAGAAAGTGAATAACAAGAAATGGTTGGTTGGGTATTTTTTATTCTCCATCTAGCTTATTTTTAGACTCTAATATTACTTCTATCTTATATGTTTACAAATTCTTGCCTTATGTTACCCAAAAACTTATCCTTTGTCTTCTTTGCCACAATCATTGATTGGCACATAGAAGTTGGATTGAACATATGTACCCCATATTTAATGTGGTCCTTTAAAATCTCAAGAAATAACCCCTTCAAAAATTCTTTATTAACATGCTCCACTCCTAAAGATAGGCTTGGAATTATTTAGTATAGCCCTTGACCATATTTGTTTTCTTTAATCTAGTAATATGGATGAAGTAGTTATTTAGATAAGTTGTCACCATAATGTGTAGTGCTTTCCTCTTGTAAAATAGACCATTTGATAACACATCCATTATTTTTATTTTATTCAAATAACTAACAATACTGAATGAAGTGTTATGATTCCAAGTACAATGATTCCATTGCAACCTATTATTATTATGGGACATGATGAAGATCAAAGAACTAATCCATTTGGAGAAGTCAATTGGCTAGCTTCTTGCCATAAAACTTTCACATATCTATATTTGGTGTGAAGTGTCTAGCCATATAATTATTTGGGTGATGATCCATCTTTAGATTTGAGCCAAATCCAAAATCATGTCCCTTAGAAGAACATGTTCTTACCAAATCTTATTATGTGAATCCACTCACTTAAAGTCCATAAAACTCACTAGAGAATAGTTTACACAATAGAGCACCAATTACTTGGAAATATAATAGGAATGTTTTCAAATACTTGATAATAATAAGCCACTTCAAGAGGTGAAACCTAGAAAATCTATACCCATTGTATACTAGAATTATTGTGCTAAAAATATGAGAGAAACCACCATTACACCTTTCTTTAAGGTGCAAGTAGGAGAAAAATGGAGCTAAGCTAAGATTATTGTGTAAGGCTTTATGTGTTCAAGTTCGTTGTATTCTTTGTTATGCAAATTTCTTATGCTCTATTGGTGTGATTTATGAATTAGATTGTGAATTACTTTTATTTGTTTTTTTTGTTCACTTTCATAGTCTAATATCCATTTTTAGGTCATACATTATGTCATGCCTAGTGGGACCCATGTCCTTATTTTTAATGTTCAAATTAATTTGTTTTGAATATTTGTAGGTTACAAGTTACAGTAACACAGTTTGATCTCGAATGATGCTATTGACAAAAATTTGACATATTTGACATGCAAATCAATGCTTCTAACATTATGATGATGCCTTTGCAACCCACAATAATAATTTTGAAGTTAGTTTGACATATTTGAGGTCATTATTTTACAAGTTTGAAAATTATGACACATTTGAGAATTATAGCTATGCATCTAACTATGAGTCAACACTTTTGATATTGAAATGAGGAAAAAGGGAAACCCTAAGGATACTCTCACCCTAGGATTTCAATGGTTTTGGGGGGAGGATTTTCCTAACATTTCATTTAAAGGGTTGAGGTAGTGGGGGTTTGATGGATTTGCACAAGGTATAAGACTCTCTTACAACCTGAAAGATGAGTCGACCTACCCTTGACCAAACTCAGAATGGGTTTTGCAGTTAAATGCAATGATTTAACTAGGACAATGATGTAAATAACAATTTTGATGCAAAAATGGTAATTTTGGAAAGTCGCAAACAAATTCAGACTTTAAAAATAGATTGAGCAGAGTTTTGTGCACCTATGGTTTGAATCTAGGGCTGAAAATGGAGGACTAAGTTGCCTAGGGTGACAATGTCCTTTTGATTAAAATTCAGATCTGATTTCACAGTCCTTTGGAGCTAGATTGGAGCTTTATTTCTCCAATTGTCGCATTGTCTAACCTTCATCACGTGTCAAGATAACTAAGTTTTTGTATTTTGTCAAGGTTTAGGATTTGAATGCAACAATAAATAATTGACCTTCAAACTTCTCCCAATATTCTTCAGATCTGAAACCTGCACATTCAAAGAGAGAGGAAGGTTTGTTCCATATAAGGGTTTGCCTCAATCAAACCCTGTGTTGGTGTTTCCACCTCCACAATGGCAATGCCAATGAAAGATAAAATAATGACAAACAAATGATGAATCAACAATGACCTGTAATTCACCACTCAAAAATGGCTTCCTTGAAGGACTAAAGCCATGCACATCTCCTCAAGGCTTGATTGTTGTTTGCTTGATTTTCTTGAAGACCTACAAGGGTTAGATCTCACAAACAATATGATAACACAAACATGAATAAACTCACATACACATTGACATGATGCTTTGATATTGAATTGATGCAATAAATCTATGCTTGACTACTCTTGACAATAATTCTTGCCCAATTCTTCCACTTCTTGATTTTTACCTTTCAAATAGTGAAATGACTGGGTATTTATATACAATTATTCTAATTTTTGAAAAACTATCTCGATAGCCAACATTTGACATTTGAAAATCAAATAATAAAATTTTGACTCCAACATATTAAATTTTGGAGGCAAAACAAGGGGACTAAGTCACCTAGGGCGACTAGGTCCTAGCCCTATTTTGTGGGATCTAAGGTGTTGAGGATAAAATATTAAATGTTTGCATTGGTTTTCAATATGGGTTTTATTGATTATTATCCAAGTGGGATATGGAATGCATAATTTAGGAAATTAGGTGTATAATTAGGTCTATGCACTTAAGGGGGAGCAAAAAATAGTGTGAAATTATCAAGGGTGACAATTTACAACACTACATATTGTATAGTGACACATTTTCTTTTTATAGTGATGCATATGATTCAAATATTTGGATTGTTTTTAACTCACATTTGCCTAGTTTTGGAACTAACATGTCTATACAACTATAGATTTCGTTGGTAGAAGACAAAACTTTGAAACTACTGATATATCTGATATAGGATCTTGTGTTTTAATTTTTAGAATAAATCATACTTCAATTTACTAAGGTTAAAGATTTTTTTGTCATGTATGGTAGATTCTTGGGTACATATGCTCTCCCTCATGCCTAGTACAAACTTGGGGATCAAAAATATCTTTAAGTCCATATTTTTATTCTTTTACCTAAGGAAGTGTTATTTGCATATGCTCTCCCCTTATGCCTAGTGAGAACCTAGGGAACAAAAATAGTAACATTTTTTCGTATTTTTATTTTAGTAGGAGTCCATCTTGAGGATTTCATCACCCCAAGGGTGACCTCAACCATGTTTTTAGGTGGGGTATAGAAAGTGCAAAGAATGAAATTTGTATCCCAAGGTGTAGCTAGCATCATTGAGCCAAGCAACGGGATCCTCAGTCCACTGAGACTCATTGGGTGAAGAGAGAAAAGGAGACCCCTCCAATCTTGAGCACCATAGATAGGCTCACTATTCATCGATTTCACTAAAAACCTTAAGACCAGTGGTCATTATTGCTAATAAGTCTAGTGTACAGGATCATGCACAAAGTTACCCAACATGTACCATCCTAGGGTGAGATAGAATTTTTTTGAGGGTGTAAAAATCCTTCAAGAGAAGGATTAAGTTGAGCCCTTGTGCCACTACAAACCTAGCTATCTCCCTTTGAGAGTGGAGCCATGTATTTGCATTCTCTTATGGTATTTTATTGATTAGGCATCTGGTGGAAAGACACGCCTTTAATACTATTTAGGTTGTACTTCTTGGAGTGTATTTATTGTGAAGATCGGTGAATGTCAATTATACCATACCTTGGAGTTAGTTTTCTACTATTCTCTATTGTTTAATTTATCTTGCCAAACAAGTCAAAAATCAGTCTTACAATTCAATCAAAACCAATTAAAATCCTAGCAAAATTTTAGTTACAAACTCAAGATAGTGCATTTGACTATCAACGTGATACATCTATTGTTGCAATGACAAATTTTATTATCTTTTATCACCCCTAATTATCCTTTGACATATTTGATATATGCAGCGACACCTCTGATTTGTAGAGAGATGTATTTGATATACATTGATGCATTTGATTTAAAATGGTTCTATTAGTCTAAGACCTAGGTTTTCACATAGTGACACATCTAAGTTTAGTTTGACGCCCTTGAAAAACATAATAAAAAATTTGATAGCATAGAGATGCCTTTGCAAAATATAGTGACGCCCTTGAAAACACAATGACACCTTTGATACCTACCTTGACGTATATGATCCTAGTTTGATGCCTTTGAAACCTAGATCAATGCTTTTGAGTGTCAAAACAATTTTCTAAAATCCTAAGATTTCTAGAAATAAAATCTACACATTAAAACAAACATGAAATATACCCAAATATAAATAGATTAGAGACTTAAAAAACCAATCTTTGTTCATTTATTCTATCACCCTTTCATCCTTTCCATCGCATTCATAGAAAAAAAGTAGGATCAGACCTATACCAAAAATATATTCATTTATCCATAACCAACAACCATTTATCTACCAAAATTGATTCATAGATTATCTAGATTAGACTTAGAATTTTTCCTTCTCAAGTAAAATGACCAATTAGCTTATCAATGTTATACATTAGCATATAAGTCCATATACTTCTAGGTTGATATATTTCACACCCCTATCTATTAATTTGAACGCGTTAGTCTAGTCTAAATTTAGCACATCAAACCAAATCCAAAATAATATATCTAGACACACTTTGGACCTTTCTTGGTCTCACCTTCCCACATCAAATTCACCAAAGTCCTAAAGTCTTAATAAAATTGTATATCAGTAGAAACAAGGTCCCAAACCAAGAGAAAAATGCAACACCAATAAGACCCGAACTTGATGCCTACAAACATAGACCCTTTCCAAGAAACACAAGAACTCCCACACATGTTTGGACCAAGAGGTTTTGAAACACCACCCCCACTAAGTCCTATAAATATTCCTAACATTGGCAAGGTAGTAAGAGACATAAAACACAAGGAGTTGGCAGAAGCACATTAGGATGTTAATGCCATGAAACTGGTAGACTCACTTCTTGTGGCCAATTATGAACAATACTTCCTATTACTTGCACAACAAGGAGTAAATTTCATTCTACATTCAACACCACACTTATATGTAGGACATCACCAATAATAATCCATCACAGACCTTGGGGGAAGTAAACTCCAACGACATCATATCACAAAAAAACAATTGCCTAGCACCTTCCACACCGCAACAAAACAAATCCTTCATACAACTTAATAACAACCATACCTTCCAAAGTATTAACAACACTTCCATGTATTCCTCACATTCACCTAATATCACACCTCAAAAAAATTGTAACCATTACCCCACAATTAATTGCATACCCACTAATTCCACATAGCTATCATTACCTCCCATGCACACTCAAGTTCCCACATACACCATGCAAATAACCAAACCATTATATAACACAACATCTATTAATACCATCCTCCCACTTCAATAATTAATCCACATACATTATCACAACCATCTCACAAGCATCTTCACCCAACTTTCATGCAAACACAAACACCATTCAACATCAAAACACTATCACCAATTTATTATATTAATAAAACATTCCATTCAACAACTCTAACATCCCTTCTTTGATGAAACAAGAACCTCCACACACATCACATATATCCCAACCATTTACATCTAATGTACATACTTACATACCCAACAATCATAACATCACCCACCAAAACTATAACCCCATATCACAATCTTCACATGCTATCACCTAAAATCCTAATCAATACATAAATCTAATTAAAAAACATATATTAATATAACCCCCCTTAAAACACCATGACCTCTCAACAACACATCATTACACCAAACTACCTTCATCAAACCCAAAATTTAAACCCATCTAACCAAAACATCCATCAACATTACCTAGCTCAAAACATCACAAACCCTCAACAACAATTCACCATGTCAAACCCCTTTACTAACTCTAACATATCCACTCACACCTATATTTCATAAAACTATTCACATATTCACAAAAGTAACTCATCACCAAATTTCCCCCAAGTTCAATCATCAACACATCCACTCTCACACACTAGAATAATTTAGCTCTACAAATTCAATATCTTCAACAATAAATCTCAAACATCCGAATGGGACCAATGAAGAAGAGCTACAAGCTAGAGGATGTATGCCCCTATCCTTTTGATAGGAATATAACCATGCCACTAATTCCAACATAATTTTGAGATGCCTAAATTTGATAAGTACAAAGGAAAAGGAGACCCTTATGAACACATTAGATAATTTTATGTGGTTTTCCTAGAGGTTGTTCATAATGGTACTTATCTTATGCGCTTATTTTTTAGAATCTTAGGAGGATGGATCATGGAATAGTTTTCTTGACTCCCATATAGCATTAGGAATTTCAACGAACTAGCCAAAAAAATCATCTCACATTTCTCCTATAATATAGAACATGAAGTCTCAATAACTTATCTATGCACTACAAAACAAAACAATGGAGAAAATTTTGCCTCCTTCTTACAGATATGGAGAATCTTAGCCAGTAATTTTTTTTCATATACTTGAGAAAAATTTAGTCTAAATATTCATCCAAAATATGATTACAAAGATAGGATTCCATCTCAAAGTTCAATTCTCCAATACTTTTGACGAGGTCATAGAGAAAGGGCTTACCATTGAGAAGGCCCTTATAGCCAAAGAACTCATGAAGGTATTCAAATATAACAAATATTACATGAGCTCCTCAAATGACAAACCTCATTTCTAAAATTAAAATAAAATATGTGGTCAGTAATGGTGCAGTTGATGCCAAGATGACCCACCTTATGCTTACAAACGCTACCCAATGTTCATACCTCAAAAAAATTTCAAGATAACTCAAAGAGAGGGGATCCTAAACAAAAAAACATCCTACGGAAAAAATATACTCCTTTTGGAGAGCCCATCAAGTCAATACTCTAAAAAATAATCCAACCAAACTTAGTCACACTCTTAGAAATCAAGTAGTACAAACTTCAAGTCAAGTCCACATGGTGGAAGGAAACTAAATTATGCGAATACCATAGAGTGAAATGACACACAACTCTAAATTATTTTAAAGCTAAAGAACCTCATTTAGGACCTAATTAACAAGAGAGATATTGGTGTTGAGAACCAAACCAAAACTTTAAATAACGATCATGCAATCTTCAAGGATTTGTTATATAACCATGGGAAAATAAATACCCCCAACCAAGGTAGTACCTTGAATAATAATGCTAGCTATAATATTGTCCACCATGAATGCACAGTAAACTGAATTTAGGAAGCTAAAAATCAAGTGTCTACCATTAACATAAAAAAAAAAAATATTGAGTGTGTTATTACAACCTATAGAGGTAAAGTTACCCTTCAAGGAGCCTCATCTAGAACCCATATGACACCACAGTATAACCTTTTGGATCAATTGGGTAAAACACCAACATAGATATCTATCCTCGAGCTTCTATATATATCACCAATCTATAAAGACATCCTAGAAAAATCTCTTAGAGAATATTTCGAACCTATGGATCTTAATATTGACTAATTTCAAGCCATGGTCGAACACCTTGCCTCTACACATCATCTCACATTTACTAATTATGACCAATGTCATAGTGTGAACCAGATAAACCAGATCCATGTAGATTTAAACCCTATTTAATCCTTGGAGCATTAATCCCAATAAGATATTCAATATCAACAAAATGAAGAAGCTATTAAACTAACATGCTAAAAACACAAAATCTTGACAAACATCTATTCTATTACCTCGAATCTCATCCTATTGGGGGAGTGGTGTCGTATTGATGTGGAATGGCGACCCTTTCCCAATCCCTTCGATAGTATGAGCTTGTTTCAATCAAATTTATTGAAGAAAACTGATGAAACCGATGAGAGATGAACAAAACATGGTAAAAACTAGTTTAACATGATGAATGCTAAGATGCTTGATCTAAGTGTATGCAAACATATGATAAATGTGTACAAGATTCAAAGATACAAGCCCTAGATTCCAAAATATGCTAAATGGATGCAAACTAAGTTACCATGGAAGCCATTAGTGGATTCTTAAACTAACTTATGCATGAAAATTAATCTAAAATGCTATTTAAACATGAAACATTATTGCAAATGAGTTTGATTTTTAACAACATAAGTTTGCTATTAAAATATGGATCCATTTCTCTTCAAATAGTGATCTAATTATAGGAAAGAAAATGAAGAATCAATTGTCAATATTGAATGAAGGGTGAGCACATGGATCAAAGATTCTCATCAATGGATGAGAATCAATGTTCACATGGATCAAGAAAAGGTCAAGGGTTGAGAATGATTCAAACAAATACACTTTGTAACAACTTTGAAAGTTTGTTACAAAGTTTGTTTGAAAGAAATTATTCCAATTTTGGAGCCAAATATGAGAATATTCCTTTGGAATATTCCCTATGCAAGTGGATGGAGGGAAATTAGAAATTTAGTTAATTAAAACGAAATTTGAATGTGCAAGATGGAGAATAAAGTGATATTCATTAATTTATTAATTTTAATGAAAAGGGGAATACAATATGATATTTAATTAAATATTTTAAATTTATTAATTAAATAAGAGGACTTAGGGCTTAGATTAAATAATTTTTATTATTTAACTAAACAAGATGAAATATTAGTGCAAGAGGGGGTGAATTAACCCAATTAGGTCAATTAGATTAATAGATGAACATGAGGCATTTGATTAATTAACTAGGTTAATTTAATTAATCAAGCAAAAAGAGGATGGGTTTAAGGACAAAATGATGTTAATATATCATATTCAAGTGTGTAGTATCATTCAGGACATTTTTAAGTGTCTACATTTTTCCCCTCTTTGAAGCAAGGTACTTGTTACGTTGTTTCAAAGACTGATGCTTTTCAAATTAAAACTATTGCTCGAATCAAAAAAAATAAAAATTGGATGCCCCATTGTTGCCCCAGCATAAGGAATAAGCTAGTTCCCTGCCCCCTTGAGAGATCGGGCAAAAATCTTGAATTTTGGGTTAATCTCGCGAAAAAGGCAAAACATTGATTCAGGGGCAAAAAACATGCATTAGGATGTGAAAACAGCCTTAAAAATGCAAAAAATGGCTCAAAATAAGCTTTATGGGTAGGAATTCGTGAAAATGGGCTAAAACTCTAGTTTTTCCCTCAAATTAGGGCAAAAATCCCTAATTTTAAACTTAAATATGTGTTAAAGGGTTATTTTCAATTCATTTGTGTATTCACACTATAGAGAATTTGTGTATTTTGAGCTCTGACACCTTGGCGAGATGGTGCAACGTGTGCTTCCAGTTCACCTTTTCAAGCGAGTTCAAGAGTACCAGGGCCGAGCAGATGTAGGACCTAGGTATGTGACTCGAAACTTTTCTCAATTTTTGGATTTTAGTGCATTTATTAGGCTTTGAAAAACTAGGGTTTAAGGGCGTCATTGTATTGCGACGTGCCAAGGTCGCGTCAGCATCGCTATTGATATTTTAGCAACACTCCTAGCTTTTAGCAATGCACAAAGATTTTTTAGTTTGGTGACGCACTTTACCATGGTGACGTGCTGAGAAAATTGCAACGCATAGGATTTTTTGGTCTAACGATGCACTCTGACGGCGGGCGATGCACTCAACAAAAAGCGACGCCCCGACATTTTTAGGTATATCGATATGCATTTGAGTATGGCGACACACCTCCAAAATGAATAAGGTGACACACCCTAGAAATAGTGATTCTATTGATTTTTCAAATTCAAACACTCAAATTTTAAGCAGTTTCCATATTTTAGGTAAATTGATGTTGTGTGCATGATGCATATGAGAGGATATTCAGCCTTTGATGTCTCGAGAGCATCAATCAAACCTTTTGACAATGGCACGTGACTTTGATGATTTGGAGGTGGAGTGTCTGCGAGCTCTCGAATTAGGGTTCATCGTCTTCATGTTGAAGGTTTGCACCCACCTAGTGATGATGACAACACTTATTGAGTGATGACATAGTGAGACATCCTCATTCCATTTGCCCACCGGTGAGGCCATAGTGACACTTGAGGACGTGTGGTGAATCCTTCAGCTTCCCATTCATGGGGAGTGTGCTATTTATGACACAAATGTCAAGAGGGATCCATGTTGTTCACTTTTATGCACTAACCAGATCATTTTAGTGAGTTTATAGATAGACTTCGATCTATGTCATAGATAAGTACCCACCTTCAGATTGTTTGTGGTTGTGCTCATTGCTGGTTTGATTGCCCCAGACTGATGAGGCAGAGGTTTTAGTCTGATTTGGGGGTTGGCATGGCATGGTATGATTCAAAGGGGCATTATGTATGCATGGGCATCAGTCATGTTGGCTTCATTATATCACGACATGCATCAGGCAGTTTACTGTCAAGGGAGGATCATAGGGGTCGGGGTCACACTCCTACACATATGGGCCTATGAGCATATAGTTGTGTTGAGACTGCTTGTTGTTTTGGTTGATGTACATCAGGATGATCCCATTGTTTTTCATTACAAAGTTCCCATGACATTGCAACATACTAGGCCCACAGGGATTCCATATTGGTGGTGGGTCATAGATGATATGATTGTATTCAAATGGAGGTTGTGGTTACAAGTTCCTACATGGTATGATGACCAACAGCAACTATTTTTCACTAGGAAGACCCGCTATATCCAGGGGTGGGAGAACACGATGCTTGAGAGGTACCTTTTTGACCGTGTGGCATGACAATTCAGGGAGACCCAAGATGTGCCCCTGAATGATTATATAGCGATATTTGCTAGGTCCCTGAGAGAGGTGGAGTGGTGATAGCATATTGATCCTGTAGTAGCGATCAATGAGTTCAAACAATTGGTTCCTTAGCCCTAGGCTTACGATTAGGGATTACCAGATGCAGGAACTACTTCAGGATATGATGTGTGGTGGAGACCACCCATACGATTGACAGATCTAGCAGGGGGATACCCCGATGGGAGAGGCAAGGTTTGTGGTCGAGGGCGAGGTGGAGGCAGGGATAGAGGCCAACAATAGCCTGAGCAACAACTAGACCAACAAAGGGTACAGGTCTCGGGGAAGGTAGGGCACGATCAGGGTCACTAGGACCTAGGGCAACATCTCGAGAAGCCACAATAGCCATAGGGGCTTGATCTGAGAGATGGGCAGATTATTTACCTTACAGTAGAGAGAGACCAGTTGCGTCAACAACTTCAAGTGATGACGATGGAGCGAGACAAAGAGATGCAGTTGCGACAATAGCTAGACCTATAGTTGGCCCAAGAGATTGGGTGATGCTAGCAATTTGAGGTTGTTATAGTTGCCTCACAAGGACAAGTTGTATCTGCTCAGTTGTATAGAGAGGCAGTGACAGAGGGTGCTTATTATAGGATGCACTACCACAGAGATGTTCCCCATGAGATGAGGTAGCCTGATTACTCATAGAGGAGTGGGTCCACGCCTAGGGCTTCTAATGGGTAGCCCTCAGTTATACAGCCTAGGGATCTGAGCCACAGACATGATGACCAAAAAAGCAGTGGATAGTCTTGGCTCATTTTGTAGACACATTTTTTATGTATAGCCTGATTTATTTATATAGACACACATTCATAGGCTCCTTTTTTATAGCCTCTTGTATATTGTATATTTGATGACAGTTACACTTTGACTCTAATATTGTATGATGACATTTATTTTTTGATATATATATGATATGGCTCGATGCAGATTATGATGTGATGCCTTGATATGCTACGTGATGTATGATATATTTATTTCATGTTATGATTATGTATGGATGCAATGCATGGACGTTATGGATACATTTCTATATTTATGTTTATGTGATATGAGATGATCTATGATGTGATGTATATGATATTGAATGGATGTGCTACCTTCTTTTTGAGTTTCTTGTTATGACACGCTATGAGATGGATATGTTCTTTTCCATGTTTCCCATATGACAATATCATTCTTTATGATATACAAATGATATGAGATGATGATGTAGGATGTATGTATGGATGCATTTATTTTTGTGTATTTTTCCCATATGATATGGCGACATCATGATGCATGTTTATACATGGATGATGCATATGGGCATGTTTATGATATAGATGTAATGGATGATTATGTAATGGATTAAAATTCTTAGAATAACAAATCTATATTATTCTAAACAACTTAAATGATAATGATGATGCAATGGATTTATGATGATATGTTATGATGATGCAAGATGTGTGCATGTTGATGATTTGTGGATGCAGGGTTGATGCATTATGATATTTTGGTTGACTGTCATGATACCATGTTAGCATGGAAAGAAGATAGAAGAATAAGATGTATGAATTGACCATTGATTTCGAGATTTGATTCAAAATTCCAATAAGCCCATGATCCATCTCGAGACTTTATTAGATTATGGTGATGAGATGGATGATTTTCTCATATTTGGGATTAGGAATTTTTGTCATTCCTTATTATTTGATACAACACATAGATACAATGCATCATGGTATTGATAGCTAGGATGGTGTTTTATATAGTGTGAGGGACTTTGACTCTATAAATAGATAGGATAGTTCTTGTTCATACCTTGACATACGGAAACCTTGTTGGAATGTAGTTTAGAAGTTTTTAATATATCAGACCAAAGCATACACAATAGTCAAGAATCTACTCTAAACAACCTCACTACACACAACTAAGCAAGTATGCACCAAGATTATTTTTCAAGAATACCCACAAGCACAAAAAATGAAAGTGTGAACCCCTAAACCTGCAAATGCACAAGAGACACAAACATGTCAAATTGTTAGCTCAATATGCAAACAAGCATGAGAGATTCCAGATAAAATCCATCTATTTAACTTAAACTAGGAAGAATTTAAGAACAAAACTTAAACAAATGAGAGTTAATCCTAATTAAGAAAATACAATAGTGATCTCATGGGGGAATTGGTGCCAATTGAATGTTGAAATTGGTCCTTTCCCAACTCCTAAATTGCAAATGTGAGTGATTTAGAAATGGTCAAATCTCCAAAGAGATTTGAGCATAACCTTGTTACAAATTTTGAAGATGATGAATGCTTGAGTGATAATGGGCAAAATTATCTCTCAATGTGAAGAGAGTAACTTTGCATGTAATTGTGGATGATGGAATGAGAGGAAGAGTCTCTCATTTATAAATTCTCAAATTGGAAGAATGAGTGCAATTGAGCAATGTGGGATCATTCAACATCCAATGGCCAAGTGCCACTTGTCAAGATGTGAATGGTTGAAAGTTGTGCACATTTTGGCCAAAGTGCCAATAAATGCATTTATTTTGAATTTGAATTTGTGAAATGACTTGTTGAAGAAGGGAAATGAAGTTAATGTCACTTGGCTCAAGGCCAAGGACATGTAAGAGGCCTTAAATGCCTTGTTGGAAGGACCAAGTCCACTTGGCCTTTTTGAATTCAAATGAGGGAATATTCTTTTTTGATGCCATGTGAGATAAAATAGAGAATTAAATAAATCAAAGTAATTGATTTATTGTGCAAGTTGCATTCTCTAGAGGATTTTAGTGAGAGAGATTAACTTAATCAAGGTTTTGATTAATTTAATGAAGAATTAGATGATTTGACAATTTTGACTCAAATAGATGAATCAATTTAAATCAAAATTGAGAGGAAATGATTTATTAAATAAATGATTTGATTTATTTAACTTAAAGAAGAATATGTTAGATTAAATCAAATAAGGTTTAATTTATTTAATTTAATAAGAGGACTTTAGGGATTTTAATCAAATAAAATGATTTATTTAATTAAACAAAAATGTAAAGTTAATTAAATTGAATTGATTAATTTAATCACTAGAAGAAGAAGACTTAATTAGATGAATAATGATCCATTAAATTAAGAGACAAAATATGATGAAGTGTTGAAAGTATGATTTGGGAAGAAATGTAGTTAGTAATCAGGATCAAGTGTGTCAAATTGAACATGTACATTTTCTATGTCTACAGAAAGATATTGATTTATGCCCCATTCCTTTCTCTCTAAATCATTGAGACATCATCGAGAGGTCCTTAGAATGGGTCATTGAGATAAATCATAAGAAAAGATAAAAGACAAATAGTCAGTTTTATCTATACTCTTGTGAACTCAACATAGCTAAGGTGATTTCTAATGTTGATGCCCATTATCAGAAGGATGCATCCTAGGACCTGTTTATCAGAAGTTTTGAATAAGACTAAGTGTGTGATAGGTCGTTGATACAAATGTTATTGGCTCATTTACCTATGATCGAGACTTTATATTTTGACTTTTAGGTTCCCACTTTACGACTTGCGACACTTGTTTTCTATTTTCTTTACCAAAGGTTGAAGATGATAATTGATTTATTATGGATGATGTTTATTGTGAGTGAAGGAAAAATGAGATGGATGGTTTTGGAATTTTTTTGGACTATTTCCATGTTTTTAGTATTTTGAAATGTTTTTTTTTAGGTTGTTTTTTATCTTTTGGAAAGTTTATGTGAATGTTTTGGTTTTTCGATTATTTGAGGTTGTTTAGGGTTTTTCATGTTTTTCCAATATTTTTGGGCTTTTCAATTTTCAAATGTTTTTGTGCTTTCTAAGTTTTTAAATATTTTGGGGTTTTTCTGAGATTTGACCAAGAACCTAACCTAAAAGACTATCCTAGGGGTCTTGGGGGCTTATCAAAGATGAGCCTTGCCTACATTATACATGTTGAGACCACATAGTTCAACTAACTTTGACTTGTTATTGATGAGAAATGAAAAATTGATGGATTATGATGGACTCCTAAAGGACTAAACTAGGGTGTCTCAGAGGCACATCAATGATGGCCTTACCTACATTCAAGATCATAGACCCATAGTTCAAGAATGTATTGTTTTTGGATTTTCAATTTTTTGACTTTTTTAGGGATTTTGATGTGTTTTGGATGTTTTGAGCTTTGACTGTACAATTTTTTGAATGTTTTTGGATTTTTGACAGGATTTCCAATAACCTTAAGATATACAAGAATCCAATCCAATACAAGTATAACAAATTTCCCTAGGAGAGAAGTTACAAACTACCTCAATATAGGTAGGACAAACTGACCTTAGGAATGTACCAAGTAGTACTATAGGGGAATATGATACTTTACAATATCAAGTTATGACATGGACGTAGATGGATGATGAAATAAATAGGATGGATGATGTGATGGATGAATGTAATGCAAAGAATGATAAGATAAAAATCCAAAGATAGATGAAGGTGTTTTATTTATGCAAGGGACCTATTTTTTAGGTTTTCACCAAGGTACTTGCCCAAAGCGCCACCAATGTGGTTTTAACTAGAGGATTATTTTTTTCTTTAATTTTTCCAATCCTCTTTATTATTTTTTGGATTTTTATCATTTTTTTTTGTGTTTTTCAAATTTTATATCCTTCAAGCCTAGGCATAAAACTTTTTAAGATGTAGATAGTTGATTAGCTCTTGGAAGGGTTCACCTTCAGGCATTGATAGTTGGTATGCTCCTAATCCATAGCTTGATTTGACAACAAATGGGTCTAGCCAATTAGGCTCAAACTTTTCTTTATTGTCCTAATTTGGAATGTTCTTCTAATTTTGCTTTAGGACAAGATCCCCTACTTGAAAAGACCGACTCTTGATCTTCTTGTTGTAACTAATTTTTAGTCGGTTTTGGTAAGCTTGCAAATGATTCAAGGCATCAATATAATGCTCATCTAGGAATTCTAACTCATTTAGCCAAGATAATCTATACTCTTCATCAATTATCAAATTTTGCATTGACACTCATAGTGAGGGAAGCTCGACTTCAATAGGAAGGATGGATTTTGATCCGTAGACCAAGGAGAAAGTGGTTGTACCTATAGTCATGTGGATGTTGGTTCTATGAGCCCAGAGGGTAGGATTTAATTGTAGATTTTAGTCATAGCTAGCTTCATTGACCGTCTTCTTTAGGATTTTTAGAATGGTCTTGTTTGTAGCCACAACTTGACCATTGCCCTGGGGGTAATAAGGGGTAGAGAACCGATGTTGAATGTTAAATCATTTGCATAGCTCTCTCACATCCTGATTGTTGAAGGGTGTTTCATTATCTGAGATAAGGGTTTGCAGAACACCATAGCGACAGATAAGGTAATTCAAGATAAACTTGGATATTTGCTTCCTCGTTATGTAAGTCATAAGAATGGATTTGACCCACTTGGTAAAGTACTCAGTGGCCATTATGATGAACTTATGGCCATTCGATGAGGTGGTAGTAATCTTTCCTATGAGGTCAAGCCCCCATTGTGAGAAAGGCCAAGGTGTGACTATTGGTTATTGTAGACATCTAAATTTGATCACTTCCACATGATCAAAATCATCTACTATATTCATCTATTTCATTAATAGTGATTAAATAATTTATTTAATCATTATTTCATTTTCTGCCTAACGTTCCTAAAGTATGTAATTAAATAAATTAAATACTTTACCTTACACATTTTCCTCTCTAAATTAAATAAATAAGACAATTTGTTTAATTTAGTCATTTGACCTATTTGGATTAAAACCAATTTTTAATCCCCCTTTCACTCTCTCCTTGTCACATTCTCCATAATCCTCTTTTAATCCTGATTTAATTAATTAATCTGTGATTAGGATGTGCACCACTTAATCAAGATTAATGTCACATCCTCCATAATCTTCCACTTGCCTCTAATCTCTCATTAATTATCCTAATCTTGTGTTTGCACAATCTTAATCAAGGTCATTAGCCTAATTAGTACCTTGGTCAACTCTCCCCATCCCCCAATAAATTTTTAATTCCTTTTTATTCACCCAAGGCTCCTCTCTTCCCCATGTGAATTTTTAATTCACTTTTATCTTTCCAAGGTTTACCTTATCCCCATGCAAATGTGACTTGTCATTTTACATGTGCCCAAGGCTTCTAAAACCTTGGACTTGTCACATCTCTCACATGTGGCAAATCTCCAGATTTTTGGAGACCCCCTTTTATCCAATAAACTCTCCAATGAATGTGAATTTTTATTCACATTCATTTCTCCAACCACTTCCCTTTTTCTCATGGAGATTTTTGAGGAATTCTAAAATTCCTCAAATGTCTCTTTCCTCCTCATTTGGGGACAAGAAGTTCCTTTTTGAAGAAATCTTCTCATCCCCCAAGGACCTACAAGGTACTTGTCCTTCATCCACCTCATGTACTTCTCTTCCACCTCATTCCACATCATCCCACCCCAAGACATCTCACATTCCACGTGTCAAGATGTGAGGGCTTGTGAATCCTCAACTCACCATAGCCCTTCATCTTGATCTTGTTGGATCAATCTCAATCGTTGAATTCTCTAGAGAATTCAATTTATCCTATAAATACCCCCTCATTTCTCTCATTTTGAAAGAGAGAAATATTTTTCTACCCAAACTCTTGCAAAATTACCATTTGAGCTCTCATCCACTATAGCATCTAGAATTTCATCCATCTTGCATTTCACTTTGCACATTTAATTTAGCTTGTCATCCAAAGAGCACACAAGTCTTCAAGGATCAAAGGGCCAACCAAGGAAGGAGTAGCATGAAGGTATAACCAATTTCAATCATTTTTCATCTTTTTTTCATGTTTATCTTTCCTTAGGCTAATCATTGATGTGTCCTCTTTTATGTTAGTTTTTTTCATTGCATCATTAATTATTTAGCATCTCACATAGGAACTTAGCATTTTAGGAGATCACATTTCTGGCCCCCCTGTTCTAAAGCTCCTCATGTCCCCTTCAAAAGACATGTTGAAGAAAATAAAAATCAAGTCCAAACTCCAAATCAATCCAAAAGGCCACAAAGGCCCACCAAAGAAAAAATAAAAACCATGTGGATCCCAATGATAAAAGGTGCCATACCTTCAATTGAAAAGTCCATAACGACATCCAAAGTTGCTATTCCCCCAAAAAATCATTCACCTCTTCCATCTCCTAAATCTATTTTGGGTCCCTGCATCCCAAAAATCCTTATCCCAACTCCTCCATTATTGCCACCCTCTCCATCCATTCCTCCACCTATCTTTTCACATCCACCACATGTGCCAATTTTGGTCCTAAACACCTTCCCCTATCACACATCCACTCCATCATTCCATCCATACACTTTTCAACACCCCATACACTATCCCTCCTATCTCCCCCATCCAATCCCTTTGATTCATCCTCTTGCATAATTCATTTCTTCTACTAAGGTTGTACCAACATCCACTGGTCACTTTACACATGGGCTCTTATTACCTCATATGGAACTTGATGCTTGAGTCCTTCATCCATATCCTTATCAAATATCCTCCAAATCCACATATCCATATCCCTATCTTTATCCATCTTCATCCACATCCTAGTCCAAAAAATACAAAAAAATCAAAACATCAAAAAAAATCAAAAAATCAAAATAAAAAATTAGAAAAATAAAGAAAAACAATAAAGAGAAAGTCATTCGTCCAATGGTGAAAACTTGGAAAACAAGTGTCATGGATAAGTACCATGATTAAAACCTAGAAAAAAGGAGTCATGCGTAAATTCCCCATCTAGTCTCCTTCCATGATTGGGGGCAACATCCACTTACGCATTTCTTTCCTCCATCTCCTACATTTTCCTATCTTCCACACTTTACGCATCATCTCCCATTCATATGCCAGTACCTCCATCTTCCTTGTGATCTTGATAATGACAGGGGCACATATATATACATGCTTTGGAAATCTCTTGGCATATTTTCCCCTCATCCACTATCATTTTCCTTATCCCCCCCATCTACTTTTCTAATCCATGCATCCTATCCACATCCATCAACCTTCCTTTCCCACCCATCCTACTACAATCCATATCCATTCGCTCCTTTATTTCCCCATCCTTCTATCTTCCTTCCCTCTTGCCTCATCACACATGACACATCTAGAGTGGGGGGAATCTCCTTCTTTGTGTCTTGGTCCTTGGCGACACCATACATCTCCCCATACTTATCTTCCTATCTACCCATCCACTAGTCCTTTTCCATGTTTTCATCCTTATCTCCTCATCCATTTATCTACCCAGTAATCCATGTCATCTTTCCAAATCCTTATTCTTCTATCGATCTATCCTAGCATCTTTCTATCTCCCCATCTGTATCAATCCATCCATTTCCCTTCCATCTCATAATCCCTTTCCATTGGTATCTAGCTCTAGACTACCCACATGCAACCCAATGCCATTCACATCCTAATTCATCCCTCCTATCTATTTCCTACATCTTCCTCCTATCCTATTACTCTTCATCATTTATCTATACATCCTCTCATCCTCCCAATTCATCTTCTAATAATCTAGATCACTATCCCATCCCTGAGCTTCGTATAACCCACATCCTACACATATCCACCATCCCATCCACACAGCCTATCCCAGCTCATCATATCACCATCCTTCATGTGCCTTCTCATCATGATCATCTCATTATTTTTATTTGGTTTTGTGTCAAACTACGTTTCCCTTGTGCTTTCACATTGGCAAGGTCGATCATTTGATCCACCCACGGGGTTCTATCTTTTGTTTGTTTTGTCATCTTCCTTTATCTATCTTTGGCCTTGTTCTGAACTACGTTGCCCCTACGCTTTCACGTAGGCAAGGTCGATCATTTGATCTACCCCTGGGGTTCTATCTTTTGTCTGTCTTTTCATCCTCCATCGATTGTCTTTGGCCTTGTGTCAAACTACATCACCCCTGTGCTTTCACATAGGCAAGTTCAATCATTTGATCCACCCCCTAGGTGTTTGTCCTTCTAGTCTTTGTCATCCACCATTGGTCTTTATTGTCCTCTTTCCTCTTTTATCCATGGTCTTTCATTGAACTACGAGGGCTTTGTGCTTTCACGTAGGCAAGGTTGATCTTTGATCAACCCTCGAGCCCCTAGGTCTTTAGGGTTTTTATTGCCTTGTGTCTTGTGAACCAATCATCCTGTCATCTTGTCATGTCATCAAGTATGTCCCTATCCTAGCTGGTGCTTACAAAAAAAGGTCATTAGTCTCATGAGGTTCAGTCGGTTTCAAATATCCCGCATCATGTCGATCAACCAATCTATCCTCCATCTTTGGTCTCAACAGGATGTATCCTTCCTAACAGACTGCATCAACCCCATCCATCCTCTTGATCCTATGGAAAAGGACGTTTTAAATTGATTCTGATCTTTTGATGTTTTAAAAAAAAAATTATCATTTGAGCTCCCTATCATCACTTGTCATGGTTGTCCTGATCTATCATATCATGGTGTGCTTTGACTAGTAAACATAGGGGCATATATTGATATTTTTTTTATGTGTTTGTCTTCTTGGTTGTCCCACTTAGTACCCACCAAAATCCTCGAGGTCTTGTGTTACGTTGGGGCATCCTTTTGTGCTTGTGGTTATCCCAATACCTGGCCCAACCAATGTCTTTGTGACTTTGGGGTGTTGGAATAGCCTTCTTGTTTATTGTGTTTGTTTTATGAATTAGACACTAATCTATCTTGGTTTACATACCCTGAGGCCCGGTGTCTTATGCTATAGAGAAAAACAGTACTCTAAGGATGGAAAATTGCATTAGGATTGCATTTCATTTTCCATTCCATCATCTTGCATATCTCCCCCATCCTCATCCATTCAAATAATCTAATCACACTCTTGCACCACTTAATCAAGATTAGTGTCACATCTTCCATAATATCCCACTTGCCTTTAATCTCTCATTAATTATCATAATCCTGTGTTTGCACAACCTTAATCAAAATCATTAGCCACATTTGGCATACCTTTTTTGGTCAACCTTTCCACTTGCCTTTCTTGGCCTTGACTCTCTTTCCCACGTGAATTTTTAATTCACATTTATTCACCTAAGGCTCCTCTCTTCCCCATGTGAATTTTTAATTCACTTTTATCTTTCCAAGGCCTACCCTATCCCCATGCAAAGTTCTAGAAAGCTTGACTTGCCACTTTACATGTGCCAAAGACTTTTAGAACCTTGGACTTGTCACATCACCCACATGTGACAAATCTCCAGCTTTTTGGAGACCCTTTTTAGTTCACATTTATTTCTCCAACCACTTCCCCTTTTCCCATGGAGATTTTTGAGGAATTCTAAAATTCCTCAAATATCTTTTTCCTCCTCATTTGGGGACAAGAAGTTCCTTTTTGAAGAAATCTTCTCATCCCCCAAGGTAGCTACAAGGTACTTGTCCTTCATCCATGTCATGTACTTCTCTTCCACCTCATTTCCACATCATCCCACCCCAAGACATCTCACATTCCACATGTCAAGATGTGAGGGTTTGTGAGTCCTCAACTCACCATAGCCCTTCATCTTGATCTTGTTGGATCAATTTCAACTGTTGAATTCTCTAGAGAATTCAATTTATCCTATAAATACCCCCTCATTTCTCTCATTTTGAAAGAGAGAAATATTTTGATACCCAAAATCTTGCAAAATTACCATTTGAGCTCTCATCCACCATAGCATCTATAATTTCATCCATCTTGCATTTCACTTTGCACATTCAATTTAGCTTGTCATCCAAAGAGCACACAAGTCTTCAAGGATCAAAGGGCCAACCAAGGAAGGAGCAACATGAAGGTATAACCGATTTCAATCATTTTTCATCTTGTTTTCATGTTTATCTTTCCTTCGGAAAATCATTGAGGTGTCCTCTTTTATGTTAGTTTTTTTCATTGCATCATTAATTATTTAGCATCTCACATAGGAACTTAGCATTTTAGGAGATCACATTTTTGGCATGCCTGCTGAAACAAGGGGGCGTATCTGCACTTTTGCAATGAGAAATGTTGAAACAGAGGGTGAATCTACCCCTCTACAGTGGAAAGTGATTTGGTTTGGATGATGGGATTATGGTAAGGACTTGAAATGACTCAATGAGGTTGACTTATCAAAATTTATTGGTTTTTTCACAGAAAGACACTTTGAACAAGCACAATCCTATAGTTAGTGTTAAGGGGTATGGCCAACAAAGGTCTTACTCTAGGATGAACAAGGTTTCTAGGGAGTCCTTGATATACGCTCGGTATGTGAGGCACAACCGTGAACACTAGTCCATCACAAGTGTGAGTTGGGAACCCCAACGAGATATTGAAAGGTTCGAACCAACTTTTCACGTCTATCTAGGTATCACCCTAGCTTCGACGCTTTGCCAATTACGATGCAATTGGATTATGGTACAACTTTGGCTCTCCCCCCTTTGTATACCCCATTGATACACATGGTTGGGATCGTCCCTTGGGGTGATGAAATCCCCAAGCAGGTCCCTCTATGAAGAAGACACTAATCGTTTCCAACTACCCCCTCAGTCCACACAAAGTGCAAGGGGAAGATGAAAACAAACTAATGCCCCCTTAGGGTAACATAAAGAAAAACAGACACAGCAAGAAGCAAGTATTACTTCCCTCTAATTATGCTAAGTGAATAGATAAAATAGTAAGGAAAAATTTAAAATTTGAATGAAATAAAGGCCCTGCAAGCAAATGTTAGTTGTTTTATCTTTTTACCCTTTGCGAATTTCAGAAAATACTACAAAGTATCGGCAAGAAATCTGACTTCACCCACCAACAAATAGGGTTAGAGGGTTAGAACTCCAAACAACAAAAAATAGAGGCAAAAATGAAGCTAAAATGCAACTTTTTTACCTTTCTGAACGTGTTGTTTAGGGCAAATCCGCCCCTCTTTTCATCGCATCATTAATTATTTAGCATCTCACATAGGAACTTAGCATTTTAGGAGATCACATTTTTGGCCCCCCTATTCTAAAGTTCCTCATATTCCCTTCAAAAGACATGTTGAAGAAAAGAAAAATCAAGTCCATGTCTACATGTAGCATTTATAACTGTAGACATCTAAATTTAGTCAAATTGTCCCATTTATTTAATTTAGAGAATAACTGTAGAAACATTGAGATCTAATTCATGCTCTAGCTCAAGAGTTATAACTGTAGACATCTAAATTTGATCACTTCCACATGATCAAAATCTTCTACTCTATTCAAAGAAAATTTAATTGTCCCATTGACTAAATTTAGATGTCTATAGTTATAACTCTTGATCTAGAGCATGAATTAGATCTCCATGTCTACAGTTATAACTCTTGAGATAGAGCATGAATTAGATCTCCATGTTGCTAAGATGGATAAAGATAGGGATATGGATATGTGGATTTGGAGGATATTTGATAAGGAGATGGATGAAGGACTCAAGAATCAAGTTCCATATGAGGTAATAAGAGCCCATGTGTAAAGTGACCAATGGATGTTGGTACAACCTTAGTAGAAGAAATGAATTATGCAAGAGGATGAATCAAAGGGATTGGATGGGGGAGATAGGGGGATAGTGTGTGGGGTGTTGAAAAGTGTATGGATGGAATGATGGAGTGGATGTGTGATAGGAAAAGGTGTTCAGGACCAACATTGGCACATGTGGTGGATGTGAAAAGATAGGTGGAGGAATGGATGGAGAGGGTGGCGATAATGGAGGAGTCGGGATAAGGATTTTTGGGATGCAGGGACCCAAAATAGATTTAGGAGATGGAGGAGGTGAATGATTTTGTGGGGGAATAGTGACTTTGGATGTCATTATAGACTTTTCAATTGAAGGTATGGCACCTTTTTTCATCGAGATCCATATGGTTTTTATTTTTTCTTTGGAGGGCCTTTGTGGTCTTTTGGACTTGATTTTTATTTTCTTCAACATGTCTTTTGAAGGGGACATGAGGAGATTTAAAACAGGGGGGTCAGAAATGTGATCTCCTAAAATTCTAAGTTCCTATGTAAGATGCTAAATAATTAATGATGCAATGAAAAGAACTAACATAAAAGAGGACACCTCAATGATTAGCCTAAGGAAGGATAAACATGAAAACAAGATGAAAAATGATTGAAATTGGTTATACCTTCATGTTGCTCCCTCCTTGGTTAGCCCTTTGATCCTTGAAGACGTGTGTGCTCTTTGGATGACAAGCTAAATTGAATGTGCAAAGTGAAATGAAAGATGGATGAAATGCTAGATGTTATGGTGGATGAGAACTCAAATGGTAATTTTGCAAGATTTTGGGTATCAAAATATTTCTCCCTTTCAAAATGAGAGAAATGAGGGGGTATTTATAGGATAAATTGAATTCTTTAGAGAATTCAACAGTTGAAATTGATCCAACAAGATCGAGATGAAGGGCTATGGTGAGTTGAGGACTCACAAGCCCTCACATCTTGACATGTGGAATGTGAGATTTCCTGGGGTGGGATGATGTGGAAATGAGGTGGAAGAGAAGTACATGAGGTGGATGAAGGACAAGTACCTTGTAGCTACCTTGGGGGATGAGAAGATTTCTTCAAAAAGGAACTTCTTGTTTCCAAATGAGGAGGAAAGAGATATTTGAGGAATTTTAGAATTCCTCAAAAATCTCCATGGGAAAAGGGGAAGTGGTTGGAGAAATAAATGTGAATTAAAGGGGGTCTCCAAAAAGCTGGAGATTTGTCACATGTGGGTGATGTGACAAGTCCAAGGTTCTAGAATTATTTGGCACATGTAAAGTGACAAGTCAAGCTTTCTAGAACTTTTCATGGGGATAGGGTAGGCCTTGGAAAGATAAAAGTGAATTAAAAATTCACATGGGGAAGAGAGGAGCCTTGGGTGAATAAATGTGAATTAAAAATTCACATGGGAAAAAGAGTCAAGGCCAAGAAAGGCAAGTGGAAAGGTTGACCAGAAAAGGTATGTCAAATGTGGCTAATGATTTTGATTAAGGTTGTGCAAACACGGGATTATGATAATTAATGAGAGATTAGAGGAAAGTGGGAGATTATGGAGGATGTGACACTAATCTTGATTAAGTGGTGCACATCCTAATTATAGATTAATTAATTTAATTCGGATTAAAAGAGGGTTATGGAGAATGTGACAAGGAGAGAGAAAATGAGGAATTAAAAATTAGTTTTAATCCAAATAAGTCAAATGAATAAATTAAATAAATTGTCCCATTTATTTAATTTAGAGAATAAAAGGTGTAAGGTAAAGTATTTAATTTATTTAATTACATACTTTAGGAACCTTAGGCAAAAAATGAAATAATGATTAAATAAATTATTTAATCACTATTAATGAAATAGATGAATAGAGTAGACGATTTTGATCATGTGAAAGTGATCAAATTTAGATGTCTACAGTTATAACTCTTGAGCTAGAGCATGAATTAGATCTCCATGTTGCTAAAACTAGACACACTTCTACACATACTAATGTGATTCTCTTTCTATAGTTGGCCAATAGTACCTCGTCCTCAACAGTTTCTTGGATAAGGTTATTCCACTAGAATGGGAATCACAAATTCCTTCATGTACTTATGTTAAGGCGTTCAAGGCTTCCTTTTGATTAAGACATCATAGTAATGTCCCTTCAATGCTTCTACGGTATAAGGTATCACCCAAGATGATGAATCAGGATGCCTTTTTAACAAAGGTATTCTTAAGGTTAGAGGTGATATAAGCTGGGAGGTTTCCTCTGCTAAGGTAGGTGAATATGTCATGATGCCATGCGGAATCGAGACCAATGATTACACACAAATTTAAATTCAAAATTTTTTAAATTTGGTATGAGAAGTTTTTCTACCAAGAATTCACATTGAAAGATGTTGTGTGGCATGTCTAACAATGATCCAATTGTCACCATGGCATCTACTGCTTTATTGTTCACACGAGGTATCTGCTCAAAGGTTATGTCTAGGAAAAATTCCTTAAGATTTTCTACCATCTTCTTGCAAGGAGTAATTTTGTCATCCTTAGTTTGGTAGTCATCATTGACTTGGTTAAAAATCAACTGTGAGTCTCCATAGACCTTTAACTCTTGTATCTATCATTGGACCGCTATCCTTAACCCCGTTATTAGAGCTTCATACTTAGTAATATTATTAGTACATGCAAATGATAGCTAGTATGACTTTGGAATACAATCACCTTGAGGGGTGATAAAGAAGATACCTACTCCTGATCCATGTTGGATATAGGTTCCATCGAAGTAAATTTTTCATTGATCCACTTCATGAGGAGAAACATTGATTCATCAGGAAATTCAGATATCAAAGGATTCTCTGCATAGATAGGTGATTCTAACAATTGGTATGTGATCACTTATCCTTTGATTTCCTTACACTCCATGTACTCTATGTCAAGTTTAGTCAAGATCATTACCCATTTTTCTATTCGCCTGATGAGAGTTGTTTTAGATAACATATAAATCAATGGGTTGATCTTAGTGATAAGCTTGATTTGATGTGATAGCATGTAATGTCTAAAATTTTGTGAAGAAAAAAATACTGCTAAGCATGCCTTCTCAATGGATGATTAAATCATTTTATAGCCTACCAAGGTCCTATTGATGTAATAGATGGCTCTTTCCTTTCCCATTTCATCATGTTGGCTAGAAGAGCACCTATTGTTGTTGATGTTGTTGATATATATAGGATCAATGGCTTGTTTGGTATCGATGGCATGAGCATTGGAGGTGTCAATAGGTAGTCCTTGATCTACTAGAAGGCTTTATCGCACTTCTCATCCCACTTATAAGTTATTCCTTTATGGAGAAGATGTGAGAAAGGGTGGATATTGTCTAATAATTGTGTTATGAATCTCCTAATGGATTGCAATCTTCCTTGTAGCCCTCTCATCTATTTTAGTATTTTTGGAGGTTCCATGTCTAATATCGCTTTCACATTTTTTTGGATCTATCTCTATCCCTCTTTGTGACACAATGTAGCCAAGAAGCTTCCCTAATGTAACCCCAAAGACACACTTTTTTGGGTTCAACCATACTTTATACTCTTTGATCCTGTCGAAGATGGTCTAGATACCTCTATGTGCTCACTCTTTTTCTTTGACTTGGACAAAATATCATCCACATGGTCTTCGACTGTTTTGTGGATCATATCATGAAAGATGAGGGTCATTGCTCTTTGATAGGTCACTCCTGCATTCTTCAGCCCAAATGGCATCATGTTCCAATAGTATGTTCCCCATGGACATGTGAATGCAGTTTTATGTTGATCCTTCTTGGAAATCATGATCTGATTATAGCCTAAAAATTAGTCCATTAGTGATAGCATTTCATGTCCAATGATTAAATCAACAATTATTTCAATGTTAGGGAGAGGTAAATCATCCTTTGGACATGCCTTATTCAAGTCTCTAAAATCTGTGTAGATTTTGATGCCCCTAGTAGGTTTAGAGAATGGTACACCAAGTTGGAAACCCACTCAGGATATTCAATCGGTCGGATAATTTTGACGTCAAGAAGCTTTTGTAACTCTAGTTTCACCAAGAGTGTTATTTGAGGGTGCATTTTCCTTAATTTTTGCTTCACTGGTTTGGCCTCAGGATAGACGGCTAAGTGATGCACAACCACTTCAGGATCGAGTCCTGGCATATCTGTGTATGACCATGTAGAGTTTTTCCTTCTCTCTTTTAGGAATGCTACTAGGTTTTTTTGTTCTTCATCCAACAAGGATTCAACATTGAAAGTTATCTTGGGTGCTTCTTTTGTTCCCACATTCATTGGGGTATCCTTCTTTGCTAGTACTATTGATTTTTCTGGATGCATTGCACTAAGGGGGAGATTGAATACCTCATCCTTGGGAACCTCAAAGAGGTTTTAAACCTCATATGTGTCCTTTATTTTTACTATTTTAGGATCAAAAAGTGCCATGGTGTGGTTTTCACTCAAAGATCTACATGTTATTTTCATGTCATCAATTTTGCGACTGAAGGATTCAATTGTCTCCCCATATTATGCATGTGTGTATAGCTCTATATCAAATCTTGCTTTGTGATCCCCATTTGGTATGTTTTCATGAAGTCCCATGAATTTTGAGATTGCATCATCATTTTTGAATATATCTAAAATTGGTGGTCCTCGTTGGTCCCAGTCAATGAGTTGGGGGTATACTAGGCTTATTGCAATGGTTGGTCATTTAGGGTAAAAGATGTTGTGGATATCATAAAGAGATTTATTCTCAAATAGATCAATGACATCAAGAGGGAAGTCATATAAGGTACTATCACATGATGTGGGTAACCAAGAGGAAGCCTCAGCCCATTTAGTAGTACATTTTCCAAGAATGTGCACCTTACTAGTAGTACATCCTAATCCAAGATTATTTGGACGTCTCTCAGGAACGATGGGTTCTATCAAACCATTATCATTTTATCCTAGATTTTCATTCTTTTTTTACCCCCATCCCTTCATTAGTTGTAAACCTTTATTGTCATCTTCCATGGGAATAATGGGCATGGGTTGATTGTCTTGATAGAGTATTTTAGAGATATATTCCTTGTTGGCATCTTCTTTGTTCAAATCCCCCCATTTGGTGGAGGTGGTAGATGCAAGCTTTAACATTTCATTCACTTTATTGATAGGTATGGGTTTCTCATGAGATTTAGGGGAAAGAGGTAACTCACCTAACACAAAAATGTCTTTCTTCATATTGTAATCTCCACAACCATTCCCTTGATAACTGCTTTGATATTGGGTATAGTTTGTACAATGGGTGTTTTGGATTTTGAGGTGGATGCAAGGGTAGATGGGTCAACGAATGAGTATGAGGATGTAGGGCCTTCATCATTCTTTGGAATTTGTGGGATCTTGTAGAACTTGGCCTAAATTTTCTTACATAGTAGAATGGCTCAAGTTCTCCATGGATAGTAACTTCGGTGTTCTTAAAAGGAAACTTAACACATTGGTGATATGTGGAAGCTACTGCTTGCATGGCATGAATCCATGGTCGACCAAGCAAGATTTTGTAGGGGAGATCAAGGTCTAGTACCTGGCATGTAGTCTCAACAATGATGGGTCCCACTTGGATAGATAGAGTGATGGTGCCTTGTGATACTCTTTCTTGATTGTCATATGCCCTTATGGTTGTACTTTTTGTTTTCTCAATAGAATCTTCTGAATATCCCAAGTTCTTGACCAACTGAAGGGTGCAAATGTTAAGATCAAAACCTCCATCTACTAAGACTCTTTTAGCCTTATTATTATGAACAATGACCTCAAGATGTAAGGCACAATTTTGAGATGGTTGTGTGGGTAGGTCTTGTTCTGAGAAGGTGAGAAGATGAGGGGTAGTGATATGCCCAACCGTAGCTTGAAACTGATCTATATCAATATTATGGAGGACAAAGGATGCAAATAAAGCCTTTTCTAATATCTCCCTATGTGCAAGGGATAGCCTCAAGAGTTCTAAGATATGTGTGGGGGTCTTCTTTAGTTTATCTAGGAGACTATAGTTACTAGGGTTATATGTTGGCAATGTAGGTTATGCCCTAGGTTGAGATGAAGCTCCTTGGATGGTGGTCTTTCTGTGTCGTGTGGTGACTCCACACTCTGTGCTAGGTCCTTTGATGGTAATGACTATTATGACACTGTCATAAGAGGCGACTAAATTGGAATAGACATATTGTACATTATTGTAAGTCTTCCCTTTTCTATTGTCATTCTCTTTGCTATGATCTAGCATAGGGTTCTTGTATATCTTAAGGTCTTGGTTACCGATTGGTACATCAAAACATATGTCCCCATTCTCTATAAGATATTGGATAATGTTCTTGAGCTTCATGCAATTCGATGTTTTGTGTCCTTTGATTTTATGAAAGTAACAAAGATCCTTTTTGTTGTACCATGGTGGTTTATCTTGTGGTTCTTGGTAGTTTTTGAAATTGGGAAGTGTTATCAATTTTGACTCTACCAATTTATTCATGATAGATTCAATAGGTTCCCCCTGTTGGTGTTTTAATTTTCCCACTAAGGCTTCGTAATTCTCTAAGAGGTTTCCAACCTCTATATTCAAGAATTCACGAAGTTAGTGGCCAACTGACAAGATTCAGTCAAAGACTGAGATCTCCTACACTTTTGGCTCTGTGAAACCAAGGAGGGTTTTCCTATACATTTTCATAAAAATGCTTCATGCCTCAAGAACACTTCTATACACAGATACATTCTTATCAATGCAACTAGATAGCATCTACCCAGTTTTTGGAAAACCAAAGAATAAGAACAACTATCTAAAGCTAGGAAAGCATAATTAATATGAGATTTGCATCTCAAGAGAGATACAATTTGAATTTTTTTAAATGTTCAGACTATGAACCTTCACATTTAGGGCTACCATTTTGTACTTTTAAAAGGATCTTGAATGAACTAACTAGTGCCTCATTCAACTGGGTGGGAGTCACATAAAACATAACCCCAATATCATTGAACTATCATTATAATGCCTTACATTATAAGATTTTAGAGTATTCAAAACAGTACTCCTTAGAAAATCCTAAGCACATTACCATAGACCTATAATTCCTTTTCAAGCATCTGATTAACTCATTAAGTTAAAGTAGGAAAATGAATCACACATTCAAATATACCATTGAAGATGAATGAAGCAACCATTGATAAATCAATTCACAATATGTCATACATACATAGGAGAGCAATTCTCTTAAATTTTTAGATTTTTTTCGGTATCAATAATTAGAAAAAGCATAGTATGCTTATTTTATGCACATACCCAACCTAGAATGACTTCCTAGCTACAACCTTCTAGATACTACAATGTATTCCTAATTGTACACCATCTAAACTTCATGACTCAAAAATCCAACCATAACAATGAGCCTCGAAATCTCCTTTATAGATCAGGAGAGCAACAAGCATCGGGCTCAATTATTCATTTCAGAATGAATTTCATCCCAACCAAATGAAATTCATATTACATTTCAAAATTCCTCATTGTCAAATGTAACCATATTACAAACAAAGGAATCAAAACGATTACACCCCTGTAACCAGCCAAATAGAACAAAAACCACCGCATCACCCATGCGCACGTACACATTCGACCCAAACCACAGAAACAACATCAAAAACAAAATGTAGGACCCCAACAACCACATCATCATCTTGCACCACGAGCAACCACGTAGCCCCACTACAAGCGACCACTCCCGGTCCTCGCTTCAGTATGAAGCGAGACCATTACCATACCTTTTTTGCACCAACACCAAACCCAACAACAGAACACGGTGCCACCGCAACAATTGGAGAAACTACAAGGACCTCCTCATCCACTCCCACAAGCTCAATCAGGGCCATGAGGTAACTACGGTAGTCTGAATCAGTTTCAGACCCTTCACCACCAGAGCCTGCAGAAAGCTCAATAGGTGACCTAAAACGTCTAGACCTCTTGTCAACCCTTTTAGCAACTATTCCAAAAGCACCAGGAACAGTACTTTGTTCATTTTGTTTCTCCTCCCATTACAAATTCTTTGCGCCCATCTTGGCACTTCGTTGTACCAAGGAAGCAGGAACCACTAACTTATCCATCCAATTCGCAAGTTCAAATTCAGCAAGAAAAACCGAACACCTGCAAATAAACATAAGCTCAAAAATGCAATGATGCTAATGAGCAATTAGCAAGCATTTATCGAACAAGCCGGTGCAAGGAACAATAATTTCTCCAATTGCAGTACGAGCAAGCGAGCGATTAGTGGTTGATGTTGCCACCATAGAATATTTCCAAGCTCATGGAAAACGGCGCACAACCCATCATGATCATCAGGTGAATACCGCTCGCACACATGGAAATCAGGATGAGATCCACCAAAAAGACATGCGCCATTAATGAATATAACTTGGGGAGCGCAAACAGTCCTCACATGGATGGATTATAAATTTTGAATTTAGACCGTCGATGTGATAAAGACTTGGCATGTCAGACGACTCGGATCAATTCAAAGATCATTGAAGAACCCACATCACTACTTGGAAAACCCAACAACCAATCACACTCCTTGCAGTCAGAGACACGTGAACCAGCAGTGGGCCCCATCTAGCTACCTTGTACCGCGGAGCCAGGCAATGTGTCACCAACTTGCACACCTCGTGGCACTTTCAAAAACATTAATCCGATTGGGTGAGGCCTGCGAGGGACAGTCATCATTAATCCCTATCATTAAACATCCATCATTGAAAAGACATCCACTTGTCACCATTGGCGCATTAGGACAGGCCCCACCCCACCATACTCAACAATTAGCGACATCTCGCATACTTCGCACCACTTTAGTGATGTCAACAAGAAACCTTGAGAGGTCTACGAGGAATGGTCCAGATCTGAACCCCCTGCTCTGACAGCCTACCAACTTGCACATGGAAAAGTTATTTATAATAGTGGGGCCAACTAGGAGAATGGGAAAAGACTCACGAAGGCACGAAATTTAAGGCCAAAGTCTAAACATTGGGAAAATCCACCCGTTTTAGGCAAAATAATATTAAAACCCAAACATGGAGAAAGAACCGATAGGTCAGGTGAAGGGGTTGATAACAACACAATAGACAAGGCTCAGTCGAATGACTTAAAAAATCGGTAACCCCCAATAACAATTCAATACAAAATTATAACGTAAGGGTTTAAATGGTAAAACCAATTTTAACATGGGTAACAAAAAACCCTAAACCCTAAACATTAGACCCCCAGTCACAAAATATGAACATACATGCCCAATGCCAAGCAAAATTTTGAATTTTTTTTAAAAGTTCCATCACCCCCAATGTAGTTTATTTGTGTTTTGGGTAGTTATTCCTATTGGGGTATGTCTTTGTTGTGTTTCGATGTTATTGACCTGATTATTCTATGGTGATGATGGTGTTTGTTGCACAATTTATGTGATGTTTGGTTGGTCGATGTTTAGCCTAGGAGCACTTATGACCACTTTAACATCTACCATGTCATCATTCGTCACATTCTTGTTCTTAGCCCAGACACGAGGCTTATCGTTTGAACTAGTTGATGGGCACTTGTCTTTGTATGCTTGCATATTTCCCTGTGAGATTAGAGCTCTCTTGATGTTAAGGTCCCTAGGGAAAAGCTCATCATAAGTGGTGATGCATTGAATCTTTAAGTGGAAGAATAGATCTAGATCAACATTTTCTATGATAATATCCACTTTTTGTTCATCGGGAATGGGCCACTAGCTCTTATTGGCTCTTTGTCTCCATCTTTTCAAGAAATTAGCAAAGGATTATTCTTTATTTTGATTGAGAGTGTACAACTCTTCTAAGCTCACATGCATGTCAAGATTGAAGGAGAATTGATCTATGAATTCATTGATGATTTCCTATAAGGTTTTAATACTTAGAGGCAACTATGAAAACCAATCGATAGTTGGGCTTGTCAAGCTTTGTGGAAAGAGGCGCATCAAATAGGAATCATTGTAGGCAACCTCCATACACATGATGTTGAATTCTTTGACATGATCCACAGGACTTCCTCTCCCTTTGCATTTATCAAATTTAGGGACCTCAAAACTAAGAGGGAAAGGTACCATTGCAACATTTCTATCGAATGGATATGGACACAAGTTTTGTTGTGTATGGGGCTTATTTGTTTTTCCAATTTGAATATCCTGCATTTTTGTATTAGTGCCTTGAGTTGCGATGCCATATTGTCTTGCGGGTTTGGTGGAGGAACATATGTTACGTATTATGGGATGGCAGATGGATTGTACATGGGATTTTGATATGATGGGGTGTTGTATGGCGTGTAGGGTGGTATAGATGTATATGTTCCTAACATATTGGGATTGACGATGTTTTGTTGGGGGTAATAGTATAAACCTTGTTGTTGTTATTCTTGTGCGAGCATATTTTTTTGTTGGGCATACTATTGGGCTAGCAAGACTTGTTGTTGGGCTTGTTGTTGTTGTTGGGCCATGAGGGCTTGTTGTTTTTGTTGGAATACTATGGTTGCTTGTTGCACTTGATGTTGTTGTTGTGTGGCTAAGGCTGCTTGTTGTGCTTGTTGTTGTTGTTGTGCAACTAAAGCTACTTGTTTCACTTGCTATTTTTGTTGTGCATCTAAGGCTGCTTATTGGGATTGCTATTGTTGTTGTGCAGCTAAGGCTGCTTGTTGGGCTTGTTATAGCTATAAGTCTTGTTGATAAGCTTGTTGTGCTTGTTACAAAGATAGAGCATGTGCTTGCAACATAGGATTGTTTGGTTGTTGGGATATCTGTGATGGGTTTTGGGTGTTTATGGTTTGAGTGGGTGGTGGGTTGATGATGAAAGGTTGGTGGTTGCCTTGGTTTTACATTCCTTGCAAAATGGTGGGTTGGGATGGAGGAATATAATTTTGAGGTCCCATTTTATTTTTCATGACGTGGGGGACCAATGGTAAAGATGATGATGATGTCATTTGGTATTGTGATGGCAATGACACATTAGGACCTTGAAATTGATTGAAAGGGTTCCCTTGTTGTATTTGAGGTGGGAACAAGGTATTACCTTGGTTGATGGGGTTTGTGACCAAGGTGTTGTTTTGATTTGGGTTGGTGATGGATGGGATGGATGTGTTTTGTGCAACCAATGGGGTGGTTGGATGAAGATGTCCCTTGTTGCGTTAAGGGTTGATTTTGCATAAGGGTGTTGACATGCCCTTGTTGGTCTATTTGAGATACTTGGTCCTCACTACCTTGTGATGTTGGGCACACTTATGGTATTTGTGGGGATGGACAAAGATGGTTTCCCTTGAAATGTCAAGGTTTCCATGGAGTAATGGAGTGTAAGTGGTGTATATGGATGTAGGGAGTGCTCAAGAATAGTAGGAGCACCAAAATTAGGTGTCCAAGGGTGTTTTGGGGAGGATTGGTGTTTAGAGTACCCACAAGTGTGTTGCTTGCCAAAGGAAGAGTGTGACCAAATTCCTTAGCAAGGCTAGTTGCAAGACTAGGAGTTTGTTTTTGACTTGGTCCTAGTGATGGAGTTGATTGAAGTGTAGATGAAGTCAAGCCTTGTGTCAAGGTTTGCACATTAAAATATGGGGGAATTGAGGCCATTTTCTCTAAGGCTTGAATTTCTTTTTTATACTCAAGTATTTCTTCTTTAGTAAGCTCAAATGGATTGTTTGTAACATCTTCTACCTCATATGGTCCCACTAGATTTTGGGGTTGTTGTGAGGGGGTAGAATGGCTCCTTGGATCAAATTCTTGTGGATTGGTATCAATTTTGGTGGATGTGACTTTGGCTTTTTCCATGATTCCCTTATGTTGTGATCTTGTTGTTACCATAAATTGTGGGTCACCTATGGGAGAGTTATGTTGGGATTTGTAATGTTTAAACTCTCTAGTTGACTCAAATTTTGGTAAAAGGGCCACTTTAAGTCATTTTGGACCAATGGTGTGAATGCGAGATGAAAAGGTGAATGGTATGGGGAGTGATCTTTGTAAAATTTTAGGGCAACACTTTTAGACAAGAGAGATTTGATGTGTTGACGAAAGGTGTTAATTAACTTGTAAATATTGAAGGTTAGACTTGTGACTTTCAAGATAAATTTTTCCACAAAATGTGATAACCAACTCAACTAAGTGCATGGAAAAGGATCCATTTCACACACAACATAGCTAAGTTAGGGGATTAGTTTGGTGATGTCTAAAAAAGTGTTGGTGTGTCCAAGAGTTTTATAAAGTTTGATGAAGTGGAATGTGAAATATGATAAAGGGTGGATGAAATTTTTTGACCTAGTAATTTTAACCTAGAGTGAACCTTTGTGTTGAAAGACCAAGGTAGTGAGAAAAAATTCTTTACCCTATGTGTAACTCAAACCCAAAATATCAATGTTGATTTAAATGCTAAGCCATATGAAATATGTAAATTTGGCTCATTCCTTAAAGGGCGTAGATAAAAATTCCTTGTCAATCTATCTTGGTTATGGTAGTTCCTCAAGATGCATTTTCTAATAGGAATTTTCTAATAGGCATTTTCTAATAGATTTGGAACTATAATGTGGTTTTTTTTTAAAATGGAATATGGATCTTCACTTAAGGGTTTTGACCTTGCAAGATATCATGAAGACAAGCACATGTGTGGAGTTCAATTGTGATTTTTATCTTGATAAATGAATTTCTTTTTACCACATACACTTGTCTTGCTTGAGTTTCAAACTAAGTGTCCATGTCAAAATATAATTCATTTCACAAATTCCATTATGTGAGAATCATGAAGTTAGGGCCATAGTTTCCTATGTTGACTTTGGGAAGTATGGATTTAGGCATAAGCAAAAATATTTAGAAGTCTCTAAGGATAGAATCCTTAGGAAATGCATCAATATCAAGACTTTTCAAATGGTATCCATGCTTAAACCAAAGGGTTTGAAATTTTGAAAAACTTTTTTATGTGTGTTTGAAATGTTTTGGAACCAAGAAAAGTATTTAACAGACTCACAAGCATTTACAATCCTAGCTCAAGTGGTATGTTCTTTTGATGGGCTTGATTCATGCTCTTCGTAGTAGAAGAGATAATTTTTCATGCAATTATGGAAAGAGTGTATAGGTATGTTAAGAATTAAGTCTTAACCTCTACGCTTTAACCAAAATCAGACATGGAAAGTAACTTCTTGGAATCCAAGTTCCAATGCACCACTCAAAGAACTTGTTGGATGGACAAGTTGGCCACCACACACAAAGAATTTTAATGGCCATATTCGGGATAAACTAGTGTCTATACATGCGACGATTCAGTCAATTAAGAGGCCTCCCAACTCTTAGAAAAATCTAAGGGTTTTTACGTATCTCACGGATACTAAGGAAAATATTCATCAGTATAGAGCATCCACACCAATTGGTTAATGACTTTCGTAACACCAATTATTTATATAGCAGACCAAAATGAAAGTACCGCTTGGGTCATTCACTCTCACAAGTTGGGAGGCAGACCCTCTAAAGGCAACACAAAGTGTGAAGCTTAAAATTATTTTCGTCACCCAAGATCGCCAAAAGGCGCAAGGGGAGAGGATACACGCTTCAAATACAAAGAAAGTATACTTGTGTGTTTCTCTTCACCCAAGATCACATGAAGCACAAGGGGAGTGGATATGCACAACAAATACACTCAAGCAAAGCAAACACACATTAATTTTAACCTTGAAAATCACATTGAGTTCATTTTAAGCACCAAAATAGAAGTGTTTGATTGTTCAATTTTAACTGATATAGAAAAATGAGGATATGTGGGTTCAATTTTAACCAACTTTGAACGTTAATTTTAAACTCAATGGAAATTTAGTCGATCCTAAAATAGGAAGTAAAGCATCATATAATGGGTTATAGTTTCCCCATAAGTGTAAAAACACTTGTTATAATATATAGCCAAATGATGTTATGCTCCTTCATTTCAAATTTTATTGCTCAAATCTACAAAACCAGTTAACCTCAAAAATAAAACCAGATGTTAGTGACATGTTAAAGAGCGGATGAAATAAAAAATTTAAAGCACATGTCAAAATTCAATCTCTAATTTGTTTACTAGTAAAAAGCGTCGCTAAAATCAATTGTGTCATTCAATTTCATCAAATGCGTCGTGATGAGTGTCGCTGCAATCCTCATCATTTAATTATAAATGTCAATCCAAGGCGGTGTCCATGACTATATGCAATAGGGAGAATAAATCATTTGTATGACATGTTTTTTTCTACAAACAAAATTGAAAGGCAATGCATGAAAGAAAATTGATAAAATCAAATCTATTCTAAGAGCTTGTAAATGGAATGCTTGAATCAAATCTATCCTAAGAAACTTGTAAAAGGGAATACTAAAAATGTAAAGAGCTAGAAATGAAATGACTATTAATAAATGAAACTACAAACAAAGAGATTGCTAGAATCAAATCTAATCTAAGAGCTTGTAAATGAAATTTTTGAATCAAATCTATCCTAGGAAACTTGTAAAAGGAAATATTGAAAATGTAAAGAGCTAGAAATGAAATGACTACTAAGAAATGAAACTACAAACAAAGAGATTGCTGCTAAAATACTGAACTATATTATTTTATGAACTCTTCCCCCCATTTGATTTCTTGATTACAATGAATTTATAGAATTCTTGTCTTCAACTGATCTGAAAAATATTTTTTATGATTGTGCAACCACTCGCTAGAAGATAGGAACATGTGTTAAGAGAAAAAGATAGATCTTTCCTCATCTTGTTGAGTCAATCTTCTTTGGTCGTCCAAAACAAATATGCCTATTTTGCAGCCCTTAAACAAGCTACAAAAAGACATTTGACTACTGAAAAAGTCATGTATTTCCATTGTGTATCATTAAAGTTCATAAAACAGCTCCTAGATGCTTGCAAAATGGTTCAAACTACCCAAAATTATCTCCTAGATATTCTTCATTTGTTTGCACAATCCAACAACTTGTCTTAACTCTTGGAACTACCTCCTAGATGCTCTCAACTTATGTCCAAGTCACCTCAATCTATTTTAATGCTCACAATTTATGTTTTTACAAATTCTGGAAAAAGTTCCAGAGCAACCCACAAATTCTAGAACAATTTCAAGTGTTGCCCCACAAGTTCCGGAGTACCTGTCCACAAATTCCAGAGCAACATATTCTGGTGAATTTTTCTCTCAAACCACAAATTGGGTATTCGTGAAATTTAATGGGTTTTGTCACCATATTGTCTTTGAATTTCAGACCAAAAGTCTCTAGAACCCAGATTCTAATTTTCAAGATATGATGAAATATTTGACTGCTGCAACTAAAAATATCTTACTTTCATCATCATGCTCAATCTTGATAACTTCATAATTAGGCAAAATATACATTTTTATATTAATAAAAGATGAGTCATTATTTTGTCTCATCACGTCACCATATAGAATGTGTGTCGCTATATTGAAAAATCGAATACGTTGTTCTACAGTAAAACAGTGACATCAATTTCATCACTATATCAAATGTTTTGCTATAATGAAATTCATGATGTGAATAAAAATCACTTCAACGTCGCTATTTCAAATATGCAGAGATGAAATTAAATCAAGTGTCGCTAAATTAATTATGTGACATTTTTTATAAACCAAAGTGCATCATTGTATAGCGACGCATTTGAGATGCGTCGATGATCCATCAATAGAATCGTTGAATCTACAAACACAAAAAAAGGGAATCTAAAGAGAAATTCATCATATTTGATCAATATAGCCATCCTAGCACCAAAATGTGACCAATGTCATAGTGTAAACTAAATAGACCAAATCCATACATATTTAAACCCTATTTAATCCCCTAAGAATTAATCCCAATAAGATATTCAATATCAACAAAATGAAGAAGCCATTAAACTAATATGCTAAAAATATGAAAGCTTGAAAAAAATATATTCTATGACCTTGAATCTCATCCTATTGGGGGAGTGGTGTTGCTTTGATGTGGAATGGTGACCCTTTCCCAATCCCTTTGATAGTATGAGCTTGTTTCAATTAGTTTTATTAAAGAAAACTTGTGAAACCAATGAGAGATGAACAAAACATGATAAAAACTAGTTTAACATGGTGAATGCTAAGATGATTGATGTAAGTGTATGCAAACCTATTCTAAATATGTACAAGATTCAAAGATGCAAGCCCTAGATTCCAAAATATGTTAAATGGATGCAAACTAAGTTACCATGGAAGCCATTAATTGATGCTTAAACTAACTTATGCATGAAAATTAATCTAAGATGCTATTTAAACATGAAACATAGATGCAAATGAGTGTGATTTTCAATAGCATAAGTTTTCTATTGAAATATGGATCCATTTCTTTCCAAATAGTGATCTATTTATAGGAAAGCAAATGAAGAATCAACAGTTGAGATCGATTTGCTAAATCAATGGTCAATACTGAATGAAGGGTGAGCACATGGATCAAAGATTCTCATCAATGGATGAGAATCAATTTTCATATGGATCAAGAAAAGAACAAGGGTTGAGAATGATTCAAACAAACACACTTTGTAACAACTTTGAAAGTTTGTTGCAAAGTTTGTTTGAAATAAATCATTCTAACTTTGGAGCCAAATAGGAAAATATTCCTTTGGACTATTCCCTATGCAAGTGGATGGAGGGAAATTAGCAATTTAGTTAATTAAAATCTAAATTTGAATGTGCAAGATGGAGAATAAAGTGATATTCATTAATTTATTGATTTTAATGAAAAGGGGAATGCAATATGATATATAATTAAATAGCTTAATGTTATTTAATTAAATAATCTAGGACTTAGGACTTAGATTAAATAATTTGTATTATTTAATTAAACAAGATGAAATGTTAGTGCGGGAGGGGGTGAATTAACCCAATTAGGTCAATTAGATTAATAGATGAACATGATGCATTCAATTAATTAACTAGGTTAATTTAATCAATCAAGCGAAAAGAAGATGGGTTTAAGGACGAAATGATGTTAATATATCATATTTAAGTGTGTAGTATCATTCAAGACATTTTTAAGTGTCTACACTAACAAAGATATGACATCTCACACATCCACTCATAATGACACTCTATATCTATAAATATTTTTCCATAAGCACGAGATTTAACGAGTCTTAATTGATGGTGGAGCTAGTTTAAATATTTATGCCTTGAAGCTAGTAAAGATATTAAGATACTCTAAGGGAGTCATAGACCAAAACAAGAAAACAATCATTAGAGCATATGACAATGTAGAGCGCCCTTTTGAAGAAACCATCACACTTTTTATAAGAGTGTCTGGTAATAAAGGAAATGGTATGTCAAGTCCTGGATCTAGAGCTCCCATATAATGTAATTCTCGATTTCCCATGAATACACACCATGCAAGAATTTCCATCTACCTTCCAAAAGTGCATAAAATTTTATCGTAATATAAATGAGGTAATCATCCCAAGAGATCCTAATCCTTTTCCATATTGTAGTAGCTTGAGAGGTCAAACCAAACATCAAGTTACAATAAATGGTGAAGCTTCCTCCTCCACATCATACATTGATCCAAATGCATTAACTAAACTATCCACTCATTCCACTACTATTCCAAAATTTAAGATTCAAGTACAGGATATGGGAGGTGGTGAATATGACATGACACAGTCCTTTTGTATAGTTCAGCTTCCACCATCACCTAGGTCTTATGGAAAACCATCTAAATCATAATAAGTCTCCAACATTATAATCAAATGCAGTCTAGCCACATTTTCAAAATTGAGGGAACTTGACAATTAATCTATTGAGGAAGACATGTCAAAATGGATCTACAAAGATGAAGAAGATATTGTTGTACTTCCAATTGAAAAATACACCAAAGGATTTTAGATTATGGAGCACATGGGGTATGATGGTCACTATGGACTTGGTTTACAAAGACAAGGGATTATGGAACCTATCTCAGTAATAAGCAAGCCACGTTTTCAAGGGTTGGGTTTGGGCAACAAGAAATTGTACCCTTGGTTATTGGGTCTATCCTTAGACAATAAAAGCCTCTTCTATGGTTGACACTTTTGACAAGGAAACCATCGATGACTCCTTTGAGCATATTTTTGAATTATTAAAAGATCATTGCATTGATACTTTATCCTCCATATCCTTCAAAACAACATCTTCCAGCAACAATAAACTATCACTAGTTTATCCTCAACTCATCGACTAGGACCAACAAGTACCTCCAAGTTTAGATGTCTTCCAAAATGGTGAACCTATCACTAAGTTTATGGGACTATGAGATATAATATCATTAGGAGATTATATATTTGGTTATATTATAGAAATTGACAATATGACATACTTTGGAGAGAGTGTCAATCCTTGTAGTTGCAAAAATATAGCAATCATAACAAGGTCCTTTGGTAAAAATAAAGGATGCATCCAAAAGTGAAAGTGTTTCTAAGATACCCAAGGATGGGAGGCTTGGAATCTTCCCTAAAGCAACAAATCAAGAGAGATCCATCATACTTGTGAAAAAATCTGAATAAATAAACATCAGCACAATAGATATTGTCAAAATGACCTACTTTGCAACATCTCTATCTTGGAAAGAAAATATTAATTTTAACACTTCTTCTAGGAGAGAAAGATAAACTTTGCATGGTCCTATATAGACATGTCAAGGTTACATCCATTACCTGATTTATCTTCCATCTCAATTAGGTAGAGCTGAGATATTTTTTGCAAAATAAAGATAAAGGTACACATTTAATTCTGCTAAGTTCCATTTATATGTACAAAAGTCGTTATCGAATAAATTTCAGTTCATTACGCAAATATATACAATAGAAATATTGCACAAATGTTATCTTTTATTGATGATTAAAAATGTACGGTGCCCACACAAGCCGTGGGAATAACTGTTTCAATATAATATTAGACATAAACTATACATTTGAAGAAATAAAAAAGAAAGAGCATATGGAAAGAGTAGGGATTCATCATTGCCTGAATGTCAAACCCCAAGTTGAATTGTTGCATCCTCGCTTCATTCTCTCTTGCTTGGTTGACCTGCTACTGCTTGAAATTCCTACAAGGGATGAGAAAAGTTGTGTTAGAGCTCGGGACCCATATTCTCTGCATATACTATATCAACAAACATATGGTTTATTCTCATAAGGCATTGAAACAATTTTGCAGTATCACAGATATCAAAAAGAAAGCAATAGAGTATCATCAATCATCATGAAGCATTATTGGAAGCTTTTTACTTCATTATTTTATCTAGCATGTTTGTTCATTGTGCAAGTATAGGTAAAATTTTCATTGTTGGATTATTTCATTTGATATCATAGCATGTGGAGTAAAATGGGCTCCCACAAGGGTTGAGCCCAACATGTTGCCCTCTTGTGTTTTACGAGGGATAAGAATGTTACTTATCTTACTTGTATGCATTGCGTAGGTATTCATCACTCATGAGAGTGGGTTGGTAGATCACTGTCCTAAATGACAAATATTTTCTCAATTGATTCACCATGAGTAAGGAAGTAGTTTTACAAAGCCAACAGTGACTACTCATTCATGAGCAATCATTATGTGGATAGATCTCCATCATGGAGCAATAGTTCACAGTGAGATAAGAACATTCATATCACAGTCAAGAGAGAGTTTTGAAAGACTGTTAACGAGATTTTGTGTGATAGTGAATGAATCTCTATGTGAAAAATTAGTAGTGGGTAGTGACAAAGAAGGAACACAAATGATAATAGAATAAAATCAATCTATGTTAATTTTGAAGCTCATTCTAAGGCCTCTAAGTTTGTAAGGAAATGGGTGCTTTTCTAAAAAAAATCCAACATTAAACCTAAGGTTTCAAAATGGTACTTTACACCCAAAAAAATGGACTATTTGAGAGGAGTTTCAATTCATACAATTATGATAGTCCTCTAGAAGGGCAATTTTTTCTTATAAATGTTTCACAAGTTCCATATTTGGCCAAGAATCAAACAATGATAGGGTGCAACATTTCAAAAGTGGTGGAAGTACTAAACACAGAGAGAAAAGGATAATGGGTGACCTTCCGACAACATTTGATCATCCAAGATACAAATGCACAGTCATATTGAGGTTATCTCAAAGTGACAGAGAATGAGAGGGCAGTCTTGAATATCATAGTGAATGGTGGTCAAATCTTCCAGAGCACAATATATAGTAAACAAAGAATAGCAACAGTGGAGGCCAACATTACTTATATGCAAGCATTTTTATATGTTTGGTTCTTATTACTAGTATACCTCATTCTTTATTTGAGGTGATAAGCAGGATGGATTCATTCATTCTAACATAAAATCCTTTGAGAATCTTACCTGAAATGTCATCAACAAAGGAAGATTGTATTTTTGAGCAGTACTATGAATGAAACAATGAAGAGCTTGAGCATCTTTTAAAAGAAAAGGGGTTGAATTACTCTTAGCAATCTAATAGGTTGTTGTTAGGTCCTATCTCTTTAGTTTGAAAAGTGCATCAAATATCAACTGGGTAGTGTTCAAGGGTTGTTTGCAATAGGAAAATTCTCAACTATCTCTCTCAGATTTTCTAAGTGATTGGAACAACTGAAATGAAACTTAAACTAAGAGGCTACTAAACTAGAAAGCAAGGAATGATTAATCTAAAAAGCATAACAATTAAACTAGAAAGCATGGAGATAATTAAACTAAGAAGCATGTAAATTGTGGAAGAGGAAATGATTGCAAAGAAAATATGAAATATCTAATTGACAACGGATAGCAAACTTAACAATTAACAAAAAATAACTTAACAACTTTCAACTAACAATGAGAGTAGGTGCTCTGAAACTTCAGATAATAGAATTAAAAGACTACAAACTTGATCTACAACCTACAAGATTGACTTAATAGATCTCAACAAATGAAAATAAACTTCACTCACAATTATCATTTACAAAATGAAGATGACAAAATTAAAAATAGAATACTTATCTATCTACTCTATAGTCCCTCGGTTGGCCAGCTCTGAGGTGCTCCTACGCTTAGCTCAGATCACATAAACTTTGCAACTCCAAGATTACTCCATTCAAGATGATTCCATTCACAATACTAATAGCTCATAATGAGATGGGAAAAACTTGCTTTATTCATATTGAAAGTATGACTCATAAACATAGTTTAAGAACACATCATGACAACATAAGGATATCTCTCTTGTATCATCGCTTCTAATAGTTACATACTTATACAAAAGTTGCAATAGAATCCTATAATTTAGTTGGTAAATATTACCACTAAAAAATTATTTAACTAAAATTCAATTGACTAACGGACTTAATTCCACTAAATAAAACATTAAAGGGCTCGAGATGAGCCATAAAGACTTTGAACTGAAAATAGTAGAAAGCTTCAAAAAATTGATCCACCATGCACTCCCCTAAATTTTGGTGCCTATTACTCTTGCGCTTGTCTTCAATTGTGTTGAAGTATGTGTTGAATCCACTTGGCTGACATGATGATCGATTGTTCTTAATATCCTGTACAATACTTAAAAACTAAACCATTATGTTAGCGTGAGTTAGCTTATTTCAATTAATTCCAGAAAATAAATATTATACAACTTTTCAAAAAAAGCAAACAATTACTAATCCTAAAGACAATCAATTGGCAAGGTAAATATGGTTGGATGATATGAGGAAGGGTATTTAGTTCATTATATTAATGAGGTTATTTTTACCTCATCACAATCTACCTATAGGATGACTGAGAACTATAAAGAAGTTAGTCAATAGTGTCAAGCACCTATAGGACAACCTTGTGTTTCTTGAAGTTTCATTGGCTAACTCTTAATCATCTAAGAAGGTGATAGATTTGTTTTAAGTTTTTAACAAACTCCTTCAATGAAATATTTATGGAGCAGTGTCCTACAAGATAGAGCGTGAAAGTAAGAGAATGCCTTAAAGAGAAAAAGGGGACTGCCAACAGTGACTTGAAGAGAAAAAGAAGTTACAAATCCAGAGTTATTCATAACCTTTTTTTATTTCCAATGTCAAGAGAGTGCACTTTGACTATCATAATGAATTTAGAAACAAATCATTATGAAGAATAGTAGCATCATATCCTTTAGAGATGACAAAGAATACACATAGCCTAGTATATAATACTTTTCAAAAGCAATTTAAGGGAAGTTATATGCTTCAGATGAAGCACCAAATCAAGAAAACAAATGCTAAGAGTGTGTTCATAAAATCAAATGCAAGTGTGGTCATGAAAATATAGAACCATAAAGGGAGCACCCATAATACACATGGATGTCAAAACAAGAGTTAAGGATTTCTTCTCTTGTATGTTCCATGGAACAAATGTAGTATACTTGTACATGTAGAGCCTCAATGTAAAGTGAAATCCTCGGCCATAACCTAGAGGAAAAAAATGTTTGTAGCTAGAGTAGGGGTTTACAAAAGGGTGTAGAAATAGCCTCTGCCTATATATGGTAAGAATCCTCCAAGTCTAATTGAGAATGAAAACAATGTCGAGATCTTGAGTAAAAAAACAAGCCCAACTGAGGTTTTTAAAAATTGTTTCACCAAAGTCAAAGTCATGGCTAGGAAGATGTGAGGCTAAGCCCAGAGTGAAGGGATATTAAGAGAAGCATCAAGTATGAGAAGCACATATAACCAAGAAAATTCATAATTTTTGCATGAATGAGCTAGAAACAAGCATGATTGTTCACACAGAACGATTGAAAAAGGCAGATTGTATGCAAATAGAGGCTTACCCACACATAATCTACATTTTTTTGTATTGAGACCTCTAGTTGAAACCTCTAGAAGCTTGAGTTCAGATATGGTGATGCCCTCAACAGAGAATGCAAGGTAAAAAATGAGATGTGAAAAGTGCTTAGTTGTGGTTTTGGTGTTTAGGGTTTTAACCCTATACTTTGGCCAATAGCTAAAGGAATTTTTGCCTTGTTTTCAAAAAATTGCAATATAGATTAATACCCTCACATTATATTCATGTGCTAAGTGACTAGGGGTGTTCCCTTAAACATTTGTATATTTTGCATTGTCTTCCAAAACATAGGCTGACTCATGACTTTATTTTTGCATAAATTTGTAACTTTTTGAAATGTAAAACATTTATTAAAGTGGTGTGCTATAAACCACTTTATTAGTGTTATGTAAATGCAAGATAAAGATGTGTTTTCCTTCAAGATATGGTCAAAGGAGATAGTTGAAGGTTGGTTGATGAGTTGTGCCAAGCATATAGGGGAGGTTGGAGGAAGTTGATAGACAAGTGCCTAGAATATAGGGGTTATTTTGACTTGGTTTTGGAGCAAGTTGAGACCATCTAGGAGTAGTTTTTGATGCCTTTATGATAGGTGAGGTCAAGGCTTGACCTTTTCTTCACCTTTGAGCCTTTTTGGAGTGGGTTTAGGGGCTAGATTTTAGGCTTTTTGGTTTTGCACGACCAAGGGAGTTTCTAGTTCCTATCTTTGTGCAACTTCTTGGAAAGCATAAGTAACTTCGAACTTCATTTTTGAAGTTAGTTCTTATCATTTTATTTTATCTACATTGTGACTTTTGAAGTCCCTTTTCAACAAAAGACAATATTTGTAACTCTTTTTTACAGACATGTATAGTTGTTTACACCTTGGAGATCAATGAAGATATGTATTTTTGCCTTCTCAATTTATGTTTTATTGTGTGCATTTGAATGATGGATGCAATTACCTTTTGATGTTATCCCATTCCTTGTTGTTGTGTCTCGTTAGTAGCACCTTTTTTCAAAAAATATGTATGTTGCAAGTTGTAGGTTGTGATGAAATGCAAATAATTCAAGTTGTGAAAAGATTATTTCCTTCTAGGATTGTGTGCATTGTGTCATCCTTATGAAATATTGATGTAAAAGCATATGAGTATTAAGTTATGCATGTTAATATTTTTGTTGATTGAAACTGTGTGCAAAGCAGTTGTGCAATTTTTAGGTAATCAAATTTAGTGCATCACCCTTAGTCATAGGTTTTATTTTATGCAAATATTTCTTACCCTTTTCCCAACAAGAAGTAGTTTTTAGGTGAGTACCATAAGAACCAGCTTACTCTAGAGGTTCTTTTATGCTTTAGGTAACCCACAACCTAGAAAATCTCCCATGTTTCACCAATATGCTAAGTTTTGCAACTTAGCAAGGGCTCAATATTGAGTGACAACAGTTTTTGGCATGCCTAATGGGACTACGAACTGATTTTTAAGTTCTTTTATTCATCAATTCACAGTTGTTTGGTGTGTATAGTTCAGTTTTTTTTGCCTTTTTAAGTGTTTTAAATACATACCTAGTGAATTTGAAGCTCTATTTTAGTTGAAACCAGTTTAGAACAGCTTATGAAAAGGATACAAACAAGAGGAAGTTCCATTCCTTTGGAATATTTGTAGTTGTCACCACTGAGGATAAGTGGAAGAACAACAAAAATAACTCTTGTTTCATCAAAAAGAGTTCAATCAACACCTCCCAATTTTAGACCAGTAGTAACAAGTGTATCAATACCTTTAATTTTTGTGCTTGTTAATCCACTTCAGGCCAATCCAATGGTGAGAAATCAACCTTTTGTGCCCTTTAATGGAGGCAGTCCACTTAACTTGCAGTAGCATGATGACATTCCTATGGTTGCATTGAAAAGTTTGCCTTCTTTTACAGGAGAAGATCAAACTACTCCCATTGAGCATATCGGGGATGTGGCCTCACTATGTGGAGTCTGTCACATCACTAAAGAAAATGTTGCAGTTAGGTTGCTAGATGCTTCACTAAAAGGGAAAGCTCTTCAGTGGTTTAGAGGTTTGGTAGTTGGTTCTATTACAAATTGGGATCAGTTGAGAGATGCACCGAATAAATAGTTTGAAGACAAGTCAGATCACTTGTCACTAGATAAACAAATGAATACAATCAAGAGAGATCCTCAAGAGAAAATGACAGACTTCAACTTCCATTTTCAAAAGACATGGAAGAGAATTCCTATCACGGTAAGACCTTCTCTAGAGCATTCTTTTCTTTATTATTTGAAGGCTCTTAACAGTGATATTTTTGTTATGATACAATCCATGGGAGGTACTTATCTACAAACTGTATTTGATATTGCAGTGAGGGTTGAAAACAATCTTATCTGAATACCACCTAGACCACCTATGCCCATATTCCTAGAAATTCAGCCTTCCATGCCTTTGCAAATACCACCTTTGGCTACTATACCTGTTGTCCCAACATTACCAACACCAAATAATCAAACTTCTAGCCAATAAAAGGCCACTCCTAATCCATCTTTTGAATTTCAAGAGATAAAAGGCCTCCTACAAAGCTTTGGTAATGAATTGGTGACCTTGAAAAGGTAGCAAAATCAAAATTATAGACCTTATCAAGCTAATCAACCTAATCAACCTAGTATACCTCAATACCAAGCAAATCCTCAAGTTCCAAGGCAAGCACTTAACTCAAGGCCTTTTCAAGCATACAACCCAAATGTACCCATCTCATCTAAAGAGTTGGTTCTTGTTCAAAACAATCTTGCACAAGACTATGAATGGTGTTTCCCTTGTAATCAGCCTCATAACCAGTACACTTGTTCAAATGGGGTGATTAACTAAGCTTTAATGGTGCAAAATGTGTCTAGTATGTAGCCAAATTTACCAAATGGTGAATCTCCACAATAGTAGGATCTTCCTCCAAGTGATACCACTCTTCTAAATTGGCAAGGAGAGGAGTTTTGTGGGGTCAATCAAGATAATTCTCCAATAGCAGCTAATACAAGAGCCATGAAGAGAGCTTTTGAGATTGGACAGTCAACAAATAAAGAGCCTAACCAAGGTCCTAGAGCAGAAAAAGAGGTTGTTGGTCCATCTACCTCTCAAGCACCACATATACTGCAAAGAAATATACAAGGCACTACTAAGGAGCATCTTGGGAATCAGCCTCAACCAACCCACTTGCAAGAAGACCCTATTGTTATACAGACCCATAAAAAGGTAACTTATGCACCTTTTAACATTCTTGAGCATATGAAGTAGACAAATGTTACCATGTCTATGTGGGATTATTTGTCTATCATAGGACAAAGAGATTTATTGCAATCTACATTATCATATTTTAATGTGTCAAGTGAAGTTCCAGTTAGTCAAGATAAGGTTGTTTTTATCAATACACCTCAAAATAGTAGTGGGCAGCTAGGTAAAGAAGTCAAACATCCACCTTTTATGTGTCTTTGTTAATAGGAGATAAACTAGTACATAATTGTATGATTGATTTAGGAGCTAGTAGTTTTGTTGTTCCCAAACAAATTGTTGATAGATTAGGTTTGAAATATCAACCTCTTGAAAAAGTTGTTGTTCAACTTTATGGAACAACCATCAATATTGTAGGGATCATTAAACATTTGAGCCTTACTTTGCATGCATGCCCCAATTTTTCCATTCCACAAGACATATTTGTTATTGACTTACCACCATATTTTTCCCTTTATCTCTTAAGAGATTTTATTGCTAAAATAGGTGGTTATTTATCTTTAGATTGGTCTCATATGTTGTTTAGGATAAGGTATGGAACTAAAGTGACCATTAAGTCTGAGTCAATAGCAAAGGATCACATAGAACCTTATGTACCAAGTGTCATCCATTCCAATTGTGTTATTTTTATAATGATGAACATACTGTTGCCCAAGAGCCAAATACCCAAACTGAGAGCATTCCTGACATCCATTTGGATGAGTGGGCAGTAGAAAATCTTGAAGATGATCCAAGTAAAAACCTTGAAGAGGTAGGCTTAGGTGTTTATATGATGCATGAGCCGGATTCTATCATTCCTAACCTTGAAAAGAAGGACAAACAATAACAAAATGGAATTTGGAAGATGTTTTTTTATGGCTCAAGAAGAAAAAATGGAGCTGGTGGGGGTGCTATGTTGGTATCCCCACAAGGTGAAAAGTATTATTCATCTTTTCATTTTTCCTTTAGTTGTTCTAACAACATAGTTGAATATGAGGGTCTTATACAAGGTTTGGAATGGGCAAGGAAAAGAAAGATAAGTTGCCTACAAGTGTTTGGTGATAGTGAACTGATTGTAAATCAGGTAAGAGGATTACATATAACTAAAAATTATGTTCTTAAGTCCTATAAGAATAGGGTATAGGATATGATAGAGGAGTTTGATGCTTTTAATTTGTTGTCTATACCTAGAATTCAAAACAAGCATGTTGATAGACTAGCTGCTATAGGTGCTTAGTTTGACATTCCAAATGATATTAAAAAGGACAAGGTACAACAGTATGTTAAATTTGTAGTAAGGCCATCTATTCCTAACAATAGTGTTCACTGGAAATTTTTTGAAAGTGATCAGTAGGTGCTTAGTTTTTTACTTGAAGAAGATGAGTTTTCAGTGGGAAATCAAGAGAAACTCAAGCAATGGTATGGTGACCAGATCATATAGCTAAGGACAAACAAGTTACCCAAGGGTTTGGTCACCTTGGAATCCATTTTCACTTTTGATGATCAGCTTAAGAAGGGAAAAACCATCATGCAGATTAAAGAACACTATGAAGGGCTTGAAATCTTAAAAGGTAAGCTCCTTAAAATTGGTGAACTTTGTTCTCAAGAAGATAGAGAGGATTTTATTGCACTTTCTCAAGAATTTCATGATATCTTTGCATGGGAATATTCTAATTTAAAAGGTTTTGATCCCAAAATTTCCCAACATACCATAGAACTCGAGCCAAATGCAAAACCCGTTAGGTAGAAACAGAGGCCTTTGAATCCCAAGCTTGAACCTCTCATGATAAAAGAGTTCGGTTGATTGAGGGTAAAATCATTTTCCCAATCAAACATACCTCATGGGTTTCTAACCTTGTTCCAGTTAGGAAGAAAAATGGAGAGATAAGGCTTTATGTGGACTTTAGAGACTTGAATAGGGCCTCACTCAAAGATCACTACCTACTACCCTCTATGGAGCAGATCCTTCAAGTTGTTGCAAGTTCTGAGAGATTTTCTTTGCTTGATGGTTATTCTAGGTATAACCAAGTGCTAGTAAAGGAGGAGGATCAATATAAAACATCATTTACCACAAAATGGGGGACAATGGCTTACAAGAAAATGCTCTTTGGTCTGTCCAATGTTGGTGCCACCTTTCAAAGGGAAATGGATATGGAATTTCAATGTTTGATTTACAAGCTAGTGCTCATTTAACTTGATGATATAACACTTTTTTCTAAAAATGTTGATGAACAGATTTCTCATTTGAGACAAGTTTTTGAAAGGTGTAGGGAATATGGAATATCCCTCAACCCCAAAAAATATATTTTTATTGTTCATGAAGGCAAACTCCTTGGACATGTAGTATAAAAATAGGGGATTACCATTGACCTAGAAAGGGTAAGTGTCATTCTTGCTTTACCTTTGCCCAACCATAAGAAGGGGTTGCAAAGCTTCCTTGGTAGAATTAACTTTGTGAGAAGATTTATACCAAATGTAGAAAATTTATTGAAGCCTCTAATTGCTATGTTAAAAAAGAATGTAAGTTTCAGCTGGACAAGAGAGGGAAAATGAAGTTTTGAAGCAATAAAGAAGGCATTATCAACAACTCCCACATTGCTAAATCCTAAATTTGCAAAGGAATTCACTCTTTATGATTTTAGTAGCATAGATATTATTTCTACTATGTTGGTACAACAGAATGATGACAATTTGGAATAGCCCATATCTTTTTCATTCAAGGCCAAGAAGACTATGAGTAGAGATATACTTTTGTCAAAAAACATGTACTTGTTGTTATTAGAATTTTGAAGAAGTTTAGGAATCTAATTTCTAACAATAAAGTACATCTAATGGTTGCTCATCCTAGTGGCAATGAATTTATTTTGAGCTGAGATTTGAATGAGAAGAGAGTAGGTTGGATCATAAAATTCATGGAGTATGACATTGATATCAAGATCACTAATCTGGTTAGAGGTAAAGGGTTGTGTGAACAACTAGTTGTTGGGTCTGAAAATGAGCAAGAAACTCAAAAGGAAGTTGTTTTTGTCACCAATGAGGAGTCTCAAACTATTGCACTAGTATTGGGTTCAAGTTGGATGCAAGAGATGGTCCATTTTCTACAGACTAGTGAGTGTCTACATGGTTTGGACAAAGCAAAGAGGAGGTACTTCAAGTTACAGTCAATTCCTTATGTGCTTGTCAATGTTATACTATTTAGGAAAGATCATAATGGAGTGTTACTGAGATGCATTGATACTGATCATATTGATAAAAAACTTCATGAGTTCCATGATGGAACAGGTGGTGGATATTTTGCTCCACAAACCACAACTTGGAAGATCATGAGGGTTGGCTACTATTAGCCAAGCCTCTTCAAAGATTTCCATGCTTGGGAAAGGAAATGTGTTAAGTGTGTCATGTTTGTAGGTACAGAGAGGTTGTCAGCTCTTCCTTTGCATCCTATACAAGTTGAACAACTTTTTATGAGGTGGGGCGTTGATTTTGTAGGAGCTATTAATCCACCTTCTAGTGTAGATCATAAGTGGGTTCTCATAGACATAGATTATTTTACCAGATGGACTGAGGTTGTGGCACTAAAAGAATCTAATGAAAGTGTTGTTCTAAATTTCTATGATGATTTGATAACTAGATTTGGTGTGCCTAAGTCTATTATTTCTAATAATGCCTTAGATTTTGTTGGAATAAGGTTAAGTGAATGGATTGTCAGGAATGGTATTCACTTGAACACTTCATCAAACTATTACCCTCAAGGTAATGGTTTGGTAGAGTCAACCAATAAGAATTTGTTAAATATCATTAAGAGAATAATGGAGGATAACCAAATAACTTGGCATACCAAGTTGAAATCTGCCTTGTGGGAAGATAGAATAACACCAAAGAGGTCCATTGGAAACTCCCCTTATATGTTGGTATATGGAAAGGAGGCAAGGATGACCTTGTCTATTGAGTTTCCAGCTCTTGATATTGTAACCCAGCTTGAGGATCCAATGGTAGTCATATATGCACAGCTCATGGAGCTTGAGGAAACAAGAGATAAATCTATGAAAACCATGGAGTTTCACCAACTCCAAGTAAAGAGAAATTTTGAAAAAAAATAAACACCAAGGGTGCTTAAGAAGGGAGATGTTGTGCTTAAGTGGGATGAGCTAAAGATTAGGCCTAGAAAACACACTAAGTTTGACAATATGTGGAGTGGCTCATTCATCATTGTAGAGTGCAAATAGCATAATGCTTTCCAACTGTCAAAAATGGATGGTGAGTTACTACCTATCCCAGTCAATGGGATACACCTCAAACTCGGTTTTGAGGTATGATCATCTTGTGTACATATTATTTTAGGAGTTTTGATTCAATAAGTGTTGTTGCGCATTAGTTTCTAGATGCAGTTTCATTTCCTCTAAGTGTTGTTTTGCATAGTTGGTCGGTTTGATTTGAGTCTTTTGGTAGGATGGAATAAGATTTGAAGGTGTTACACACTGTTTTGGATGAGTTACAACAATATGCAAGACTATTTTTCAAGTCTTGTCAAGTTCCTATTTGACTCATGTGCCCAATGGATAATTTTAGGCAACTGGTTAGGATGTTTAGCAGGCAAACATATCACAAATGTCGCCAAAAATGTTACCTGATTTAGCTTCCAGCTCAATCAGGTAGAGCTGAGATAGTTTTTACAAAATAAAGATAAAGGTACGCATTCAATTCTTCTAAGTTCCATTTATATGCACAGAAGTAGTTATCAAATAAATTGTAGTTCATTCCAAAAATATATACAAGAGAAAGATTGCACAAATTTTACACAAATGTTGTCTTTTATTGATGATTACAAGTGTATGGTGTCCCACACAAGCCATGGGAATAACTATTTCAATACAATATTAGACATAAACTATGCATTTGAAGAAATAGAAAAGAAAGATCATATGGAAAGAGTAGGGATCCATCATTGCTTGAATGACGAACCCCAAGTTGAACTGTTGCATCTTCGCTTTAGTCTCTCTCGCTTGATTGACCTATTGCTGCTTGAAATGCCTGCAAGGGATGAAAAAAATTGTGTTAGAGCTTGAGGCCCATATTCTCTACATATACTATATCAAAAAACATATAGTCTATTCTCATAAGGCATTGAAATAGTTTTGCAGTATCACAGATATCAAAGAGAAAGCAATAGAGTATCATCAATCATCATGAAGTATCATTGGAAGCTTTTGACTTCATTATTTTATCTAGCATGTTTGCTCACTATGCAAGTATAGGCGAAATTTTCATTGTTGGATTATTTCATTTGATATCATAGCATGTGGAGTAAAATGGGCTCCCACAAGGGTTGAGCCCAACATGTTGCCTTCTTGTGTTTTAAGAGGGATACGAATGTTACTTATCTCGCTTGTCTGCATTGAGTAGGTATTCATCACTCATGAGAGTGTGTTGGTAGATCACTGTCCTAAATGACAAATATCTGCTCAATTGATTCACCATGAGTAAGGAAGCAGTTTTACAAAGCCAACAGTGACTAATAATTCACGAGCAATCATTATGTGGATAGATCCCCATCATGGAGCAACAATTCAGAATAAGATAAGAACGGTCATATCACAGTCAAGGGAGAGTTTTGAAAGACTGTTAACGAGATTTTGTGTGACAGTGGAATGAATCTCTATGTGAATAATTAGTAGTGGGCAGTGACAAAGAAGGAACATAGATGATAATAGAGGAAAAGAAATCTATGTTAATTTTGTAGCTCATTCTAAGGCCTCTAAGTTTGTAAGGAAATGGGTGCTTTTCTACAAAATTCCAACATTAAACCTAAGGTTTCAAAATTCTACTTTACACAAAAAATGGACTATTTGAGAGGAGTGTCAATTCATATAATTATGATAGTCCTCTAGAAGGGTAGTTTTTGCTTAGAAATGCTTCACAAGTTCCATCTTTAGCCAAGAATCAAACAATGATAGGGTGCAACATTTTAAAAGAGGTGGAAGTACCAGACATAGAGAGAAAAGGACAATGGGTTATCTTCCAACAATATTTGGTCATCCTAGATACAAATGCATAGTCATATTGAGGTTATCTCAAAGTGACAGAGAATGAGAGGGCAGTCTTGAATATCATAGTGAATGGTGGTCAAATCTTCCAAAGTACAGTATATAGTAAACAAAGAAGAGCAATAGTGGAGGCTAACATTACTTATATGCAAACATTTTTATCTGTCGGGTTCTTATTACTAGTATACCTCATTCTATATTTGAGGTGATAAGTAGGATGGATTCATTCATTCTAACATCAAATTATTTGAGAAGCTTACCTGAAATGTCATCAACAAACGAATATTGTCTTTCTAAGCAGTACTATGAATGAAACAATAAAGAGACTGAGCATCTTTTAAAAGAAAAGGAGTCGAATTACTCTTAGCAATCTACCTATACGATGACTAAGAACTATAAATAAGTTAGTCAATAGTGTCAAAATCTACAGGACAACCTTGTGCTTCTTGAAGTTTCATTGGCTAAATCTTAATCATCTAAGAAGGTGATAGATCTATTTTAAGTTTTTAACAACCTCCTTTAATGAAATATTTATGGAGTAGTGTCCTACAAGATAGAGTGTGAAAGTAAGAGAATTCCTTAAAGAGAAAAAGGGGATTGTCAATAGTGACTTGAAGAGAAAAAGGAGTTACAAATGCAAAATTATTTATAGGTTTTTTTATTTACAATGTCAAGAGAGTGCACTTTAACTGTCATAATGAATTTAGAAACAAAGCATTATGAAGGATAGTAGCATCATATCCTATAGAGATGATAAAGATTACACATAGCCTGGTATATAATACATTTCAAAAGAAATTTAAGGGAAGTTATATGCTTCCAATGAACCACCAAATCAAGAAAACAAATGCTAAGAGTGTGTTCATAAAATAAAATGCAAGTGTGGTCATGAAAATCTAGAGCCATAAAGGGAGCACCCAGAATACACATGGATGTTGAATCAAGAGTTAAGGATTTCTCCTCTTGTATGTTCCATGGAATAGAAGTAGTATACTTGTACATGTAGAGCCTCAGTGTAAATTGAAACCCTCGACCATAACCTAGAGGAGAAAAATGTTTGTAGCTACAATAGGGGTTTACAAAAGGGTGCAGAAATAGCCTCTACTTGTATATGGTAAGAATCCTCTAAGTCTAACTGAGAATGAAAAAAGGGTTGAGATCTCAAGTAAAAAAACAAGTCCAATTGAGGGTTTTGAAAATTTGTTTCACCGAATTCAAAGCCGTGGTCAAGAAGATGTGAGGCCGAGCCCAGAGTGAAGGGGTCTCTATTTTTTAGGAAGAATAAGAGGATAGGATCCTTGTATATGCATAAGGAAAAAATGAAAAAACTAGGATGCTTCTAAAAGAAGGAGAAAGCTGCCACATAAATGAAACCTACAAGCATTTTCATGAAGAAACCTCAAGTAAAGAGACAGAAGAACAAAAGAATATTTTCAATAATTGTAAGAGAAGAATCAAGTATGAGAAGCACATATAACCAAGCAACTTCATCATTTTTCCATGAATGAGCTCGAAACAAGCATGATTATTCATAAAGAATGATTGAAAAAGGTAGATTGTATGCAAATAGAGGCTTACCCATGCATAATCTGCATGTTTTGTATTGAGACCTCTAGTTGAAACCTCCAAAATATCAGGTTCAGATGGTGCCCTCAACAGAGAATGCAAAGTAAAAAATGAGATATGAAAAGTGATTAGTTGTGGTTTTGGTGTTTAGGGTTTCAACCCTAAACTTTGGCCAATAGCTAAAGGAATTTTTCCCTTGTTTTTAAACATTTTCAATACACATTAATACCCTCACATTATATTCATGTGCTAAGTGACTAGGGGTGTTCCCTTAAACACTTGTATAATTTGCATTGTCTTCCAAAACATAGGCCAACTCATGGCTTTATTTTTGCATAAATTTGTAAATTTTTGAAATGTAAAACATTTATTAAAGTCGTGTGCTATAAATCACTTTACTAGTGTTATGTAAATGCAAGATAAAGATGTGTTTTCCTTCAAGATATGGTCAAAGGAGATAGTTGAAGGTTGGTTGATGAGTTGTACCAAGCATATAAGGGAGGTTGGAGGAAGTTGAAAGACAAGTGCCTAGAATATAGGGATTGTTTTGACTTGGTTTTGGAGCAAGTTGAGAGCATCTAGGAGAGGTCAAGGCTTGACCTTTTCTTCACCTTTGAGCCTTTTTTGAGTGGGTTTAGGGGCTAGATTTTAGGCTTTTTGGTTTTGCACGACCAAGGGAGTTTCTAGTTCCTATATTTGTGCAACTTCTTGGAAAGCATAAGTAACTTCAAACTTCATTTTTGAAGTTAGTTCTTATCATTTTCTTTTGTCTACATTGTGACTTTTGAAGTCCCTTCTCAACAGAAGTCAATATTTGTAACTCTTTTTTACAAACATGTATAGTAGTTTACACCTTGGAGATCAATGAAGATAAGCATTTTTGCCTTCTCAATTTAATTTTTATTATGTGCATTTGAATTATTGATGCAATTACTTGTGAAGTTATCTCATTCCTTGTTGTTGTGTCTCATTAGTAGCACCTTTTTGTAGAAAATATGTATATTGTAGGTTGTAGGTTGTGATGAAATGCAAATAATTCAAGTTGTGAAAAGTATATTTCCTTCTAGGATTGTATGCATTGTGTCCTCCTTATGAAATATTGATGCAAAAACATATGAGTATTGAGTTGTGCATGTCAAGATTTTTATTAATTGAAATTGTGTGTGCAAAGCAGCCGTGCAAGTTTTAGGTAATCAAATTTGGTGCATTGCCCTTAGTCATGGGTTTTATTTTATGCAAATATTTCTTACCCTTTTCCCAACAAGAAATACTTTTTAGGTGAGTACCATAAGAGCCAGCTTTCTCTGGAGGTTCTTTTTTGCTTTAGGTAACCCACAACCTAGAAAAGTTCCCATGTTTCACCAATGTGCTAAATTTTGCAACTTAACAGGGCCACAATATTAAGTGAACAGTTTTTGGCACGCCCGATGGGACTACAAACTAATTTTCAATTCTTTTATTCATCAATTTACTATTTTTTGGTGTGTACATCTATTGTTTTCTACGTTTTGAGGTGTTTTAAATACATACCTGGTGACTCTGAAGCTCTAGTTTAGTTGAAACTAGTGTAGAACAGCTTATGAAAAGGATACAAACAAGAGGAAGTTCCATTCCTTTTGAATATCTGTAGTTGTCAAGACTGAGGAGAAGTGGAAGAACAACAAAAATAACTCTTGTTTCATGAAAAATATTTCAATCAACACCTCCCAGTTTCAGACCAGCAATAACAAGTGTATCAATACCTTTAATTTATGTGCATGTTAATCCAATTCAGGCCAATCCAATGGTGAGAAATAAACCTTTTGTGCCCTTTAATGGAGGCAATCCACTTAACTTGCATCAGCATGATGTCATTCCTATGGCTACATTGAATTTTTTTCCTTCTTTTACAAGAGAAGATCAAACTACTCCCATTAAGCATATCAGGGACGTGGCCTCACTATGTGGAGTCCATCACATCACTGAAGAAAATGTTGCAATTAGGTTGCTAGTTGCTTCACTAAAAGAGAAAGATCTTCAATGGTTTACAGGTTTTGGTTCTATTGCAAATTGGGATTAGTTGGGAGATGCACTGAATATACAGTTTTAAGACAAGTTTGATCACTTATCGCTAGTTGAACAAATGACTACAATCAAAAGAGATCCTCAGGAGCAAATGACGGACTTCGACTTCTGTTTTCAAAAGACATGGAACAAAATTCCTGTCATGGTAAGACCTTCTCTAGAGCATGCTTTTCTTTATTATTTGACGGCTCTTAACAATGATATTTTTGTTATGATACAATCTGTGAAGCCTAATCCAATACCTGCACAAATACAAGAAGCAAACACATTAGTAAGCTCATATGCAAGATAAAACAAGGATTCCCCATGAAATCCATCTACAATGTTTAATAATAGGAAAAATGAAGAACAAACATGAAAAGATAAATGAAATCCTAATTAAGCAATGCAAACTTTTGATCCCATGGGGGAGTTGGTGCCAATTGGTGTGTCGAAATTCGCCCTTTTCCCAACTCCTTTGTAAGCTTTGATGATTTGATGGAGATTGTAGCTCCTTGATGAGATTTTGGCATAACCTAGCTATGAAACCATAAAAAATGATAAACACTTGCTATGAAGTAGACAAAATTAGCTCTCAATGTGAAGAGAGTAACTTTGCTCAGATTGTGAATGATTGAATGAGAGGAAGAGTCTCTCATTTATAGATTTCCAAATTGGAAAAGAGAGTGAAATTGAGCAATGTGGAATCATTCAACATCTAATGGCCAAGTGTCACTTGTCAAGATGTGAATGGTTGAAGGTTGTGCACATTTTGGTCAATGTGCATGATAAATGCTATGAGATTCAAATTTGAAATTTGAATGTGACATGTTGGAGGGAGAAGGAAATGGAGTTAATGTCACTTCGCTCAAGGCCAAGGACATGTAAGAGGCCTTAAATGCCTTGTTGGAAGTACCCATCCCCTTTTGGAGGGATTTTTGAATTGGAAGAATATTCCACAAAAGATGCCCTTTTGAATGGAAATTGATGAATTAATAAATCAAATAAATTGATTTATTGTGCAAGTTGCAAGATCTAGAAGATTGGAGTGATTAGGATTAGCATTAATCGAGATTTGATTAATTAAGAGGGGGATTAGCTGATTTGACCATTTTGACTTAGATTTTAGGATTTAAATAAATCAAAGTTGAGAGAATAATTATTTTAGATTTAATTAAATAAAGATTGATTTATTTAATTAAAGGAGGAGGATGTTGGATTTAAACCAAATAAAGATTTATTTAATTTAAATGAGATGACTTTAGGGATTAATTAAATAAAATGATTTATTTAATTAAAAGGGGGATTACAAATTAATTGAATAAAATTGATTTATTCAATTAAGAGATGAAGAGTGATGAATTTAATCAAATATAGATTATTCGATTAAATGAGTAGCAAAGGAGATGATTCGGGATGAAATGGTGTTAGTAAATCAGGATCCAATGTGTTAGATTGAATTGTATATTTTCCATGTCTACACAATCCATGGGAGGTACTTCTCTACCAGTTGCATTTGATATTGCAGTGAGTGTTGAAAACAATCTTATCCAAGCGGGTAAGATAGCACCTAGACCACCTATGCCCATATTCCCAAAAACTTAGTCTTCCATGCCTTTGCAAATACCACCTTTGGCTCATTATACCACTTGACTATCTTGAGTGAATATATAATCTAGTACCTATTAATAAATCCACTAGAGGCATTAGAATATATACATATTTCAAGGATCTTATCAAAGCATGTCCAAAAGACAATTTCCCTCTGTCAAACATAGATATGATCATTGATTCGATAGCAGGACATGGAATGTTGTCTCTAATGGATGGATTCTCAAGCTATAATTAGATACGTATTGCTACAGAAGACCAACACAAAACAAATTTTGCATGCCCTTTTGTCTCAAATATCAAGGATACTTACCAACAAGCCATGAGTACCAATATTCCATGATATGGGTTATGTGGATGATTTTTTGGAAAAATTAGTTAATAGGGAAGACTATATAGATGTCCTTGCTAAAATATTTGAAAGACTAGAGAAATACAATGTCAGGTTAAATCCAAAAAAAAATGTATTTGGGCTCACATCAGGGAAGTTGTTGGAATACATAGTTTCTCAAAAAAGCATTGAAGTGGATCCAACAAAAATCAAAGCAATCATAGATATGCCTCCACTTGGGAATCTAAAATAGTTGCATAGCCTACAAGGGAATTTTTAATCTATTTGTCAGCTCATTGCACAACTAGAAAATAATGCCATATGTTTACATATTTATTGCATAAAGGAGTTATCTTCAAATGGGACAAGAACTATGAACAATATTTCCAAAAATTCAAAGACTACCTTGTCTCTCCTCTAGTACACATGCCACTGACCCCAAGAAAACCTATGTTACTATACATCTCTACAACATCATCAACATTGGGATCCCGTCTTGTACAACATGATTCTTCAGGTAAGGAAAGGGTCATCTACTATATCAATTGCACATTAGTAGGGAATGAGCTCAACTACACTCTAATTGAGCATGCATGTCTGGCAGTCATCTTTGCTTCTCAAAATCTTCAACACAACATATTGAACAACCAAACTAAGCTAATAGCTAAAATTGATCCCCTCAAATATCTCTTGAATAAGGTAACACTCACTAGAAGGTTAGCTAAATGGGTCATGATCCTCAACAAGTTTGATATCGAATATGTTGATAGGAAAGCAATTAAAGAACAAGTACTTGTCGATCAGTTGGTTGATTCCCTTGCTATTATTGATCACCTGTTGATAACAAATTTTCCATATGAAGGAATCTTCATTATAACCCCATCCCATTTATGGAGATTATAATTTGATGGTTCCTATACTTAGCATGATTCAAGAGTGAGAATACTTTCTATTACCCCACAAGGTGACTGTATCCCAAATTCATATTGATTAGCTTTCCATGTACAAATAACATTGTAGAATATGAGGCTCTAATCATCATATTGAAAATGGCAATTAAATGGCATATCAAGGAGATACAATTTTATGAAGATTCTCAGTTAGTCATTAGACAAGTAAATGATAACTGCCAAAAAAAGGACAAGAAACTCCAACCATATAAGAAGATGGTAGAAAACTTCAAGAACTATTTTATTCAGATATCCTTTGAACAAATCCCTTAGATAAACAATAGGGCAATTGATGCAATAGTGATAATTAGATCTCTCTTGGATGTGCAACAAAATACCCAAAAATGTGAGTTCTTAGTGGAACAACTCTTGATTCCTACATTAGACATCTCAAATTCTAAACTCATGTGAGAAATAATTGGTCCTAACTCTCCATAGTATCATGACATCTACACATACCTCCACCAGAACATCCTCCCACCTAACCTATCATCTAACCAACATAAAACATTCATACAATGCTCCTCTCACTTTGTAATAATCGGCGATATGCTTTATTGAAGGATTCAATGGTACCCTCTTAAGATGCCTCAACTCAGAAGAAGCCTAAATTTCTTTATGTGAGGTACACAATGATATCTATGGGGCACACTCTAGTAGTCATAATCTAGCAAAGAAACTCATGTGAACATGTTGATGAGGCCAACTATTAGTTATTTTTCTATTGTTTTAGTACATGATTTTAGACATCTTTAAATACTTATTTCCTACATATTCTTGAAACTTTACTATCTTTTATGATCATTATACAAACTTGAACTTGGTTTTAAGTCTATGAAAATATGATTATGATATGATAGTTATTGCATGGTTAATATTTGAATATGAATGAAATGCATGAATATTTGTGTTTAAGCTATGGTTATTATTATTGTGTAGATATTGTGTGAGCTAAATCTTTGTAGCCAAGGAGCCAGAGCAAGCAAGATATAGCCTGCAACAATTAGGAGGCACAACCCATAGCTAAAGGAGTTTCAAGCAATGATGCAAGGGAAGTTAGAAGAATGCAACAGTTATAAAATTAGAGGCATCTATTTATCAAGATGATTGTGAATTATCACATCATTTAATAAGACTTTTGGAGGGGAAGAATTATGCCACGATTGATAATTTAACATGACTATTTCCATAGTCCATATTTTAGTTTTACCATTGTATCGAAGTTATATTCCTATTCAAATTCTTATACCTTTTTAGTTGTGTTTTAGTTACTTATACTTCATCACACTCTGTTATGTAGTAAGTGGTGATTTATGATTAGATTTCTATTTTGAGTCCTTGTTCTAATAAGACTCCCTCACACCTATATGAATGGTTTGGTGGTCGAGTTAGTTAGTTGTTTTAAGTAGAAAATATAGCAGATAGATATGTTCAGTTAGTTTATGTTTTTGCAAAAAAATAAATTATTTTCCAGTCATTTTCTTATGAATAAGATATTCTAGAATAATCTTATTAGATTGTGATATCTTGAGTTATGCAATGAAGATCATTTTAGTTATTGTTATATTGAATTAGTTTAAGGCGCTATATTTGATTTTATCTTGTGGAGCCTATCATTTGAGCAAGGGACACTAAAGGTAACTATTCCCCAATTTACTTTCTTCACATTTATTTATGTTACGATAGTTATTTTCATGATTATGTTTGTCTTAATCAGATTTTTTATGTGGTGAATGTGAATGAAATCATGAATAATATATTGTCCTATATTCATGTTTTAATTATTTCCATGCATTTTCCTCCACAGTGAACCAAATTAGTCAAGTTAGCAGTATTGGTTAGTTACAAAATTCATTTCTTGATAGTGAACCAGTCACAATCTTTAGTTGTAAGTACCTGTAGCAATAGCTTTAACATTAATTCTTTTCACTATTATGCAATTTATTATTTCCAATGTGTGTAAACACCTATGCTAGGATGATATAGGTAGTGAAGAGTCTTTTAATGTACATACAGTGCCAACATCATCACAAGCTTATGTTAGCCCTGGTTGATAATTAAATGAAGGTATTTCAAGGGTTTAGTGGACTGTTCAGTTAGGACCCCCTTTGAATTGTGCGTTGACACCAAGTTTACTAAATATTAGTGGGCCTCTACACATGCTACTATTGGCCTACAATGGAATAGGATGCTAATCAGTTTGCTAAAAAGTATCATAAATGTCAACAACATGGAGACTTTATTCATGTATCGACACATGAGCTACAAGTGATAACTACAGTATGGCATTTTTCACAGTGGGGTCTCAACCTTGTAGGTAAGATCAACCCATAATCATCCGATGGTCATATATTCATTATCACCACTACATAATATTTTACAAAATGGATTAAATTCACTCCCCTCACACTCATAATCGAAAAGCAAATAGCCAAGTTCATACTCAACTATATTATTTTCCGATACGATGTCCCTCTTGCCATTATCAATGATAATGGATGACCATTTAAAAACCAGGACGTTTGTGACCTTTATCACAAATTCCACATACAACACCAATTCTCCACTCTATTTTACCTTGAAGTTAATGATCAAGCTAAGGCATCAAATAAAATAATCCTAAAGATCCTAAAAAAGATAGTCAATTACACTGGTCGTGACTAGCATATCCATCTTAACCTTGCCTTATGGGCATACCAAACCAATATTCATACACCAAAAAGAAACACTCCTTATCCATTAGTGTTTGGAGTTGAATCCATCTTACTTGTAGAGGTCAAACTCCCATCACCGAGGGTTTCTCTACAGTATACAATTGCTAATGAAGAATACATAGTTTCTAAATTCCATGACTTAGAATTCTAGATGAAATGCATCTTCAAGTGCTTAATCATCTACAGTATTATCAAAACCACCTTCTTCATAGCTACAACAATAAATTTATATCCCATAAATTTTAAGTAGGAGATCTAGTACTAAAGGAGAACCAAAAAAACCAATGAGATCATGAAAAGAAGGGTAACTTTGAACCAAAATGTCAGAAACCTTTCATTGTTATAACATTATGGATCGAGAGCATGCCAATTGGTTACACCTAAGGGTGAACCGCTATATGAACCATTAAATAGAATTCACCCAAAAAAAATATTTGCATGGTCCTCAAAGTATCCTAATATAAAGTCAAAAAATCAAAAAAATAGAAAAATAGAAAAATAGAAAAATATCAAAAGTAAAGAGAAATAATCTGCACTATGGTGAAAACTAGTTCGATGGCACCTTGGATAAGTACCATGGTGAAAACATGTTTACATGCACCATGTGTAGAAGCAACTATCCACCATCTATTAGCATCTTAATCCACTACATCCATAATAAGATCCTTTCATGCACCTATTACCCCTATCATGGCTTGATAGTTGTTCGATATTTAGAGTCATTCCATTCCCTATTAGGTCACAATAAGTTCATGACACACATCCCATAATAAAAAAATCCTATGTTAAGTGGGGGAATTTTCCTCAACCTAGTGTTCGGATTGGATCCTTGAAGTCAATATCAAAGGATAAAAAATTTCACAAACTACCATGCCATTATCCCATATTATCCATAATAAATGATTCACTAATCCTAAATCATAATGAACCTCGATCACATTCATCCATCATTTCCACCATAAAGTTCCAATTCATTCACATGGCAATCAATCAAGTACAAAAATATGTGTAATTAAGAACATAAAGCGTTCAAAACATAATCACAAAAAAATACTCTTGTTGAACTAGCCTATGACCTATAGATCAATTGCCTAACCAACTTTACTAGTCTATCTTATCCAAACTATCATACCTTGATGGATGTATCTTTCCACCAACTAATATTACCATATCTTAGCACATATCTTTTGGCAAGACAATCTAATGGCAGTTAATTCATTAATCATATTGCCCCATTCCTATGCTACTCGAGGATATCTCCACAAGATTAGAGGATCAAGAATGTGGCAAGTTTAGTACTTTTATATGAAATTTTTATGAATTGTTCTTATTGCATTACTTGGGCATGTATTTTCCTTGTGTGTGTTGGAATGGCTTCTAGCACTAACAAACCTCCTATTTATATAAGGTCATTTAAATACCCTTTTGCATTAGGGATATTATTCTCTAAGTTTCATTTTCCTCACATATTCTTGTTTGCAATATGAATGTCCATGCAAAGGATACCAAAGTCACCATGGTTTGTCTTACCATTGGTGTACATATATCAATTTTCCATAATAAAATCTTCTATGATGATAAAAAAGCACAAAATAGAAAGTATTATTGATCCGGGGGATATTTCAATGAAAATTGAAGTGTCTCATTTCTCTCTAGAATCAGCACCATCGAAAAGAGCTCGACGTCCTGATTCCAATGCAACTTGAACGGAGCAAAAAGGAGCCTGTTTGCACAAGTTATGGCTAGTCAAAGGCAGGGTCAAACTGGGATCAGAGGGCATCCAGGAAGCGAAAAAAATGATGTCGTCAAAATTTGTCAAAGTTGGCATCATCATGAAGAGCTCATCGAGATGATTCCAACGGTGTTCGTTTCATCGAAATCCAACATCGTATGCTCAAGATATAGCTGGTCAAAGTTTTGAGTTGACTTTTGAGGTAATTGTACGGATAATGATGTCAGCAGATCGTCTGTACCGTACGGAGTCCACATGGATGAATTCGGATGAAACATGTGGCAGTTGAATCATCTGTATGGATCCAATCAGGTGGCGACACATGTCCATCCGTACAACAGTCAGCATGTGTCATCGTCCATGTCAGCGTATGAGTCATCATCCACGTCAGTGGACACGTCACTGTCCTGTCGGCGGCCATGTCGACATGATTGGCCAGTCTATGCTTGCCACGTGGCACCCTCATGGTCCGACACGTGACTCTTGTCTGCCTTCCATTCCGCTGAGGGCTCAAAGTAGTTGTTTGTTTAAGCAAATAAAAGTCGGGTGGATTCGAACTCGTGACCGGTGGATTCACGAAACGTCCGCCGGCCGTTGCGGTAGAAGTCGAGCCTTCAGTCTGTATTGAATGCGGGTTTGTTTTGTTGTTATTCTGTTAAGGGTTTGTTTTGAAAAAAACGGTGAAGCCGATGATTCGACCCCACGCCCGGCCGTTCACCAAAGGCATTACTACCGTTGCGCCACCCAAACAGCTTTGTTATATTATGGAGCTCGGTTCATTTTGTTCGATGATTATAGTCCGAATGTCAACAAATAGCCTAATTTGGCTAAACTACCCCTAACTCCTATAACCAAAGTTGGTCAAAAGACAAATATGTTGTTGTACGAATTGTTGAAGAGGTTGTAAACGACTTGTAATGTTTGGTAAAGGGGTTGTTTTTGTTGTTTTGATTGTTAAGTCTTATTTGGCTTAATTTTATGTATATAAAGGGGAGTGAGAGTGAGGTTTAGATTAAGAATTTTTGGAATTTTCAAGTTAGAGAAAATACAGGTGATTCGAGAGGAGTTCTAAGGAGATCATTTTGAAGCCATTTTGTACGTCGGGGCAGGTTATGCTGTCGAAGTGATGGTCTTGGTGCATCATTGTAATTGATTCTGGAGATTAATCGGATCGGTCGTACTCTATTGGAGCCGACCCGGAGACGTAGTCACGTTTGTGGCGAACTCCGTAATCAAACTCTGTTTGCATCTCTCTCTTTCTTTCTCTCACTTTCTTCCATTCTGTTATAATCACCTTGTTATTTCTTTCATTTTGTTATTTCCTTAAGTTAATTTTGATTTAATTAACTTGGAATAATCATTGTAAAAGCATTGTAAAAGTTAAGCATTTAAATACTGCAATCTAGTCTAGATCCTATACAGATCAAGTGGTATCAGAGCTTTTGGTGACTATTATTGCAGTTAGTTGTTTTCTTGAATGCTAACGAGATCCAGGATTCAGAAGGGCGAAGGCAAGCTTGAAGAATTTGATCCTGAGATCGGGAAGCGAAGAAGTTTTCTGAAGATGTCTGTGTCTGGAATGGAGGTTCCTGAAGAAATCAGTGAGCAGGAATTCAGAAGAGCATTCCTCGAGATGAAGGCTAAGGTGGACATTCTTTTTCAAGAGAGACAAGAGCGGAAAGGACATGAAGGAGGTTCGTCAAAGCAAGAAGATCGCAAAGACAAGAAAGAGAAACATCATGGAGATGGTGACAAGCAACCAGATCCACCCTCTTCTTCTTCTCCTCCCTCTTCTTCTTCTCCTTCTTCTCCATCTTCTCCTCATTCTATTTCTTCTAATCCTTTCAAGAGTGGGTATAAGCCTAAAATTAAATTGGATGTAAAATTTGATTTACCTAAGTATTGTGGTGAACTTAATGCTGAAAAATTGGATGATTGGATTCAGCAAGTAGAAGTCTACTGTAGAGTCCAGAACCTATTAGATGATGTTGATAGGATCCAATTAGCTACTCTTCAGTTAGGAGGTACAGCTTTAACCTGGTGGGAGAGTAAGACTAAGGCAAAAATTTCACAACATGGTAGAGTCAATTTATCTTGGGCAGAATTTGTTAATACTCTTAAAAAGCAGTTTTATCCCCTAGGACATATGCAACAGTTAATGATGGACTGGAAAATGTTTAGGCAAGGGAAGGGTCAATCTGTCCAGGAGTACACCCATGAATTTAGAAAAAGGGCTATTGCTTTGAATGTTCCTTTGTACACCCAGGATACCTTGTTAAAGTACATAGGAGGTCTTCATTCATATCTTAGACATTCCATTTTGGTATTGAACCCTTGTAATTTGGATGAAGTGTCTGTTCAAGCTACACACTTAGAGTCAAGGGGAAAGGGTTCTTTCATTGATAATGATAACTCTGTAAAGAAATCTTCTAAGGTTGTAGAGACAGGGAAAGGAAAGAAGGCAGCTACAATTAAGAAGGATGACAAGCTTTCTTGCTCTCATTGTGACAGGAAGGGTCATGATGAAGATCATTGTTGGAAGTTGCATCCCGAATTGAAGCCTAAGTGGGCTCAAAGACGTAATCAGAAACAAAAAGGTAAGGAGAAAGCCATGAATGTTGTTATGGATCTTGGTTCAGATTCAGATGATGAGACTAAGATAACAGCGATGGGTCTAAAAGGTAAAGCTCATATTTCTGGTGTTTCTGTTGCTAGTTGTGCTTCTACTTCTACAGTTAATGATTTCTCTGAAGATGTGAAAAGGAATGAGTTGTTTCATTTAAGGGTTGTTGCTAAGAATAGTAAAATTGATGCACTCATAGATAGTGGTTCTCAAGTTAATCTGATTTCAGAAAGTGTTGTAAAGAACTTGGGATTGAAAACAACATTGCATAAGAAACCTTATCCACTAGGCTGGATTTGTGAAAATGATAAGTTGCAAGTAACAAGACAATGCACCTTAAGATTCACAATCACTAGTAAATTTGTGGATGAAGTACAGCTTGATGTGGTTCCACTGGATATCTGTGGGATAGTGCTTGGTAGCCCTTATTTATATGACAGAAAAGCTATTTTCTACAGGGAAAAGAATCATTATCACTTGTTTAAAGATGGCATTCAGTATATTGTACATTCTCACAAGATTAAGACTGGTCGTTCTTTTGCAAACACAGGACAGTTAAAGAGGGTAATTAATGCAAGTAAAGAGTTAACTCTTATGTCTGTCAGCACCGGTGGTTCTAAACTTGAACTTGGAGTAGCTAACCAGGGTCAGATGTTGCAGGATACACTTGCAGTACATCATGAGAAAAGGATGCTTGAAAGCATTGATGAATCCTTGGGTAAAAATGTTCCTGTTGCGAAGGATCGATATATTGTTGACTTATTCTCTTTCATTTCTGCATTATTGTTCAGCTTGATGCTAGTCAATTTTTGTTGGTTAGTGGCTACGACATTTGATGTAGAAGCTTATGGAAGTGATAGAATAATGTTTATGATCAACAATGTTGTTACAGTCTTCATTGTGCTTGTGAGCCAGGTATTCATATGTACAGAGGATACAGGACAAGTGGGGTGGCCAAGTCCTCACTTATTGTCAGAATAAATGCCACTTTTGGAGGTCCAAAAGGTCTTCAGTGGGGAGGCCTGATCCGGGGGATATTTCAGTGAAAATTGAAGTGTCTCATTTCTCTCTAGAATCAGCACCATCGAAAAGAGCTCGACGTCCTGATTCCAATGCAACTTGAACGGAGCGAAAAGGAGTCTGTTTGCACAAGTTATGGCTAGTCAAAGGCAGGGTCAAACTGGGATCAGAGGGCATCCAGGAAGCGAAAAAAATGATGTCGTCAAAAGTTGTCAAAGTTGGCATCATCATGAAGAGCTCAACGAGATGATTCCAACGGTGTTCGTTTCATCGAAATCCAACATCGTATGCTCAAGATATAGCTGGTCAAAGTTTTGAGTTGACTTTTGAGGTAATTGTACGGATAATGATGTCAGCATATCGTCTGTACCGTACGGAGTCCACATGGATGAATTCGGATGAAACACGTGGCAGTTGAATCATCTGTATGGATCCAATCAGGTGGCGACACGTGTCCATCCGTACAACAGTCAGCATGTGAGTCATCGTCCATGTCAGCGTATGAGTCATCATCCCCGTCAGCGGACACGTCACTGTCCTGTCGGCGGCCACGTCGACATGATCGGCCAGTCTATGCTTGCCACGTGGCACCCTCATGGTCCGACACGTGACTCTTGTCTGCCTTCCATTCCGTTGAGGGCTCAAAGTAGTTGTTTGTTTAAGCAAATAAAAGTCGGGTGGATTCGAACTCGTGACCGGTGGGTTCACGAAACGTCCGCTGGCCGTTGCGGTAGAAGTCGAGCCTTCAGTCTGTATTGAATGCGGGTTTGTTTTGTTGTTATTCTGTTAAGGGTTTGTTTTGAAAAAAACGGTGAAGCCGATGATTCGACCCCACGCCCGGCCGTTCACCAAAGGCATTACTACCGTTGCGCCACCCAAACAGCTTTGTTATATTATGGAGCTCGGTTCATTTTGTTCGATGATTATAGTCCGAATGTCAACAAATAGCCTAATTTGGCTAAACTACCCCTAACTCCTATAACCAAAGTTGGTCAAAAGACAAATATGTTGCTGTACGAATTGTTGAAGAGGTTGTAAATGACTTGTAATGTTTGGTAAAGGGGTTGTTTTTGTTGTTTTGATTGTTAAGTCTTATTTGGCTTAATTTTATGTATATAAAGGGGAGTGAGAGTGAGGTTTAGATTAAGAATTTTTGGAATTTTCAAGTTAGAGAAAATACAGGTGATTCGAGAGGAGTTCTAAGGAGATCATTTTGAAGCCATTTTGTACGTCGGGGCAGGTTATGCTGTCGAAGTGATGGTCTTGGTGCATCATTGTAATTGATTCTGGAGATTAATCGGATCGGTCGTACTCTATTGGAGCCGACCCGGAGACGTAGTCACGTTTGTGGTGAACTCCGTAATCAAACTCTGTTTGCATCTCTCTCTTTCTTTCTCTCACTTTCTTCCATTCTGTTATAATCACCTTGTTATTTCTTTCATTTTGTTATTTCCTTAAGTTAATTTTGATTTAATTAACTTGGAATAATCATTGTAAAAGCATTGTAAAAGTTAAGCATTTAAATACTGCAATCTAGTCTAGATCCTATACAGATCAATTATATGTAAGGAAACTAAGGTAGTAGAACAACTTCCTACACTAATCTTGAGAGAAGAATAATGCAAAACTTTTACAGATCTTTAATAGTTACAGGAAATTAAACAAAAATAAACATAAATATCATGCATATCACAACACAATAATTTACGTGGGCAAAACCCTTTTGGGATAAAAACCCCACACTCCAAAAGCCACCCAATATATTATTTAGTAAATCACAAAGATTACAATATACTTGCAGAGCAGGCTTCTCATAGGAGTACCACCACTCAGAGATCAAGAGACAACATGACTGTTATCAGACTCTCAGAATACATCATTGTCTCTCTCTATCACAGTTGTAATGCAACACCCTCATAAAATAGGATTACATTCTAGGGCAAGACAGGCCAACAAAATATCCACCATTAGATCTAAAACCTAATAATTAATGGTCTAGATTTACAATATATTATTTATATAGTCCATGTTGGTCATTTTAGAAGTTTCCTAAAAAAAGTTAACAAAAAATTGTTTACATGCATCCCACTCTCCCCCCCTTATGCCACTGTATACACCTATCGGTGTAACTAAAAAATATATATATAAATATATATACATCCTATCAACAATAAATCATTATAATATAATTGCAAGGTTGAGACATATTTTTCCAACAAATCTCCCACTTGTTGAACTCCTTGCAAGAGCAACGAGAGGGAGTAAAAATTGTATCTTAATTGCTAGGGGTCAAAAGGCCCATAGTCTCTGACCACCATCTGAACTTCTCTGTGGTCACAGGTTTAATTAAATTATCAACAACATTCATCAAAGTCTCCACCTTAACAAACTTCACCATGCCATCTTCGACCATATCTCTAACAAAATGACATTGTACATCTATGTGCTTGGTGCTGCCATGAAATGTTGGGTTCTTGGCTAGGCATATTGCACTTTGACTATCATAATAAATTGTCACTGCACCTTGTTTTATTCCAATATCTGAACAAAGTCTCTTAAGCCAAATGTCTTCTTTACTAGCATGAGTAGCTGCCATATACTCTGTTTCAATAGTTGACAAAGCAACCGTAGCTTGTCGCTTACTCATTCAACTGATTGCAGCACCAAATAAAGTAAAGACATAGGCACCAGTGGATTGTCCGCTATCAATATCACCTGCCCAGTTTGAATCCACATAACTATGAATATCAAGGGAAATCTCATCTTCAGTCACATTACTATGATAACATAAGGAATAATCTAAGGTACTGCACAAATATTTCAACTCTTTTAATTGCATCCCAATGAACTCTAGACCAGGATTAAACATATATCTAAAAAGAACTCCCATTGCTTGGGCAATGTCTAGTCTTGTACAAACCATAGCATACATCAAACTCCCAAGTGCACTCTCATAGGGTAATCTACTCATGTCTTGCATCTCTGATGGAGATGTTGGACAATCTGAAATAGATAACTTTGTTCCAACAGAAAGGGGAACACATAATGGTCTACAATCTTGCATGTTAAATCTCTATAAAATTGAATTGAAATACTTACATTGACCAAGCCATAGCTTTTCGTTCACTCTATCTCTTTTAATTTCCATCCCAAGAATGTGTCTAGCTGCACCAAGGTCTTTTATTTCAAATTTAGTAGCAGGTTGAGATTTCACTTTTGAAATCATACCTTTCCCTTTGCCAATAAATAACATATCATCGACATATAATGCAATAAATAGGAAATGATCACCATCAATTTTATAATAAACACAATGATCTGATTTAGAATGCTCAAATCCCAAAATCAACACATATGTGTCAAATTTTTGGTACCACATCCTAAGACTTTGTTTTAAGCCATACAACAATTTATTCCATTTGCAAACCAACTTACTTTTACCTTTCACCACATAGTGCTTTGGATGTGTCATATAAATATCCTCCTCCAAATCACCATGAAGGAAATAAATTTTCACATCCATTTGCTCAACCTCTAAATCATAAGCAGCAACAATAGCAAGCAAAAATATGATGGATGTCATTTTTGTAACAGGAGAGAATATCTCACCATAATCAACACCCTCAAGTTGAGAGTAACCATTCGCAACCAACCTTGCCTTGTACTTCTCAATACCTCTATCTGAACCAATCTTTTTCTTGAACAAACATTTGCAACCAACAGGTTTTTGTCCTTCAGGTAATGGTACAAGATCCCACGCATCATTTTTTTTTAAGATTCCATTTCTTTATCCATAGCAATCTTCTAAGATTCTGCATCATTCATACCTAATGCCTCTTCTACCGATCTGGGTTCATCCATGTTAGTATTCAAAGAAAAAATAAATCTCCAATCATCAGGTGTATATCTTTCAGGTGGTTGTCTATTCCTTGTAAATCTATGAACAAGTTGAGTTGGACATTCTTCCTCCTCTTCAAAAGATCTAGAGCTAGATGAGATCTCCTCAACTTCTTGTCTATCCTTGGACCTCGATTCAACTTTCTTAGGTGCAGAAGGAAATTGAATCACATCTTATTTACTTTGTTGTGGCTGCAATGTAATAGAAGAAGGCTTAGTTTCTCTAAAAATAACACGTCTACTATATATTACCTTTTATGCAACAGGTTCCCAAAGCTTGTATCCTTTCACACCATAATTGTATCTGATGAAGATACATTTCATAGCCTTGTTCTCCAACTTTGTTTGTTTCTCTTTTGGCACATGTGCATGTGCCTCACAACCAAAAACTATAAAATGTCTTAATGAAGGCTTGCGACCTGACCATGCCTCTATAGGCATCTTATCAACAAGAGCTGATGTAGGAGACTTGTTAATCAGGTAACAAACAGTGGCAACAACTTCAACCCAAAACCTTTGTTCTAGGCCAACACCACTCAACATACTCCTAGGCTTCTCCATCAGTGTCCTATTCATTCTTTCTGCAACTCCATTTTGTTGTGGAGAATATAGAGTTGTCTTTTGTCTATGAATACCACAATCTTTATAGAATCTATCAAAATCATTAGAGAAAAAATCATCGTCTTTATCAGTCCTCAAACATTTTATTTTCTTTCTAGTCTGTAACTCAACCATTGCTTTAAATTCTTTAAATCGACTAAAAACTTCATATTTACTCTTTATAAAATATACCCATGTCCTTCTACTATAATCATCAATAAATGAAACATAATATGTGGATTTACCAATTGAAGGAACATCTACAGGACCAAACACATTAGAATGAATAAGATCCAATACACCACAAGATTTATGAGAACTTGAGTGAAACTAAACACAGTTTTGTTTTCCATAAATGCAATTCTCACAAAAATCAAATTCAAGATTACAATAAGACAAACCTTCAACAAGGTTTTTATTTTTCAAGGTCCTTAGACCCTTTTCTCCAATGTGGCCAAGTATTTGGTGCCATAATATAGTTTTATCTACAGGTAAATTTGTCTCAGAAGAAAGAGCACCCTTGGGTACCCAAAATCCATGACCATCTACTGTAGGTGAAACCCTCACTTCTTCCACAAACTTTATTTTCACAAAAGTACTATTGCACTCAACAGTGCATGCATCAAGCTTATACAATGTGCCATATCTAACACCTCTAGAAATCACCATAGCACCTCTGACCATCTTGCACCTTGCATAAGAAAATACTACCTGCACACCTGCATCTATTAGTTTGTTGACAGATAACAAATTTTGTGCTAATCCAGGGATATGCAACACACCATTAATATTTTTTATTCTACCATCAAGAAACCTAATTTTAACTTTACCATGGCCAACAATGTCTAAATCAAAATCATCACCCAAGTACACCTTACCTCCATCAAATCCTTCATATTCAGAAAACCAATCTATATTAAAGGTCATATGAAAAGATGCACCTGGGTCAATTAACCATGCATCATTACCTGGACGAGTTGCCAAAGCTACAATCAATGCGTCACCATATTCCTTCTCAAACTCAGAATCAAAATAAAATTTCTTCTTTTTCTTCTTCTTTTCTTCTTTGCATTCCTTATGAACATGTCCAGGCTTACCACAGTTCCAACAAATAACTTTGGACTTTCCAAGAGATTTAGATCTCCCCCTAGACTTGGATTTGTCATGCTTCTCATTCTTCTTGCCTTTTTCCATAGGTCTTCCATGAACATTTAGGACCTCCTTGGCAGTGATGGATACCTTCCTCCTCATGTCTTCAGAAAGAAAAGAACCCACCACGTCTTCAATCTTCAAAATAACAGAAGTACTCCCAATAGTCATAACAAGAGAATCCCACAAATCAGACAAAGAACAAAGCAAGATCTGACATTTCTCCTCCTCATCCATTTTGACATCAACTAATGCCAATTGAGCTACCAACATATTGAATGTTTCTAGGTGGTTTTTGATTTGTCCACCCTCTTCCATTCTCAAGGAATACAACTTCTTCCTCAAGAAAATCTTGTTTACTAAAGATTTGGCCTGATACATCTCACCAAGCTTCTTCCATAGTTTTTGTGTAGAGGTTTCCTCATGTAAATTAATTAAAATGGAGTCTACCAAACATAATCTAATTAGACCCTTGGCTCTACGATCCATAACATCATATTGAGCAACCTGATTAGGATTTGTAGGCCTTGAAACATTCTCATCAACAGCATCCCACAGATCTCGATCTATTAACAAATCCTCCATCTTTAGCTTCCACACTTCAAAATTATTTCCAAAAAATTTATCCACCTCTATTCTCCCTGATGAACTTGCCATTTGAAAATTCTTGCAACAAGATCACAAAGTATCTTCTACACAAGCTCCCACTCAAATCTGGATTAGTTCAAAACACCCGACAACCCACAACTGAAACCAAAGGTGATCAAGCTCTGATACCACTTGTAAGGAAGCTAAGGTAGCGAAACAACTTCCTACACTAATCTTGATAGGAGAATAATGCAAAAATTTTACAAATCTTTAATAGTTACAAAAACTTAAACATAAATATCATGCATACTACAACACAATGATTTAGTGGGGAAAACCCTTTTGGGAGAAAAACCCCACACTTAGAAAACCACCCAATATATTATTCATTAAATCACAAAGATTGCAATATACTTGCAGAGCAAGCTTCTCATAGGAGTATCACCACTCAGAGATCAAGAGACACCACGACTGCTATCAGACTCTCAGAATACATCACCGTCTCTCTCTACTGCAACAATAATGCAACACCCTTATAAAATAGGATTAAATTCTAGGGATATACATGCCAACAAAATATCCACCACTAGATCTAAAACCTAATAATTAACATTCTAGATTTACAATGTATCATTTATCTAATCTATGTTGGCCATTTTAGAAGTTTCCTAAAAAATTTAACAAAAAATTGCTTACACACATCCCACTCTCCCCCCCTTATGCCATTGTATACACCTATTGGTGTAACTAAGAAATATATATACATCCTATCAACAATAAATTGTTATATAATTGCAAGGTTGAGACACATTTTCCCAACACTATATCTATCAATATCATATCTATCCAAATTAATCTATTTACATTCATCTATATCATTTATATCTATTCTATATCATTCATCATCCATCTCATTAGACCATATCAATCAAAAATAACCATCTCATCACTATCTTCCATCATATTAACCCATAATCTTATAACCTCCTTTCTCCCACCTTCCTCCTTATCTAGATCTTTCTTACCTACTATTGCCATTTTGCTTCATCTCTATCACATCTACCCAACCTTTTTTGCTCGAGTTTGATCTAAACATTACATTTTTTCCAACCTCTCGAGGGGGCATCCTACATCCATTTCTTCATTCACTAGGGGAAAATAGGACATGTCATCATGAATTCTTTCATACTTTCTTTGAAACAACGTTGTAAAAATGCATTGCCTCAAAAAGGGGCAAAATATAGACAACTAAATCCACCTAACATATTTCTTTTGAAACATGATCATTTTCTATCATTAGGTATCATCAATCCATCTTCTAAACTTAATTAAATTATTAAATTATTTAAAATTCAAATTCTTGCTTCATTTCTACTTTAATTAAATCACTTATTTCATCACTCTTCCTCTATTAATTAAATAATTTCAATTATTTAATTTATTTATTAATCTATTTTCCTCCTCCAAATTAATTTTAATAAAAAGAGGGTAAAAACTTAATTGATCCAATAAAATAGGTACAAAGCCATTAATTTCATCCAACCCACCAAAGGCACAAGCCAACAACATAACCATCAAGAAGCACCCAAAACATATCTCATATCTTCCATAACCAAGTCCTCAAGCTCCTGAGAAAGGCCCTCACAAAGACAACTCCAGTCATCCACTTTCCAATTTCCCACCTACTCAAAGGTCCATTTAGCCAAACCATCAGCCACCTTATTCTACTCCCTAGGGATATGGAAGAAGGTGATAGAATCCAACACCTCACCCAGAGAGATGATTTTTTGAACCACCCCATCCAGTTTCCAATTTACATCCTCTAATTGTTGCTTATTTAGCAAATCAACCACAATCTGAGAACTGACTCGTAGGTTATCCTTCTCTAGCCAAGGGCACAAGCCCTTTTCAAAGCTAGGATAATAGCCAAGGCCTCCATGAAATTGTTAGAATGTGGGCCATGATACTCTGAGAAAAATAACACAACCACTCTAGAACAATCCCTACCAATGCCCCCAATCCCAATGTGACCAGGATTGCCTTTAGATGAACCATTACTATTAGTCTTCAACACCTCAAAAGGTGAAGGCATCCAAGGAACATCTCTCTAAACCTTCCCTCTAGCACCATGACCCAAATCAGGCCTAGTCCAACCCCTAACACGAACATAAAGCCCCAAAATCTGAACAATTCCCATATCTCCAGGGTCCACAGAGGTCGAGAGATCACACCTAGACGCTAAAGCCTCCTAGAGAAGTCCCGAGATCCTCATCCAAACTTGTCTCACCTAAAGCTTCTTATCCAAAAAATTCCTATGATTACGCTCCAACCAGATGTGCCAAATGATGAAGCTGGGGCCAATTATCCAAGCAGTGTAGAAGAAGGAAGTCTTAGCTAGAGAACTCCCCAGCTTGGCTCAGAAATCCTCCAAATATGGGACATGCCTACATGGCTTACTCTGAATTTCTCACCAAAAATACTAGATTACCCTAACAAAAAAGCATTGGAAGAAGAGATGAGAAGTGTTCTCGTCGCAATTAGAGAACATGATACACACGGAGGGGCCCTGAAATATTCGCTTTTAAAGATTCTCTGAGGTTAGGCATCTATTATAAATCACCAACCAAGAAAATAATTTGCACTTGGGCCAAGAGAATTTATTCCAAATCCACTTCCACTAGGGGACTCCCATGTGCCCAAACATCTGCTCAACTAGAACCTGATAACTAGAAGCAACAGTGAATTTTAATTTTTGGTCACATCCCTAGGCAAGAACATCCCTCTCCAATAGAGAGTTGCAGACCTTACCAGCCAAGATGCAGGCCAACTCCTGACGGTCCTCCACTATTCCCCCAGGTGGCCACTCATGTGGATCCTTCCACCTATACACCTGTGAGACGAGGATTGTTAGGGTGGACCGATTACACTTGATCCATGAAGAATTGAAGCATAAGGGAGCCACTAAACCTCAATCTACCAAACAAGATCATTCAAAATTCAAAGTTAAACTAAGCATTTTACTGAAATTGAAAGCTACAAACTATGAAAAATAGTTAAATTCCTACTCTAACCCATTTGAAACTTATCTTGTTTTGGAATTGGTGTCGTGTTGATGTGGAACAATGACCCTTTCCCAATCCTGTGATTAGCGAGCTTGTTTCAATTGATTCTATGGAAGAAAATCCATGAAACCTTTGTGATGATATGGATTAAAACTTGATTTATGCTAAAATGAACGTGATGCAAGCTAATTAAACATTATATTATGCTAAAAAATGATCTAATTAGGTAATTTCTAAGCTATTTGTATGCTAAAATATGAACACCCTAATTTATAATTAAGCTAAGATGGATGCAAGGAAGCCATTAATGCATGCTTTAAGCTATTTATGCAACTAAAATGAACTAAAATAGGTTAAAATTGAGTAAAATATGAGTGTGGATGCAAGTTAATTCAACAAAATAAGTTTGCTCTGAAAAAGATGGATCCATTTGTCTCCAAATAGTGACCTATTTATAGGAGAACAAATGAGAAATGAAGGGTTGAGATCAAAAATATTAATCAATGGTCAAGGATGAAAGGAAGAGGAGGCATGGATTCTCGTCAACGGATGAGACTGCATGATGGAATTTAATCAAGGGTTCACATTTGCTTCAAACAAACACACTTTTGACCTGCACACACAGGTCAAAGGTGACTTGCTCAAAAGGTAAAAAGATAACTTGTAATTCAAGTTACAAGGTAACTTGCATTTGAAGCCAAGTGAAAATATCCCTTCTTCAAATGATGGAGGAATAAGAATATTCTTTTGGAATCTCATGGGTGAGGATAAAAGGCATTTTACAAATTAAAACAAAGTTTTAATTGTGCAAAAAAGGGGATAAGGAATATTCCATGGGAATATTCCCTTTGCTTAGAGGAAAATTAGTTTAATTTCTAATTAAACAAGATTTAATTTATGTAATTAGGGGATTAGAAGAATAAAAGTGACATTTATTAAATTAGATGATTTAATAAATGTGGGAAAGGTGAAATGACATTTAATTAAATAACTTAGGGTTATTTAATTAGATAAAATGACTTAGGAGATTAAATTAAATATTTTGATTTATTTAATTTAATTATATGAAGTGTTAGTGCGAAGAGAGATGAATTAATCCGATTAAATTTAATTAGGACAATATATGAAAATGATGCAATTAATTAATTAGCTAGGCTAATTAAATCAATTAAGCGAAAAGAGGATGGGTTTAAAAAGGAAATGATGTTAGTAAACCTATTTCGAGTGCATGATATCGATTAGGACATTTTTCAGTGTCTACAACACCATAGCTCGATCCAAAACCTAAGGGGTTTTAAAATCCACCACATGAGTCCAACCAGCCTCCAAGAAATGCTTGCAAAGGTCCTATAGGTGAGGGTGTGAAGACATAATAGGGGAATGTCTGTCCTAGGAATCAAACCAAAAAATATCCTCTAAGCCCTTGTTACAAATCCAAAATAATCCTTGTTTAATCAGCTTGGCTCCCCTCTTGAGGGTGCTCCAAACCATAGATCCCTTACCCATTAGGTTGTATCTGGGCACATCCATGCAATCCACATCCTCAAGGTGTTTTGCAGTGAGGATCTTAGCCCAAGTTTGATGTTGACGAGAACACCATCGCTAATAAATTTTAGCGGCCAAAGCTTTCCCATTCAAATCAGCTCGACGCAACCCAAGACAACCTTCCTACTTTGATAATCAAACAACATCCCACTTGACCAAACTCGACTTCCTCAAAAGAAGATTACCAGACCAAAGAAACTATCGACAAAGACTCTCAAAGTCTTTCACAAAGCTAGTAGGGGAAAATAACACAAAGCACCTGTACAATGGGAGATCCTAAACCATAAACTTCAAAAGAGTCACTCGTCCTGTAGTTGAAAGCCACCTACAAGTCCAATGAATAACCCTTTTTTGAAACTTCTCAATAACATCCTGCCAGAACAATCGAGGTAACGTGTGAACAACCAGGGGAATGCCAAGGTAAACAAAGGGGAGTGAGCCAATCTAGAACTTGAGAACACCTCTCTGCTAAATAAGATTAGGAGTGTTAAAGAAATAAATAAAAGACTTGCCTTCATTGATGCTTTGTCTCAAAGCAGCCAAATAATAGTCCAGGTTCTTCCTTAAATTGACCACTTCATCCACTCTGGTGAGGCCCATTAATTTTGTGCCATCCACAAATTGAAGATGGGATTGGGAGGGAAGATTATTGCCCCATCACCAACCCTGAATGAGTCCAAGCTCCATGCGAGATTTCAAAAATATCCCCAACCCTTCCACCATCAAAATAAATATGGGGATAAGGGATCCTTGCTAGAGGTCCCTGGAAGCCCCAAAAATCTTAGAAGGCTCACCATTGATGAGCATAGAAAAGAAGGTAGACGTAACACAACTCATAACCCATTCAATCCAGACAATGCCAAACCCAAAAGCTCTCAAAATATTGATTAGAAAATTCCATTTGACGCGATCATACGCCTTGGCCATATCCAATTTGATGAACATAGCCTTCTCCCTAAAGGAGGCTATAGAGTGCTTAGTCTCATGTGTAATAACCACACCATCCAGAATCTACCAGCTAGCCACAAATCCACCTTGCTCCTCTGAAACCAACCTATCTAACCATGGCTTTAGACATTTAGCAATCAGCTTGGTGATTATTTATTTTCTATACCATATTACATAAGGAAATAGGCCTAAAGATATCCAAATAATTGGATCCCTCTCGCTTAGGGATGACAGCTAAAAAAGTGGCATTCAAGGCTCTTAACATTTTCTTATTCTTTTGAGATTCTTGGACAACCTCAAGAAGATCAAGCTTAATAACCTCCCAAAACTCTTGAAATAACTCAATTGGAAACCCATCAGGACCAGGAGCTTTACCTTTCCTCATCTGAAATACAATATTCTCCAGCTCCAATAAAGAGACCAACTTGAGAAGATACTCATTCATTTCACCAATCACCAAGGGAGGAATGCAAGCCAAGATTGTAGCTTTCTCCTCAGTAGCAGGAGGGGAATCATCAAATAAAAGAGCGGAGAGGGATCAGACAGAATCTTTCAAAATCTTGACAGAGGAAAGAAGAAGATCCCCATTTGGGGACTTAAGAGAAGATATGATATTTCCCTTCCTTCTTTCATTAATTGAGTTGTGAAAAAATGAAGTATTCCTATCCCCTTCCTATAGCTAGTCAATGCGAGACTTTTGCTTCCAAAAAAAAACCTCATGAAGCTCCCATTCCTCCACATCCTTCATAGCCACAACTTCTATCATACTTAGCTCCTCAGATAGCCCCTGAGCCCAGATCTATTGAGTAATGGTGTCCAAGTGCTCTTGAGCAACCCTTTTAGCCTGAAAGACATTGCCAAAATGGTGTATGTTCCAACATTTTAGCCTATATTTGAGATACTAAAGTCTGTTTGTAAAGGAGTACATAGCAATTCCAAAATCAGGCTTCCCAACACTCCACCACCATGGGACCAAATCATGAAGAGATACATCCCAAAGCCACATAATTTGGAATCTAAAAGACTATATTTTAGAGAATCTTGACAAGAAAGTAGAGAATTTGATCAGCCAGTGATCCGAGCCTTGCCAATCCAAACTCTCAAAACTAGTCCATTTGTCACCAACCCAAAAATTGGACACTAGGAACCTGTCTAACCTTTCAAAAATGACAGCATCACCAATCCTCCTATTATTCTAGGTAAATATCCCATTCAAGGGTTTGATATCCACCAAATTCAAATAGGCCACATTATCCCTCAGGAGGTCTGAGGAACGATCTACACGAGTAGTCCCACCCCTTTTCTCATCCAGAGACGAGATAGTATTAAAATCACCTATAAGAATCCAAGGGAGAAAGGGCTCCAAATAATGCAAGTATCTAGCATGAGACCACAAATGAGCCTTGTCAAAGAGATCTGTAGGAGCATAAATCTTAGAAAGAAGAATTCTCTCACTAGACTCTAGACTAGAAGCAACAAGAGAAATAGAGCATCTGCTAGAAATCCATCAATGAGGAATAACTCTACGTGGATCCCATAAGAAAGCAAGACCCCTTGAGCTTCCTTGTGTCCCCATGCAATGACAAAGATCTCTACCCTAGATCTTAGGAGCCAAAATTCAACATACTTTCAATAGACAACTTAGTCTCCTAGAGGAAAACCAAATCGAGAGAGTGAACACGAATCAACTCACGAATAGACTTTTGTTTAGGGATTCTATTCATACCCCTAACATTCTAAGATATCACAATCATCGCTTAGGCTAGGAGAAGTGAGAATCAATAGTCCTCACTGAGCTAGACTCCACCAACGTCTCCCCAATCGACTTTACTTTTTCCTAATCCTTCTTTCTACCTGCTTTAAGAGGCCTCTGAGGAGCCCCCTTTTTGGGGGGTTTTGTTGCAAGCCTAAAATAAGAGAAGAAGACTTGATTTTTCTAGATTCCTCAACACCCTTCTCAATGATGATCCAAGAACCAAGCGAAATAGAAAACATATTAGTGTTTTTCGCCATACCAAATTCCCCAAGTTTAAGAATTGAGATCCATGTCCATCTAAGCCATTTGACTCCCTACTAGGACCAGGCTAGAAATAAAATTTGACTGATCCACCAAGCACTGCTCAAAAAAAGAGTTATCCACAACTTGCATCTCAAGGGGAACACCTTCTTCCTGAACCAGGTCCTCTAACACTTCAAACCTGTTGAAATTTTCCTCTTCCTACTTGCCTTTGAGGGTCCTCTTTTGACCTCAATTCTTGTTGCACGGATTAACAGGCACAAATCCATCCTTATCCACCTCCACCCCCTACATGGGGGCCTTACCTTTATCCTTCTTCAGGGCAGATTGTTGAGGAACATTAGCCATACCAGAAGCCTTAGCAACTTTGGGACACTTCTACTGCAGGTGACCATATTTATGGAATAAACATCAAAAAGGTAATGCCTCATAATCCAATTATTTGGTCCAAGAAGTTGCCCCAATGGTCATTTCCACCAAATCCAATAGTGGGTTATTTGGATCAATTTCTATGCACACACGAGCAAAGGAAAAAACCCTTTTATTCAAGGTTTGTTGAGAGGGTCCTATAGGATTACCAAGCAAGAGAGAAATCATCTGCAAAATGTCACTTCTCCAATATTCCAGAGGCAAGTGAGGGAGGTGCACCTAAACTAGAATATGAGAAGGGAGCTCTTTAGTAGAGTTGAAACCCACATGCCATGGTTTAATGAATAAGCCCACCTTCGAAAGCTCAATTCCTGTTAGCAATACAGGAAAAGCCCACCATGAAGAAATTGTTGGCCACCACCATTAAATCAAAATCCCCATCAGGGTTCCAAGTCTTGCAAACCCAAGAATCAAGAAAGGGAAGTGAAACTCGCATCCCCATGAACTTGCAAATCAACACATGGTTATAGTAATACTCCACATCTTCCACCACAGAGTCAGGTTGTATAATAAGTATCGATCATTCTTGCGATCTCTCCAAGCACCCATTTACTTTTTGTAACCAAAAACCATTGCTCCTCATCGAACCCTCACCAAGATTAACCATATTCACAAATCACTAACTTCCTCCAGGAGGAGAAGAAACTAGATCAAACTTGCTAATCATTGCATGCAACGCCATGAGAAAGAAAAAAAACCCCCGACCCGAGAAGCCAATCTATTGGGGGCAGCGAGTACATTATCGCCAAAATAACACCAAGAAAAAACAAAGCACATAATTAAAATCGGAAAGAAACCCCCCACTGTAAACAACAACGCCCCCTACAAGAAAGAATCACCACTATTTTTTAGCCTTCCACAAAAGCATACACAACAAAAAAAAGAAGGAAGGGAAGCCCCAAATCCACGCATGAGAGCCCTTACAGCGTCCTCCCATCACACATGCAAGCCCACACTACCATTCAAAACACCCCTCTTGGAGCCCAAGAGTCGACCCACAAAAAGCAAAAAATATCCACATTGAGTAGCAAGCAATAAAAGGTGAAATCAAGGAAAACATTTGTCAACTGACCTTCAAATGGAAAAAAATAGCCTCTCTTGGCCGTCACCTACCCCAGCATAGTAAAACCCCACCCTTGCACACAGAATCGACACCAACAACACTGAGAAAGGGTCGAGCCAGGTTGTAGAAACCCTAGCTCACCTGCACCATTTTGTAGCCCTTCCTCCTCATCCAAATTGGTCAAATGATTTACAATTATTTAATTGATTTATTTCAACATTAATCTCTTTCCAAAATCACATTAATTGAATAATTATTTATAATTGTTTAATTAATATTAATTATTCTTCTCAACATTAGCCTCTTCTAAAATAAATAAAATTATTTATTTCCACCTTTGCATATGAAATTAATAATTAATTAATTTAATTATTTATTAATTACTCATGAATTTCCACCTCACCAGTCAACTCCCACTCACTTTGAATTCATTCCTCAATCATTTTGGTCCTTTAATCAATCAATTTCGTTTCACTAATAGTTAGTCACACTCATCTCTTCAATCAATTCTCTTAGCTAAACCATACAAGCAGTTAGCTCCAATCAGGAAGTCAGTTAACTCCTCATCAATTCCTCTCAACCATTATGGGATATTGATCTATTTAGTTCTCTATCAAATTTTGGTCATTGATCGGTATCACCTAAAATCTATAAGTTTAACTATCTTATTATCTATTATCTCTCTCACTCATTGCAAGAAATTTATACACATATTATACTAAAGTTCTTGTGCTAAGAATATGAGAGCAACCACCATTACAAATTTCTCCAAGGCGTAAGTAGGAGAACAATGGAGCTAATCTAAGGTTGTTGTGTAAGTATTTGTGTGTGCAAGTTTTTTGTATTCTTTGTTATGAAACTTTCTTATGCTCTATTGATGTGATTTATGAATTAGATTGTGAATTGTTTTTATTTTATATTTTATTTATTGTAGATACTAACTAGGTTGACCTAACTACCTATATAAATGATCAAATAACTTAATTAAGGGTTATGCTAGCCATAAATTAGTTACACATCACAATAAAATTAATGGGTTAAGAGCATAACATGCATATCCCACTACCTTATAGATTTGACACAATGTAAATATGATCCTCATGAAAGTATTAGGGATTTTTCCTCTCATTTATTTATTTGCTTATTTTTGTGGATTCCAAACTCCTAAATTCCTTATTGACATAGGCGAGTCCCAAGTATAAGAGTAATCTTGCATTACTCAAAAATATTTTATTTCATATTTTCTGATTTATAGGTTTACAATAATGTTCCAATAATCACTTGATCACCACAACTTATGGTTCTTAGTACAAAGGCATATTATATTTTTAGACTTGAAGCATATCAAATATCATTATGTTAGAAATGTGATAATCACATGAGATTTTTTTAGAAATAATTAGTTATATCTCTAAGTTCATTGGTCTTATGGAGGTTCATGGTATGAACCGTATTGTTGGGAGGACAAACCCATGCTACTCTTGTTAGGTTGAAAATCCAAAAGGGTGGCCTAATGGAGGCTAATGGTGAAAATCCACAAGGGTACTAGAGGTTGGTAGCATAATAAATATATCCCAATAGAATTTCACATAGATAAAGACATTGCAAGTCAAATGCGACAAAAATAGTTGACCTATGACAAGGATAAAGAAGCAAACCAATGAAGAGGGCCATGTCATTAAGTATAATAATATAATTTTATATACTACATGTATAGAACATAGATATGATATATATATAGAAGGAGATATAGATAGATAGATAGAGATATATGAGAATATAAAAAGAAAAACAAGAGTGAATGTGAGAGATATTGAGATGCATGAAATGTAATTGAGAGAGAGAGGAATATCATGTGATACTAATGATTGTATACCAAAAGGTGATATAATGGATATTTATAGTTTAAAATATATGATATATGAATCTGATGAATATGTGTATAAATTTATCCACACTTATCTATAATCCACCACACAATTTCTAACCTTCTTTGTACCCCTTGATGGTGGGGTATAGATATAAATTTAAATAGAATATGAACAAATCTTTATTCTATGCCCCCTCTTTTACTAACAATTAAGTTTCATTTTTTAGAACTAATAGTAGTAAGAAAAGGATAGAACTCAAAAAAATACGACAAGAAAAGGTTTAGAAATAGAATATTACAAAAAGAAGAGAAATGTATTTGATGTTTTGTGGTAAGATACACTAATTCCTAACTTATGAGAGGGTTAGGCACCTATGGGTGAAGAAAGGAAAGGGGGGATCCTGAAATGGATCTTGAAGAGATGTGACTAGTAAGGGTAAGTGCAAGAATTTGGGTTCACTTTTTGGTCAAAAAGTGGAAGTGGTTTTTTCTAAAAATAAAAGTTTTTCATACTTAGAGTAAAAACTTGAAATATAAAATCTTAAGAAATTCCATTAATATGAAATGTAGGATTTTTAGTCTAGTTTTCAAATATATAATTTATTCTAATACTCAGATGATATGAGATAATTTTGTATAGGATGTATTAAAATCACTTTTTAAAAGTCACTTTTTAGGGCCATAATATGCACATGACAAGCATAATTTGACCTAAATAAAAGTATTTTTATAATTCATTTTAGGGAAAGATGTGTACTATATAGAAGTTTGATGAGGATGTTTTTTAATAATTTTCAAAATATATATATTTTTTATTGCCCCTAATTCCTAATTTTGGAAACCACTCGAGTACAACAAACATAATTTGAGTTAAACTAATTATAAAATGATATTGTCATTGTGTAAGGAATTATTTCTAGATTCATGACATATAATTTTAAAAAAATTAAATTAAATTTATTAATAAAATACGAATACTTTACATTTCAAGTTTATGGACCAATTTCCTCATAAATTAATTAATAATAGAAATGAAAAACAAGTCCAATCATAAAAAAATACATATTTGAAAACTAGACATCATCATTTATAATGGGATTTAATTTCATCAAAAAATTCATTATCCATATGGCTAAAGTCATTTTTTCTCTTGTTATTTTCATGGTATTGTACTTGCAAGTCCAAAGCTAAGGGTTGGGTTTCCAAACATAAAAAATAGTGGATTTCAAATTTCAAATTTTATGAAATGCATACTCACTCCAAAACATGTACACATTCTAAAAAGGAGTGGGAATATGATATAAATAGAAACAAGTACACATTTTAAAAATCAAAATGGGTGCTTGTTTCATATAGGTGGAAATTTAGGTTCAAGAGCTTGATCCTAAACGGGTACCCATTTTTTACAAAGTGGGTACATGTTCCTATCGGGATGTTTTTCAAGCCTGACACTTCCACTAAAAGTGGGCCCATTAGCTTGGACTTACCAAAGGTAGGTCTCGATTGAGCCATTAAGGGTGAATAAAAGGATTAATAAAATTCCAAAATAAAAAGACTTATGTAAAAATGAGATACTAAGAAGTTAAGAGAGATTGTGGAAGAGATATAGATGGCTATAAAAATGAACATAGAGGAAAATATATTGATACAAGACTAAGAGAGATAGGAAATGTACTATAAGAGGATGGGGAAGTCAAGAGAAGCTAATTTGGAGCATCCTATAAGGGTTAACGTTGATAGCATTTAGGATATCAAGAGTTTTAAGAACTCATAATGAACAAGATAATTAATAATAGTTAACTATTCTCGGAGGTCTAATATTAATGATTGAGAATTATGTAAATATATACAATGTTGAGATTCCACCAATAGAGGGATAGATCAATTACACTACTCATTAACAACGATACACCTGAGCAATTAAACATCTATAACAACAAAGTAAATAAATATCTAGTCAAATTAATAGACTAGATGAAAGGATATAATGAATTAAAGGAGACATTAGGAGGAGGTCTTGGGAGTTATAGTGCTTAGCTAGGGTGTGTAACCAAGATTATTCCACCATTAGAATTTTAATTTGACAACCATATTTTGAACCACTTCTATCAAACCTTATGGTTAACATTAGTTATGGGTTTGAAGTTTTATCAAGCCCATGTACAAAACTTAAACCTCCAAATTTTATTGCAAATTACTTAGGGAAGGTGGTAAGAAAAAGCATAGGATTACAAAGGGAAAAACTGATAAAAAAAATTTAACTTAAGAGAAAGAGAAAAGGATGTGGAGGAAGAGGAATTAAAGGAAATGTGAACAATAACCTAGTCATCAATACAATTGAGGCAATTGGAGAAGTTTGGGAGAATCCAATATTACTTAATGAAATTATATCATTAACTAATGTAAAGTTTTCAAAAATATCTCCTAGATTGAAGTGACATCATGAAGAGGTGAACCCCCCAAACTAGGAAGTGTTCTATTTAATTCTAGAAGGGTTTCAAGTGAAGATATATTTAGTGAATGATTTTAAACAAAGAAAGAAGCAAAAAGAAAATATTCTATAATATTGTGTGAATAGTTATTGGGGAAATAATTCATTGGGATAAAATTACCTAGGGATAAAGGCATATCAATAAAGTTAGTCAAGCAAAAGGAAAATACTAAGTATGGTAGAATTACTAAGATCTTTAAGGAGAAAGATATTAAGGAATAAATGATAGAATATGAAGGTGACCAAATAAGTGAAGGAAAAATCTAAACAAATAGAGACAAATCGAAGGTTCCTATCACCAAAGCAATGGAAGATCACAGCAAAATACATATTTTTGATAGGGACACAAAATAAGCCACCAAATATATATTTACTCTTGAATCTACCTAGAGGATAAGTGGAGTGATCGAGAACTTAAGTAATATATATGATTAAATGTGGATACCCCTATTATGCCCTCAAATGGTTCATGAAATTATTCCTAGATCATGATAAAGATTGGGTTAAATTAAAAAAAGGATTCTTGAACAATTTTCAATCGCCTAAAGTCCCCTCATAAAGTGTGAATAAGATGGAGGGATGTGATACAAAATTAAGGACATATTATAAAATAATTTGATCAAATATTCAAGGGGGTGGTGAGGAATCTTGAGAAACCACGATTTGAGAAACAAAAAATGGAATGGTTTGTCTCTTAGTTACTACTTGTAGTAAGAATATCATTGGATGTGAGATTATTTTAAGCACATACAAAAGCAACAGAGTTAGCATCGAGGATAGAAATGCAACCCTAGAGAAGGGAGAATGAAAGGGAATAAAGCATTAAAATAGAAAATTAGAAACTAGAATTGGAGTAATTAAGTACTGTAGACACCTAAAATTGACCATTATACTTGTTCAATTTATCCTTAATTCATCTATTTAGATCCATCATATTAATTAAATAATTTCCTATCTATTTAATTATTATCATTTGTTTATCTTGCTAGCCTAAACCCATTTATCCCATTCTTCTAAAGTCATAAACCTAAGGTAAATAATTAATTCAATTATTTACCCAACCTTACCTTCCATCCCATCCCATCCTATCCAAATAAATTAAGTAAATAAAATTTATTTAATTTATGTTCTACCTCACATGTCACATCCTCCAACTTTTCTTATTATATCCTAATCCACTCTCCTTAACATGTGTACACAGTTAATCCTTGTTTAAGTGAGGCCAAAACTCTCCTAATCCACTTTGTCCTCTCAACATTATTTTTTTCCCTTTTGGAAAATACCCCATGTCCTTGGGCACATGTGCCTTTCTTCTAAAAGTACCCAAAAGGAATTTTTTAATTCCTTTATTCCCATCATCTCCTTCTCTTTGGAGTGCGAGGAAAAAAAATTCCTTTATGGAAATATCTCCTCTTACACTCCAAAGTACCATCTCCCCTCTCAAATACTCTCATGGTACCACTTAGCACCATCCCATAAAGTAAGAGATCACCTCTCATCTTAGTCATTGACCTCTTCATCAAATCTTGATCCTTCATCTCAAATTCCCTCCACATGTATTTCCAAACACTTAGCCATTTTTCAAGCAATCACTCACCTTTGCATTAGAGTGTCATTATGCTATCAAAATTCAGAGTGATCATAGATCATATCAAATACCATGGGAAAATCTACACAATGGGAGGTTTAGCATAATTTAATTTCATTAAATTCTATGCATGTTTGAATATTCTTAGCTTAATCCAATTGTTTGTAAGTTATTGTGTTTGTTTGGTTTTGATAGCTTAAATCATTCACTTGAACACATTTTCATGCACACAAATATCAAACAATCAATTCTAGAAAGGGGAGAGAGAAATCAAGATATGACACTTAACAAAAGAAAGAATATTTGATGCACCTATTGCTTAACTGAAGGAAACATAATAAATAAGTTATTATTCAAGGAGGGAAATAAACTAACATAATAAACTTAAAGGAGGGAATGTTAGAGGTAGAGGTAAAGGTTATAGAATAAGAGAGGAGGTCACATGTTATAAATTTAACGAGATATGAAACTATGTAAATGAATGTAGATGAGAAAGAAAGAAGATTTGTATATTTTATAAAGAGTCTTCCCATTATCCTTTAGTTTTCTAAGGGTAACACAATATTACGAGAATTTTCAAGCTACCAATAAAATATAACTATCTAGAATAAATGCACCAAGAGGGGTTAAATTAATTATGTGAATATGAAAGGAAATTTGGAGCCATCTATAATTTCCACATAACCCAAATAGATAAAATCATCCAAACAAGTATTCAAAATCTATTTACAAAAGAATAGACAACAAACCATCAAATATGACACAATATACCCTAGGAAAACCCTTAAGAGGGGAAATAAACCTCCAAAAGTATCCATCACTCATGTATTATTTAGAAATGAGGATTACAGTACATCTACAAAGTCTCTATGAACACTTTTGAACTATCAAGCTCTCTACATGCACTCCATGTGAACAAGCATGTATCCAAACATCCCATTTCATGCTTCAAACCCTCACATGTGTAACCTACAAGAGATGCTCGCACTCAATCACCTTAGCCAAAATATCCAACCTTAAACAACTACACATGTACTTTATTTTATACACATAAGCATGAATAAAACCACCAAGTGGAATTACATAAACTATGTGAATAACACCACGAGCTTACAAAACCATTTCCCCCCTCATTTACTTTTTGGTAGTAAGTTTCCCTAATATTAAATATTTTCCCAATGTTTAAACCAACATTATATATTTATCCTAATGTTACATGCAACACATAGATTATCCCCAATAATGGCTAACCCATGTGATGTATGCATCCCTAGATCCCCTAGATGCACCACAAATAATATTAAATTAAATTGTAACATTATGCAAGGTCAGCAACACACCTTTTCCTAACATTCTCTCAGTTGTATACATTGCATAAGGGGTAGAAAAGTAAACTCAAACATCAAGAGAATTGTAGAGGAGGAAATTTTCCACCCTCAAGATGAAGAGTTCTCAAGCGGCAAACTTGCTTTCCTCTATCTCAGATGACATGGCTCAAGTGAATTGGGATAAAAGGAGTGTGAATTTTAATGAAGTATATAAATTACCTAGAACCTTTGGACATTAGAAACTGATAGAACATGGTATAAAGGTCTTTTAGACAACTCAATGAGCTTTCTATCTAGGATGATAGTGTAACTATTAGATGACAAGGAAACCACATTGTAGCCTCATACAGACAATAAACTAGAGACATCACAAAAATACTTTGTGCAAGTTTCCAGATGTACAAGGATATAAAATATGAACATATAAAATTAAAATTGCTAAAATAAATATATTAAATGGGAATGAAGCAAAAACAAAGTGGAAAGGTTCAAGATTGCATCGAGAGTATCTGAGGCCATTCGAGTTCATTTTGAGAGATCCTTCCACCTGCACCTACACACATAAGACCAAAGAGAGATATTGGGGTGGTTTTTTAGAAATTTTCCTTATTCAAACCTCCTTATCGGTGTTTCCACCTCCACAAATAGTCTTAATAAGATAATAAAATGATAATAGATGTGAAAAAAGATAAAGAGCATATGCTAAAAAATATAGAGATAAAAATGCTAAGGGAAGATTCTTGAAGAGTCACCTCATGCGAACACCAAAATTGAATCATATTTTATGCAACGAAGGAGTGACAAGGAATCTCTAAGATGACAGTAGCTTTCCAAAAAGAAGAATCATTGTTGTGATAATGGAGCTTCCTCTGAAAGTCGTAGATGAGCCCATTATGAGATATGTGTGTGGAAAGGAGGAGAAATATAGTGCTTGCTCAAGAAAATGAAGAAGAAAGAGTGGTATTTGTATTTCCAAGAGCAAGAGAGCAAGAATGGAGACGTTCAAGCATGGAGAATGAAGAATGCATCCATATTGAATGAGATTGAATCAAGATTGAATGCATTGTTTACAAAAGGGAGGAGCTTTTGGTCCAAATAGCCAACCTAAGTAGTTCTCGATGTAGTTCTAGGCTGGCAGAGGCATTACACTACCAAAACATGGTAGGTGTAACATCTCAACAAATAAATTAGTCATAGATTTTTGTGGGATGCTAGCATGGCACACAAATGTCTCTATGGCACACACTAGTTCATGGAAAAATCAAACTTAGCAATCAGGGAAAGGGGCATGCTAAGTGTGAGAAATGGTTTTAGGATGAGGGAGAGCATAATTATCTTAATCTGTCTAAAGAGGAAGGCATATGGAATGTGAAATTACATGGGATGCAATTTTTGACATACAGTTTTCTCCCTACTTTACTGAGCATATGTGTTTAAGAGTAAATGTGAACTAAATTAAAAAAGAGAAATAGTGTTATATCAAAGATGCGAAGGGGAAGCTAAGCCTTCTATCTACGTGGAGTTTCCCTGAGGAAGAGATTTGAGTCGATCCTGCATAGAATGATTGAGTTGTATCACCACAAACATGTTAGATGAAAATAAAATATTTAGACATCAAAGCTTATATAGATACAAGATGATGTCGATATGTATGGGTAGCAAGATAAGTTATGCTAGAGACCATAAAATAATCCAATCGGCTTGTGACTACTACAAATTGTATTGTAGGACATCCACAAAAAAAAATAGGCAATCATAAAGACAAAGTCTAGTGGGTTGCCCCCATGCTAGATGATAGATAAGACAACTTAATTCAAACATGATTTGAAAAGAGACATGAGATAAAATATTAGTAATAATAATATGATAGTCCAGGATACCCTTCCTTGTGTTGCACAAAGGAACACAAGTTGTGTAGGGTCCTATCATAAGAGAGACATGATAGAGAGAGATAGGGAGATATGGATATTCAAGGTCAATATGATTCATATCGATAAAATCTGTATACAACTACATATGAATCATCATCATATTCCCAAATATCCTAGATTGTGAAGGAGCACATGAAGACAAAGTAAAAATTATAAAAATTTGGGTCAACATGAAAGAAGGCCTAAATGCCTTCAACGCTTTGCATCGTTCCCAACTGTCAAAACTTGAGATACGACAAAGAGAAGAATAATGATACAAATAAAGGGATTGTATGATAGATTGTCTTCCCTGTATCCAAGTACCTACAAGGTATCTTGGGTCCTCTAGGAGAGACTACAACATATACAAATAAGTACGAGAGAATATAGATAATTTTTTTTTTCTAATCTAAAGACATGAAAGCTATTGTTTTAGTTAATTATGTCCAGCAAGTCATCCTCCTCCCAATATAGCTCATAAGGGGAAGGAGGGTGAGCTCACAATGAAACAATGACTAGGGTGATACTAGGCATCTCACTTGTAGCAATGGTTAGATATGTGGCTACTTTAATATCCCCATCTACTAGTTACTGTGATTCAAGTGTCAATGACTTTGTGAAAGTAGTTGATAATTCCAGAATATCCTTCAGAGAGTCAAACATACACTTCTCTGGAGAGGAGTGCGGTGACTTGACTATAGGTTGTGAGAGCGTAGGATCCACATTGTGAACCTCCAGAATAGGAGCAGTGACAAACTTCGATGAAGGGATATATCATCAATGATAAGGGAAAAAGAAGAAAGAGAAGTGGAAGGAGTAGACTTCTTGTGGTGGGATTCTGGGATAAGGTCTTGCTCAAGATTACGCTTGGACAATAGGTCAAGGTGTTGAGATGTAGGAGGAGCAAAAAAGACCACACTAGACATGACCTTTGTGTGAGGCATATCTATGGGTTGTGCAAGTTTGGTAACATTAGGTAAAGAGGTGAGGAGAGGTGGTTCCAAATAATGTGTGATAAATACCCACACCCTCTTAGGATGAGGTTCATCCACCTCTCTTGGATAGATCAAAATCAAGATAGAAGTAGGATCGGAAAGATAAGAAGACATATGAATTGAGACAAAATATTTATCTACAAACTTCTATGTGGTATCACATTCCTTTGCCATCACATGTTGGTGGTGCTTACACTCATGTGCAATTTGGTTCTAATGGTGATGGGAATCAAGAACATGAGCCTGAGGAGGTACTGGGATGATAGGTGAAGTCACTTTTATAGTTGTTACATGCAAAAGAACATGCTCCACAAGAGAGACTAGAGAATCCAGGGGTGCATTATCCTTAATCTCAACCATGAGTGCCTTTCATCCTCATGCTTTTTGGGTAGGTGAAGGAGCAGGAGGGACCCTCAAGGGTCAAGATGTTGGAACCACACATGAAGAACCAAACACAAAGGATTGCTCACTCTTACTATATATAGTGAGTGAGGGATATTAGGAAGAATAGGGAGTTCAAAAACATGGGGTTTTGACTTTGTTGATGCAATGGCCTTTCCTTTTCATATGCTAGGAATAATCAAAGGAATGGGAAGCACCACTAGAGGTTGTGAGGTCTTGGAAGACTGAGAAGGCCTACTTAAGGGAGCATGCCTTTTTTAGCCCTTGACAAAGAAGGCTTAGAAGATGAAGCACACAACTACATAGGAGTAAGCTAAGAGGGGATTGGAGAAGAAAAAGGAGGTGGAATCAAATTAGACATTGATCTTCTAGTCTTGTATATAATATTATTTGTATAACAAGTCACCTCGGGACAACATGGGTCCCACTAGAGCATGCCAAAAGTGGTTGAGAGAGAAACCCCCATGTGACATTAGCAGTTTGTACCCAATGTCCTAGATAATTTGTATTGTGCCCTCATGAGGAAATTTAAGACACTTGTGGACAACTGAAGCGCCCACATTCATGAAAACTAGCCCTGAAATGCCTAGCTTCACCCTAAACAAGTTGGAATCTAGTATCACGACAAATTTCATAGAGATAATTTTAAGTCTGACAAGGATTGAAGAGAAATGGATCCCAAAGGGGAGAGAGAAAAAACATCATGCATACAGATGGTAGTCTTGCACTTGTCATATCTCACCATGTGAAAACCATTAATGAAGAGTGTCTCCTTGGTTACAACATTGACCCTGTTGAAAGGGTCAACCATAACAAGTCAATGATGACATTATTGTTGACCTGAGTGGGAATGAAGAGGGGAGTATACTCTCCATGGTAGGGTAGATCATTAGGTGTAAAAGATATATCAGGTATCTTAGCCTTATGACCCAAAGGGGAGACTAGAGTGATATAAATCATATTTACATACACAGCATCATCAAATATCGTATAAGAAGAGGAAGTAGAAATAAAGTTGGAAGAATGGGGTGGAAAGGGATCTATATAGATCTACAATTGGTTGTTGGGTTTAACAACAAACTTATTAGGATTTTTATTTTTACTATTGAGACAAATGTTACCATTGTCTCTATGGTCTTAGATTATGTGTCTTAGATGCACACAATGCTTGGTATCATGTCTGAGAACTCGATGATATTGGAAAAATTTAGATACATCATACCAACTAGGATATGGCTTGTTATTAAGTAGTGATCTAATTTTTGGGAGGGTGATTAAATTATATTTTAAGAATTTTTGGACCACACTTGAGTTAGAATCAAATAACTTTATAAAGGCCCAATTACATTGTGACCCAAGTGTATCATTTTCACTTGCTCGAGGGACAACTAGTACATTAGCTACTACCTTGCTTCTTTTTGACCCTCCAAAAGTAGACTTAACCCCAAAACCATCAGGACATGAGGATGAGCCCAAAGCCCCATACTGAGCTAACATATGCTGATAGTCTCTTAGTGTAGTACACAAATGGTAAAAGGAAGAATATTTCATTAGATGTCATGGTCATGCAAGGAATAGGGATTTAGGAAGAAATGGATTGATAATGAGAAATGAAATTAGTTTTCATTCGATTGTTGCTTATAATGGATAATGTCAATGATGGTGACCTTAGAGATAGTGTTTTCTTGAAACCATTGTAAGAACTAATTTGTAAGTTGGTCAAAGTAAAATATAGAATTGTTAGGTAGTGTGAAAAAGCACTCCAATGTGGTCTCCTTAAGGGATTGCAAGAATAATTTTGCTAGAAAATGGTCCTGATGTAAAAATTCATTGCATAGAGCAATAAAGGAGTCTATATGTATTTGTGGCCATCCCTTATTGTTGTACTTTTTTAATTTTGGTACCTCGATACCTTGGGGCATAGGAGCATTTAAGATGTTTAAGGTGAGAGGACTATGATGGTAGTATGAAGTGAGAGTGGTTGAGTGGCAAAATTAGTTAAGTTAGCGAGTTCAGATTATATTTGACCAATATTTTGCAATAGGGTGTTCAAGATGGGGTTGAGTGGTGGAGTCTAATTAGCCATGGCAATAGATATTTGAGGTGCGGATCTAAGTGAAGGAGGAATATTAGACCCCAAAGGAGTGTGAGATATGATAATTCTAGAATTAACGAGGGGCATAGATACAACATTTGTATTATCAATAGAAGTCATGGAAGGTGTAGAAGGATTAGTATCCACCATATGCACAAATACCTTAGGGATTAGAAGATTCAACTGAGTACCAGTGACATCCGGTTGGGTATTGTGAGGCTAGCTCAAGACTAACATGTATGAAGGTACATTAGTCTCGACTATATTGGTTAGTGCATAGAACAACTCAAGACCCTTGTGATTTGAGATAAGCAAGTTTCTAAGATTATTGACAACGAGAGCAACTTGAGTGTATAGGTTACCATGATTTAGGAAATCTTCAAATATTTAAGGATTTCCTCTAAAGATTGAACTTTCTCAAAGGGGACCCTAAGAGCAATTTCATAATCTTCGGAGGATGGAGACCCTTGAGGAGAATTCAAAGGAGAAAGACCATCGAATGTTGGTTGAGATCCAAAAAAATCAAGATTTCCAAAAAAAATTAGACCAGGTCTAGTAGGACTATACATGTCTAGGGGTATGGTGGGTCTCAAGCTTCTACTACGTGTCCATAGGTAGTAGAATAGGTTGTAAAGATCATAAAGGAGCACTCACAACGTCTAGTCCTACCAACTCCAAGAAACAAGAGGACTCAAGGTGAGATGAAGAGTTTTATGATTTTACAAAAAATCAAGTTTTTGCAAGAAGGTGAGTTCATCTCATGTTCACCAAAATGTAGAGGAAGAAATTTTCCACCCTCAAGATGGCGATATCTCAAGCAAAAAACTTTCTTTCCTCTACCTTAGTTGACATGGCTCAAGTTAACTATGATGAGTGTGAATTTTAATGAAGTATATAAATTACTCAGAACCTTTGGACATTAGAAACAGATAAAAGAGGGCATAAAGGTCTTCTAGAAAACTAGACAAGCTTTTTGTCTAGGATGACCATATAGTTGTTGGACGACAACACGACCACATTATAGCTCAGTATAAACATAGAACTAGAGATGTCACAAAAAAGCACAAAAATACTTTGTGCAATTTTTTGGATGCACAAGGATAAAGAATATGAATGTACAAAATTAAAACTGTTGAAATAAATATATTAAATGGTAATGAAGAAAAAATATAGTGGAAAGGTTCAAGATTGCATTAGGAGTATCTGAGGGCATTTTTGTTTGTTTTGAGAGATCCTTCCACCACACCTACACACATGAAACCAAAGAGAGATGTTGGGGATGGTTATTTAGGGGTTTTCCTTAGTCAAAACCCTGTATTGGTGTTTCCACCTCCACGACCAACCTTAGATAAGATGATAAAAATGAAAATAGGCCTGAAAAATATAAAGAAGATCATAAAGATAGAGATAAAAATGCTAAGGGAATATTCTTGAAGAGTCACCCCATGCGAGCACCAAAAGAAAACTCGTTGGTGCAACGAAGGATTGACAAGGAATCTCTAAGACAACTTCCTAAAAAAAAGAATCAGTGTTACAACAATGCAACTTCCTTTGAAAGTCATAGATGAGCCCATTATGAGATATGTGTGTGGCAAGGAGGAGAAAGCTAGCGCTTGCTCAAGAAAATGAAGAAAGAGTGGTATCTATATTTCTAAGAGAAAGAGAGAAAGAATGGATAAGCTCAAGAATTTAGAATGAAGAATGCATCCAAATTGAATGAGATTGAATCAAGATTGAATGCATTCTTTAAAAAGAGGGAGTTTTTGGTCCAAATAGTCAGCCTAAGTGCTTTTCGACGCAACAACAAGCCGACGGAGACATTACACTACCAAAACATAGTAGGTGTTGTTATCTCTTAAAGTTGCACCCTGGTTAAGTTGTAAAACTTAACACTTTGGAGAAACATGGGAAATTTTCCAAGTTGTGGGTCACTTGTAATGGAAAAGAACCTCTGGAGAAGGCTGATTTCCTTTGGGTATCACTTAGAACAACTAATTTCTTGGAGAAAAGGGAGAGGCAAAACTTAAAATAAAAAAATGATAAAACACTATTCTATGGTGATACACCTAAATGTTAACCTGACTTGTAAACAAATTACATACACAACTAATCAAATGACAAAGCTTAACTCACACAACTCAACCTCATATGCCTCTTGCATAATTATTTCATAAGAAAAAAATTAAAATGCCAAACTCATAGAGGGAAAGATAACCTTCACAACTAGAAGCATTAGCAATTTTTGATACAACTTATGACCTGCAACATGTATATATTTCAGCAAAAGGTGCTAACTTTGAGACATAAACTACAAAGAATTATAAAACATTCACAAGTAGTCTTATATATCAAATACTTCCACATAGTATAACAGAAGAATTGAGAAGGTAAAATACTTTACTTCATTGATTATCAAGGCATCCACTGTCATTCAAGTCAAAAAGAGTTACAATACATTGTATTCTCCTCAAAGGACTCACAAAAGTCACAGAGTAAAACATAACCAAGAACTACTCAAAAATGAGTTACAAAAGAAAATAAGTAACAAAATCCAAGTGGTTCCACCAAAAAAGGTTCTAGAAACCAACTTGGGTTGGATGCAACAATAAACCCCAAAAAATAGCATCTTAATCTTCTCCGCAAAGGTTCTAAAATGTTGAAATGGTCAAGTTTGACCATGTAAAAAATGAAAGCATAAAAAAAAAGCTCCAAAAAGCTCTCAAATTCTCATAACCAAGTCAGAACAACTCCTAAATCTTTGGCATATGTTTTCCAATTGCAAAATAACCTCCCTAGATGCTCTCCAAGATCATAAAGTGAAATAAAACTTCATCTCCTCTCCTTGGCATACATTGAAAACTTCCTAAGTATTTAATTTTGTATTAAAATAATATTTACCCTAAGTGATTTATAGATCATCACCTTAGGAAAATATTTTACATTTTCTAAAAATGCAAAAATTTACAAAAGCCCATGATTCGGTCATAAGAAGTCATCAAAAATACAAAAAATTCATAAGAGTCATTACATGGAATGGGCAATTTGATTTAAATCTAAGGCATAAGATACAAGTATTAGCCCTCAAAATATATTTTGACTTCATGTATTTTAAAAACAAGGCAAAAATGCCAAGTTTTCTCGTCGACCATAGTAGGGTTAAAAAAAAACCCTAAGAAAACAAAGTGATGAGGAAAAAAATGCGAAGGCATTTCCACAAAGCTTTTGGGGACAACACCGCCACAACTCCATATGAGGGTTTTGTTGGAGATTTATTGGAATTCCATGGTGGATTTTGAAGCTTCTGTCATGAAAAAACAAAAGAATGAGCTTAACGTAGGTCTCTGTGGAAGAAAAAGCTAAGGTTGAGCCCTAGTAAGCTTTTCATTTGGCACAAAATTGCTCTTTTCCTCTTCAGATTTGTAGATAAAATGTGCTCCATTTTGAGCTTTGTTTGCAAAAATATGAGCATATTTTGTATAATGTGTTTTCCTCTGCAAAAGTATATGAACACTTTTGATTACTAGGGCCGCATTCATGCTTACTCTTGAAGGTATTTGAGGCTTTGTGCGCATTTCATGGCCATGATTTTGCACTATCATTTCATGGAAAAGATAACAAATAACCTTTGTCCTGCATTGTCATTAGAATCATGAGGTTTCTGCAGATAAATTTAGGCCCTCTTGCTTTTATTTACAACCGACCCCTGTGATAAACATTTTGAGGCTTTCATGAGCATTTTTCTGTATCTTCTGTTAAGACTTAGGGTTTCTAGAAAAACACTTTCTCTTATTTGATAGACTATGGCCATACTTTTGTTGGGCTTTTCCATTTTTGAAAACCCTTGTCATTTTTATCACAGAGCTTTATAATTATGTTGTAATTCACCTTTAAAATGTGCACATCAATGAGGGTTTAATGGAGGCATTAGATCAGTGAAATTTTGATCTTTAAACTGCAACTTTATGTTATTTTTGTAACTTTGTTGTTACAAACCAACTTCATGAAAGGGTGAATAGTTGAAACACGAGCTATCTCAGTCACTGTGACACTTATGTTGATGTTCCCCTTTTATATTTGAAACCTTAAACTTGTATTTTTGTATGTTCTACAAAGTAAATGCAACCCAACATATATGTTTGGTAACTCAATAACAGATGAGGGAAAATGAGATATTATTTTATTGTATTGTTCTATATTTCATCTTCCATACTTGATGTCTTTCACTATAATCAAGAAGCTAAGAAATTCAAAAATATTTTCACATTTTCAGTATCTAATTTTGTATCAACACTAGAGTTGAAAAACTACTATATTGTCCCTCTTATTCACTGTCATTTGAGAGAATCTTATTATGAATATGCACTTGTATCTTGGAAGAAGATTAAACTCTGTTGAAAGCCACCTGTCATGTTTTATAATTGTGGTTAGAATGCCCCTTTCATGGCTTTTCAAGACATCCATGACTAATGTCTCTTCCATAATGACTGTGATCAATCTCCTTTATACTGAATCCCTATGCTTTTATCTTTGTTGAGGGTATGATTGTCATTGTTTTCCTGATGATTGACTATCCCACCCCTTGTATAATTTACTGGTCTTACATAGGGACTATTAGAGTTGTATTTTCCTACCATCATGTTCTTTTCACAAATATGACTGACTCTCATAAGTTGAAATTGTTCCTTCACTGTTTGTTGTCCCTCATGATCCTCAAAAATGATTGTTTCTTAACTCATTGCTATAATAGTCCTTAATGACTATTCTTAATTTCTTGTAATAGTCTTCCAATGATTGTTCTCAATCTTTGAACCCTTCAACTATCCATTGGTTAATTTCCCTTCTTGGTTGGCTTTGCTCTGTGACTGTGATATAATGCTCTTGCTCACTGTTCTTTGAATTCTTGTCACACTTCATATTTTTGGCATATATGCAAGCTATTATAAATTCAACCTCCAAATGTATTGAATGCCCTCATGAATTTCCCTCCAAGAACTATCCTTTGTAGGACTGTGATGCTTTACTGTCCCTTCAAAGGTTGACAATCTTACTAAAGTCTTGTCCTTTGATTTTGTAGCTTGCATTGCACAAATTATCTCTCTCCTTTATCTTGCTCAGTGACCACCTTCAGATAGTTATATGAATTCCATATGAATTCCTATGAACTGTAAAATAACCTTATGATGTGTAGTACAATTTTCTTGAAGTACTTCAATAACTCCATGTGACTGTACTTGATAAGCACCATTGTTCAATTTTAATGACATCGTGGTTCCATTGAGCATCAATTTGTCATTTATACCAGTGAATTCATCAACCTCACTCCTATGAATGATGAATTCATCCTTGATTGCATCACAATGTCATGGAAGACCTAACCTGTCAAAACACAAAAATGATAGCACATTGGGCTCAACCCTTGTAGGAGCCACATTTATCCCACGTGCTATAATTAGATGAATTAAAACATCAACATTATTTTTCCTATACTTGCACATGAAGCAAACAAGTTAGAAAAATAAATGCATATTTTGGATGTGTTTGATGACTTCAATGGCTTTTTTAGACACCTAAAGTATGCATTGCTTATTTAATGCGCATTGAGACCAATTTATGCATGCATAGGTGTTTTTTCATGTAAGGTTAGAGAATTTTCATTGCTTAGAGCATTGCTCTAACATCATTATTATTGCCAGATGCAGGAACTAGGAGTAATATGGAGCTAGGAAGGACATAAGTAGCTTGGGGTAGCAACAGTGCAAGACAACACACTGTGAACCAGTCATTCTCAAGCAATGACTGGTCTCCCTCCTTATATGCATATTTATATTTATTTACTTATTCATGTATATAATTTTCTTCATTTTCATTGAATAAGTAAAGTCAGTCTCAGGCTTGTGTGAGACAATGTACACTTTTACATTCAATAAAGATTACTTATCTATTCAGAAAAGCTTTGTGTAAATCCTTCTTATGTTACATGTACTTGTATGAATTCAGTAATTTATAAATGTAATATTTTGGATTATTTCATGCTTATGAACTTGAATGTAATATAGGAAAGATTAAGAAATGTACCTTTTCCTCTTTCAATTCAAAACAATAAGCTCTACCTGATTGAGCTATAAGTGTAAATCTGGTAATAGGTGTAATGTCTCAATGATCAACTTAGTCATATATTTTCACAAGATGCTAGCACAATGTGTGGATGTCTTCACAATGCACATTAGTCCGTGGAAAATTGAACTTAGCAGTCGGGAAAAGGGGTGTGCTAAGTGGTGAGAAATGGTTTTAGGATGAGGGAGAGCATAATTATCTTGATCTGTCTAAAGAGGAAGGCGTATGGAATGTGAAATTGCATGGGGTGCATTTTTTGACATTACAAGAATAACCTCTATAATCAACATGTATCATCAAAGAATCAAAGTGCTCCTTGTTCTCCATCAAAATACTTGTAACAATAATCAAGGTGATCTCCATCTCAAATATAAATCCTTCCATCCTCCATCATTTCAATGCATAAAATTTACTTGATCCCATCCAAAGAGATGTCACACTAATTATTGTATAGGAGCATAATTTTTGCTTCAAACTGATATCCAAACACAAACCCTAAATCCATGGTAACAAATATGCATCAACAAATATCAAGAAATAATCACCATAGATGACATAAAAACCAAAAATAGTTGCTAATACATCCAATAATCATACCTCAAAACTAACGTATACACATCATAATAAGTAAAATTCATGACATCAACATAACCAACTCATAAAATGCAATCACAAGCTCCATGTATAAAATTTTTCCATGAAGAACATACACATCCATCAACTCCCATTGCATAGGTAATGTCAAATCTAAAAATAATCAAGGCATCCAAAGATCCACCAATAACATCATATATAATATGTAATCAATATCATGTGGTACCAAGGAGAATACACAAAGATATGTCAAATATGCAAACAAACCTGATATAATACAACTCTCACCACTAGTCTCCACAAATCTCCCAAGTTCTCCACACTCAACAAAAGAAAGAGATCAAGGAACCTCCATGTTGTTACCAAATAAAATGAATAAAACATGGCCACAAACATAGCAATAATCATATCTCCATACAAATCTCAAACAAATTTCATGTGAATACAACATCCAAGAAGAAGAATAAGACCATAGAGAGAACCTATAATTTAAAGCATGTAGCATGTCCTTCTACACACACCTCTAAATTATCTAGTTGTGATAAGTATGAACTCATTAATTAAACCCCAAAGAGAAAGGAATTATCCACATCTAATCATACCCAAGATATATCCATCTCAAATAAAAGGAAGATCAACCAACTAATCCTTTCCCAAAACCAAGGAAATAAGCCCATACCATATGCTAAACTCCTCATCAATGAATGGGATCATAAATAAAATCACATGTATAAGGAGATATACATGTCATAAATTCATAAAATGAACCCTCCAAAATTGAATAACCATAGCTCAAGATCCATATCCATGAGAAGACAAAGCATTAAAACAACTCATGCCAAATAATCCTCAAATGAGTCTCCCAAAATCAATCATCATGGCTCAAGGCTCATTCTCATGAGAAAACAAAAGTATGAAACAAATGCATCTAAAAAAGGTGGGTAATACCTTTTCAAATGATTTACCATTGAGAGGACCAAGAGTGGGTAATGAAAATTCTCCTTTAGGATAACCAAGTCATCATGACTCACTCCAAGAACAATATACTCTATAGTCCATCATGAACTCATATCCATATCCAAGTGAAGACACCTTGATCTTCCTACTAAAATGTCATCAAAGAGTAATCATCTCAACACATGTCTCTAATCTCGAGAGATCTCCTAGCCTCACCCAAGTCTCCAAGTATCATTGAGCATTTTTCAGTGATCAATCCATGCTAAGCTCCAAATGCAACACCACACTCTCATGAAGCTCCCGAGTAAATGATCAATGTACTCAATACCAAGAGAACTAACAAAATCGACATTAAGGCTTCAATAGTTGAATCAGGATGTCAATCATGTCATCATAATCTCACATCTCCTCAAAAAAGTATCATATGCTCCAATGAACTTATCATGCTCCCAAGAGCATCTTTATCATGCCAATATTCTAATGCACAATCAAGAGTACATCATGGCACAATAACAACTATCCTATAAACAAGGATCACATGTCAAAACGGGCAAGTCATGACACCTCAACCAAAGACTAAAAATTCCTCCATGGCTAACAAAAATGTCAACATCTCCAAATCACATGAAGATAAGTATCTCTTGTTAATAGAATCCAAGATGTCAATGAACTCTCACTGCATATGAAACAGGATCCAAGAGCTCCTCCATGACACAAAAAACCACTGTAGTTCAGATAATCCATCACTAAACATGATGAATCCACATCATTTTCACAAGCTCCCGTTGAACTGTGATATCAAGTAACACATGACATCATGAAAAACATCTCCTAACTTAAGATCATCCATGGCCCCAACACAATCAAACAAATCAACAAGAGTAGATCCCAAAGGGTAAAGTATAACCATGATATCTAAACTAAGAAGATATAACACCACCAAACCATCAATGTCAAAAGCTCCCACTAAAACATGTAACCAAGATATCCATGGCATTGTGATAACTATCTCCTAACTAAAAACCAATCAAAGGCCCTCACATCTTCAAAGAACCCAACTGCAACACTAGGAGCTCCCAAAAGTAAAATTAAAGCCATAATCCTCAAACCAAGAAGATACATCACTAAAAAGATCAAGAATCAATCCAACACCACCAAAAATACATCTACATAAACAATCATGTCATGTCAAAGTCCCAAAGGCATATAAGGAGCATCCATGATACCGTGATCACCACTAAATATATTGGCATAAAACTCCCATTGTGCCACACATGTTTGCATCACATAGTCAACAAGCATAGGTTAGACATCATGAGTGTACCAGGTAACACCATCTCTTCACATCATAATGACAATAAAACCAATTAAGCATGTGACCAAACTAGGTCACAAATCACAATTTATATCAACACTAAAACATCAATGGGTACAAACAACCCACATCCAAGTCATATATGCAACCTATTAAGTATAGAAAACCTACAACACTGCAAAACTCATAGATCTAACAATGCAACATACAAATTCAACATTATATTGGTAACCATTTCAAATAAGGATAATCAAAGATGTACATGTAAGTATCTAATGACTCAAAGACCAAATCACCTCATATTAAATTTTCCATCAACTCACAAAAGTAATATAGTCATAAGAACCCACAAATATCTCATATGGAAATAAAAGAAAATAAATCACATAAAAATATCTTCAAACTTGATCCATTGTGAAGTGCTTTAAACAAGCTTATTGTTGACTATAATACGTCCAAAATCAGACTATGTATGCACAAGTTATGACATCTCAAAATTTGAAAATAACATTCGAATTACAATAAGATTTTCTCTATTAAAACAAAAAAAAATAGAAAAAACAACTAATATCACAACATAGTTCTTAGAAATACCTTTCTAATGACTATGAAATAAAAAATCCAACACCCAATGTGAAAATTATGCCTCCTAGAAAAAATCTACCCAATTTTTACTATATGGGTGGTTGGCAAGCTAAGTGGGGGTGGCCAGGTGGCGTCCCACCAATGGTTAGCCGGTGGTGGCACTCAAGCAATAGTGGCAAACCTGAAAATAATATAAAATTGGGTTAAAATTTAAATTCGACAGATTTAATTTTTTTTTTTTGGTTCTATCCCTCACAGGGGTTGGGGATTAGAGGCTCAAGTCTCAAGAGATGAAGCCCATCAACTTGAGTGTCAATGTTGGCTAACAACACTAGTGGTACATGATCGACTGGACAATCATGTCGGTGTATTGTCATTTAATAGGGCCATGGGGTGTCTATGGACCCACTCAAAAAACATTTTTTTTTTATTTTTTATTTTTTCAATTATAATATATTTTTGTGCAAGAGAAAAAAATTAAAATTCCCAAAGAAAATCCCTTAAATTCCTAAATATACTAGAAATAAAAAGAAAATAATGAGCAAAAAGGAGAAAACTTGTTGATAGAAGAGGAGAAGTTAGAAAAATAATTAATTGTAAAAGAAAGAGTTGTTGTGGAGGAAATCTATAATAGAATACACAAAGAAAATAAGGTAGTTGGAATAACAAGAGGTGAAACAAATACTCCAAAAAATAAACTAGTCATAGATAAGTTAGAAGAAGAAGATGCAAAGGATTTTCCTACAAAAGAGTTCACAACCTTGTGGTAGAAAAGGGTAAAATTATTATCAAAGAAAAAAAGAAAAAAAAAAGATTATTGCAAGGCATGTTTCTCAAAAAAAGTATTGATAATTGGATAGTTTTGCAATGAAAGAGAACATCTTGGAAAAATTGAAACAATTTATCAAATATTGTGGCGAAAAGGTGTATTGTTCACCTTGCATAATGTATGATATAAAATTATTATTTTTGGTGCACCTAGGGGATCTAGGGATGCATGTATCACATGTGTTAGACATTCTTGGACCACTTTATGCATTGTAGGTAACATTAGAATAAATATTTAATGCACACATTTACACATTGGGAAAACTTAGTACCTAAAATTTAATGAGGGGCATGGTTTATCTAATACCACTTGGTGGTTTTATGCAAACTTATTTCTATAAAAGAGAGCACATGAATATTTGTTGAGCTTGGCTAGTTTGAGAATCTCTTATAATTTACATATATGAGAGAGGAAGCATGGATTGGTACGTGTGGTTACATGATTCTCATTTTCTTGATTACATGGAGTGCATATAGAGAGCTTCATGTTTTAGAGGTATTCATGGAGACTCTTCAAATGTATTATAATATTTGTTCATGACATGATACATTGAGTGTGAATTCTTTTGGAGGCTAGGTTTTTCCCAAGGTACATCTTGTGTCATCTTGATGACACGTTAATATATTCTTTTTCACTTTGGATTATGAATGCTTATTTGGATGATTTTCTCTCATGGGGTTATGTGGAAATAATTTTATATGGTTGTAAATTTACTTCTAAATATTAGAATAAGAGCCAAGAACATGATACAACACAACAAGTGAGAAGAGTAACCAAAATATCAAGAAAGTATACACATTATGTATAGGCTACAAGCCATATAGGTTATTTATACAAGTTTACATAGTGTGCATAGCTATGAATGTATTTATATATAATATGCATAGGTTTAAGGATTTAACAAAATTTACACAATATGCTTAGGTTGAAGGCGTTAACTATTTATATAAAGTATTCATAGTATGAACAAACCAAAGGCCGACAAAATATTTATACAAAATATTCAAAGTATGCACAAGCAAAACCCTTAACCATTTGTAAAATATACACAATGTGTACAATCAAAAGGTTTAACTATTTATTCAAAGTTTAGACAATGTTCATAGACTAAATAACTTAACTATTTAAACAAAGTTTACACAATATTCATAGATATTAAATCATATTTGTGAAAGGTCAAATGACCATTCATTGTTTATGAATACACATAAAAAGTTAAAATTCTTTATGGATTAATTATACAAATTGATAATTGAATAGAAATCATAAAAAATATTCAAACATATACATAGAGTATATAGACTATAAAACACTAAAATAGGGACTATATTGCTAAAATATAGTTCATGAAATCAAATACAAAATTTTGATGTTTCTTTATGTTTGCATCCATTACTTTTGTTTAGAAGAAATAGGTTTACTAACTTGTAAGATTGGCCATAGATATATAATTTTAAAATGTAACCGTAAATATTTGGTAGATATCTATTTTCTACCTCAAAAAAATTATCATTTGATCTAGTAATTTTAAAGTGACATTTTTCAACAAAATTATTGATGACCTAACAAAGTTGTCTAGAATGTTTATCCTTAAGAATTTTTTTTTCTATAATTTAATCCTTCTTTATGGCATCTGATGAAGGAAAACCAAACCTCATACACAAATTCCCAACAACATAGGATGCATTCGGAAATCTTTGTAACAACAACAAAAATCTGCAACAAGTATTCCTTCTTTGTTCATTCACATCCCCTGAAAATTTATGGATTATAAAACATATCTAGAATTAAATTATGTGCAATCATATGGACTGTAGTAAATCATTGAAAATTTGATATGAGACTGAAATATAACAACAAGAATCAAAATATAAATGGTCTCTCTCAACCTATCTTCCTTCCCAAGCTTTTAGCTCCTTCAACTTGCATTCATCATTAGAAATCATTGCTGCAAAATAACCATGAAATCATCAATCTTCTTGGTGTTGTAGCACACCTCCAAACCTGCAACAAAAATGTCTTCTTGGTCTCCTTCAACCTTCTTTCCATTGAAGCTCTCAAGCTCCTTTCACATGGACTTCACTAGCCCACTGTCTCTCCAAATGTGGAGCTCACTAGCTCCCAAAATATGGGCTTATATGCAAATATAAACAAATATAAACATGCAACAATGGAGTCTTCAAATCCTCTCTTCAATCTGGTAGCATCTTCCCATCTCACCTATAAAAACTCCCAAAACCCTCTTCCCAAATGACAAGGCCTGAATATATAGATTTTTGAATGAGAAAAACCACTATGGTTTTCCAAAACCACAAGCAAAACACCTCCTTGGAAAACCCATGCCCCATTTGGAGAAATAATCATAAAATAATAAAATTACTCAATGCTCGCATGGCCTTCACATGGGCACCTTAACCATGGCCAATCAAATTTGGTCAACTATGACACCTTCATTGATTCTCGATGGCTCTGACGACTCCAAATACGAACATGCAACAACATGCAAAGCTAGTGACCCCAACATGTAAATGTATGCAATTGAACATGCAAGAACATGCATACCAAGTGGCCCCCACCTAGAAATGGGACACCCAAATGGAATATTAGCCCATTTATGCCTTTGAAACATTTACCAGAGCATAATTCCTCCAAAATTACATTTACAATTTTGCCACAAGGAATATTAAAAAGTTGCAAATTAATTAAATTATTATTTTCTAACCCTTAAGCCCTTATTCAAAATAAACAAAAATAAAATAGCAATATTTTTGGTGATGCAAGGTTGCTAGTACCCCTAGATGCTCCTGCATTGCATCAGTATACCTTCAATACAATTTAAACCCACCCACCTTCCCTCCTACTTAATCTTTGGATCCAATTAGATAGCTAAAATTAATAATATTATTTTAAATTTCTCCAATGAGCTCATAACCTTCAAAAGGTATTTTGCAATCTAAAATTAGATCTTGGTAGCTTCTCATTCCAAATATATTGAAGCATAATTAGGGAAATCATAATGATCCTTAATTTATCCTAATGGATCATGTTAATGAAGAGGGACAACTATTATTTATATTCATAGACGAGTCTTTTCAAGTAGGTTCCCTTTTGTAAATAAGTTGTAGCAATAAGATAGTTTATTTTTTGAATAATTCTTATCCTTTGGTCTCCAAGGTTCAATTTTATATTGTTATTAGAGAAGGGTATGTATATATTAAGGGTTATGAATCATTGTGTCTATTTTTTTGTATTAATAAATGTGTAGGTGTTTCCAGTTTATGCTTGATGGCTTTGTCATTCTTCTTCATTTTCACTTAACTCCATGACTAATTGATTAAGGATTTCTTTTTGGTTCTTTCATCTTTAGTGAGCTAAAGATGTCATATAAGTCATTAGTAACTATAGTGAGTTATCACTATACCTACATAATTTTATAATTTTATCTTGTAATGAATTACTTTGCCTTGAAATTCATACTTTTGGACTATTGCATTTAAAATTTAGTTTTTTGAAAGGTTAAGAGTTTATAGTTTGTTGATCTCAGACAACTGACATAGAGTTTTAGTTGATATGTCTATCTTGTCCAGTGGAAGTCCATGCAATATGTTGACACCCATTCTAGTACTACTTAACTTTGTCTCTTCCAATTTCCTCTTAAGGCCTTCACGTTTATAACAAATCTAAAAAATGCAAATTATGATATTTTCTTGAACTTGTCATCCCACTTTGTGAAATCCACCCTAATCTTGTGCTCTCATACGACACAACTCATCATGTTGTTGCATACCCATTCTTCTTGTCATTCAATATTATTTTCATATCTTCCCTACTCATTGGTGTCTTTGTTGGACCTTAATGGTATATATGTGGTACCATAAAACTTCTTATGTGCACTCTTAAAAAAATATGTATTACTATGGAGACCTTTGTAGCGTATATGTTGGGGGTTATATTTCCTAATCCTTATAACTAAGTTGGGCTTCAAGTTTAATTAATTGCAGTTAGGTTTGAATTGTACAAGTTCTTTGTCTTCATCCTTGTGATTTTATTCTATTTGAACAATAACTTGTTACAGACAGTGAAAAATCTACGACTTTGTGATAATTGGATATTGATAAATGAGATGATGAAAATGGTATTGATAGTTTCCTTTGAATCCTTGTCCATGTCAATATTATGTTGGTTTAGACAACATGAAATTAATCATGTGGTCCATTAGATTTTTATGTGTATCATAGGATTAGATCTTAACCAATCTTTAAAAAAATTTATAAATACAATCTGATCTAAGAAAACAAAACTCTTATCAATTTAACCTAACTAAATAATAAAAAAATCAACATTAATAATAAATTTAAAATTATGATCTAGAAATATACTAAAAAAATCAAATTAAATAAATACAAAATGAAATTAATTATAAATTTATAATAATACAAAACTATAAATTTATAATAATACAAAACTATAAATTTAAAATAATACAAAATTATAAATTTAAAATTATAATAGCTACATCCAAGATCCCCTACCTTCTTTATATTAATTAAGTTATTCAATTTTTTTAACAAAATGACATCAATTATAAATTAAAAATAATACAAAATTAAAAATTATAATGGCCACTTCAAGATCCCCTACCCTTCCTTATATTAATTAAGATTTTGATTTTTTTAAAGACTGAGGGGTATCCATTCTGCTAAATTCGCCTGGGGCACGACCTCATCCCTTTTTCGGTGTCAAAGCCTTTGCACTCAACAAGACTTGATCCTTGGTGGGCTCATTTAGAACCTTTCAACTTCACTAGTAGACCAGGGGCCCATTGACAAATCTATTCAATTTTTGTCTCCGACTTTACACCATTAAATATGTACACTGAACGAGTGTTTGGTGTTGTTCCGAGAGTTAGTTCATAAAAAAATTTAAACTGTAAAATAGAAAATAAATCTATAATAAATTAAAATGTTCAATAATTTATCTTTAATATAACCAAATATTTATATTGTTTTATATTTTATATTTAATTTTTCTATATTTAGCCCAAGGCGTGTCCTTATATGAACTTTCCAAGTTCATTATCTCTCTCAACGGTTGAAACTTAATAAGAGGCCTTGGTTGACAGTGAAACAGTGAAAAGTATCCTTGGAGGCCTTGGTTGACAGTGAAACAGTGAAAAGTATCCTTGGTTAATAACCGATTTTTTGTTTTTTATGTGGTAAGTACCAATCCTCAAACACGTTATCAAAATATAAAATTTTACCCATTACTTATGTATCCTTCAAATTTAAATAAATTAATAAATGTAAATTGTAGTTGCTAGTCATGGCTATAAATAGGTTTTGTGAAACAAATAACAATAGAGTAATATCATAGTATAATGTTTGAAAATCTACTTCTACAGTAATTAAATAGTGAGTTTTACCGCCCAGTGATTACCGTACAATACATCCAACATTGAAGTGTAAACAACGAGTTCTTGGAAGAGATATTCATCTGTAACATATTTTTTAAGGTAAAGGATAAGAAACTGATGATTTTTGTACGTATCTGATATTGAAATATGGAAGAATTTGAAAAAATGAAAAATGAAAATATTTAGTATGAGTTTTTTCATAAGTAAATAACATTTCTTTCAATTCTAGAGAATATAACATAAATAAATAAATTTAGATTTTAGATTTGATGTAGAATATTTTGTAATATATGATATTTAATTAAAATAAAAATTATGACTTAGATTTTAATAATGAGTATATTTAGGTTTTCAAATAAAATGAAAATTACGGTCAAAATCTTAATAATGAGCATATTTAAGTTTTAAAATTACATCCTTTACTCTACATAGTTAAGTATAAATTAGCATAAATTACAGCCCTAATAACGAGCACATTTAAGTTTTAACATTAAGACATAATTAATTAGTTTTATATAATAAATAATTTGATTTATAATATATAATGCTATATTATATAACAATATAATAATTAATACATATTTAATATTTAATTATATATTAAATTTAGATTATATTTTTATTTATTATTATGTATTATATTTGATATAATATATTAAATATAAATTAAAATATAATAAATATATAATATTTTTCAATATAATATTATTTAAATTAATTAGTAAAAAAATAAAAATAAACATTGAAATGTAAATGTGTGAAAAAAATAAATCATTTTTTTCCTAATCCACTTTGCACACCTCTTCGGACGTACCCATTGCACAAACTGCCATAGCTAGTATAATTTTTTTTGAAAATACATAGACTAGTTTGTTAATAGGTTAAGTTGCTTTGATCAAATGCAAAAAGCTTTTTTAATACCGCTTGGTCCTTGCTTTGATCAATAAAATAATTTAATACTGTATGGATAAAATAAGGGTTAGGGTTTAAGGTTTAGAGTTTAATACATTAAAGAGAGAAACCCTAGGAAAGTCGTTATCTGAAACCCTAAGCGTTCGCTATAATATATTCTCTGTCTTCTCCTCTTGAAAAATGTTGCAGGGCTGATATACATTCTGTGTGTATGTGGCGCACAAATCTAATCATTTTAGTTACTCTTCAATTTTGGTTGAGGGGTTTGGCCTTTTGGTAACTCGGCTTCCGTTATTTGTGAGGATCTGGGTACGCCTTGTAAAGGCCTACATTTTAGCAGGCTTTGTTGAGTCGCTGTATTTAGGGAAAAATGATTTCGTACAGCGAATGTTGTCCTGCAAAATCTGTTTTACGGTAGACAATGAAGGATTCTCATGCGAATCTTCTATTCCTAGCCCTATGATGTCATGTAATCTTTGAGACCTGAACTTTCGATGTTGAAAATTAGCATTTGCTGAGGGCCAAATATCTAATCATGTTGCAATTTAGTTATTATTTCATCGGGTGTGGCAGCATATTTTTTTTCTCATTTCTCAGATAAATGTACATTTCTTGTGTTTGGAATCCAACTTTCCATTAGGGCATACGCATTGTTTTTTTTTGCTTATCATTTGTTAGCGTTTGAGATTATAGAATCTGTATGCTTACGGCTTCCTGCCTCCATGGCTTGTGATTTGAATATATTAGAAGGCGAAATCTTAGAAACACTTGTGTCCATTCAGGCTGTCGTTTCTAATGGCTCGCTTTTACCAGGGTCAAGCTTATAATCTGCTGGTGGTTGGAATGATGGTGGGTGTTTGAAAGGTATGTTCCTTCATTTTGATTATTAACTCTGCAGTGAAGTTTTTGGCAGTTATATCGTTAACTTTTTTCATTTGTAGATACCATTTAATATTTTTTGTGAAAACAGAAATATCGTCGGATTAGTTTAGTGGATGGGCAAGCTTGAGCTAAGTTAATTAGCATATTTGTAACAAGCTGTTGTATTTTAACTTACGTTTCTAAGTGGTTATTGTAAACTACCTGCCGTTTCTGTTGCATTAGACACTATTCTGTACTTCAACTATACTTGCCTTTTTGTTTTCGTTTCATTTTGTTCTGATGTTCCGGTAACTCTTGTCTATTCACGTCTTGTCACTGGGCCCACAATTGAACCTATGTAAATTATGTGCAATCTGTGGTCATATTCATTGATCTTTTATAAGATTGTTGTTCTTCATCATATCAACTTCCTAGGATTTGTCCTCTTCTATGTATTATATAATGTTAAGTCATGTTGGTTCTAATTACAACCTTCTATGTAAGGAATCAAGCAGCCCTTAAAGTAAATTACACCTCATTTGTCTGTTCAAGAACTTACATCGCTTAATTTGATTGGGATGCAGCATTGAAAGAGATAGTTGTAGTATATTAGTGATGCAAGTGATTAATGAAACAACTTGCACAATCCTAAAATGTAATAGGAATTATGTTTCAAATATTCTAATAATATGCTACACTTTGAGGGGGTGACCTCCTAATCCACTTCAAGGGGGATACTCCAATAGTTTTCATTAAGAACACAATACGTAAACATGATCATAATAATTAACCTCTAATCTTATATATGCCATATTTATGCCTTCATGCCACCCAAGCTGACCTAGATATTTAACTATAACCCCAAGGATGACTTAACAAGCTATATATGATTATAATAATGATTGTATAAGCCATACATTGACTACTCAACCCAAAATACACATTATAAATGGCTTAGCAATTCTCCTAGGTAGGTTACCTATTTTTCATTTGTAATTTGAATGAAAAACTAAACAGAAATGAGAGCTAAAACAAAAGATTATTCTACTTTTACATTTTAGTTAAAAAGTGAACATTAAAACAATCTTTTCATAACATGTAAAGCATGTATGTTTAAAGTGTGCATCTCATGTAGTGAAGTGATGAGATAAATCTGATGCCAAATTGTGGAGAGATATGATGGGATTTCCTCTATAATGGATGATAGATTGTCATTATAAACTCGTGGAGCTTTTGCTATAAGGTTCAATTGTATGTCTTTCCCTAGTGCTAAAGGATTGACATTATAAACTCTTGGAGCTTTAAGTACAAGGTTGAATTGTATGCCACACCTTTCCATAATGCTACTTGCGATCATAAAACATATGCTAGAGAGGATATCATGTTTCCCTTCCTAATGAGCTAGAAAAAGGAGTATTAAAATATTTTGAATATTACAAATAAAAGAATAATAGAAAGCAAAAAAAAAAAAGATTACAACTTGTCATCTTTGATAAATAACTAAAATATCGGGCTAAAAGATGGCCATTAGCTTGTCTTATCTAGCATAATGTTAAAATATTGGGCCAAGGGATGGTTGCCTTAGTAAAAAAGAGGTTATAAATTAAGTGGGAGGCAACTAAAAGGAGAATTAGACTTTCATTTTTTAGAATTATCATTATGGGCATTTGTGCACTTGAACTAAAGGATGAAAACCCTTGAGGATTGCTTGAAACTCAAGGATGAAAACCTTTGAGCATTTTAAATGGAGATTGAGAACAAAAAGCTCCAAATTTTTAGTTGTTGGTTCTAGTTTGGGAATTACATGGAACTTAAAGATATCACCATAATAGTCTAGTTAGTAGTCAAATCAACACGTTCTTGGTTTTAACGTAACACGTTCTTGGTTTTAACGTAACAATCAAGTTTAGCAATTAGTTTCAATATAACAATCAAGTTTAATAGTCAATTTCTATGTAATAGTAAAGTTTAGTAGTCAATTTCAATGTAATAATCAAGTTTAATTGTCAATTTCAATGTAGCAGTCAAGTTTAGTAGTCAATTTCAATATAATAGTCAAGTTTAGTAGTCAATTTCAATATAATAGTCAAGTTTAGTAGTCATTTTCAATGTAATAGTCAAGTTTAGTAGTTAGTTTCAACATCTTATCGCGAACAAAAAGCTCTAGGTTTTTAGTTGGTGGTTTTAGTTTGGGAATTACACGAAACTTAAAGATGTCGCCATAATAGTCTAGTTAGTAGTCAAATCGACACGTTCTTGGTTTCAACATAACAATCAAGTTTAGCAATCAATTTCAACATAACAATCAAGTTTGGCAATCAATTTCAATGTAATAGTCAAGTTTAGTAGTCAGCTTCAATGTAATAGTCAAGTTTAGTAGTCAATTTCAATCAAGTTTAGCAATCAATTTCAATGTAATAGTCAAGTTTAGTAGTCAATTTCAATATAATAGTCAAGTTTAGTAGTCAATTTCAATATAACAGTCAAGTTTAGTAGTCATTTTCAATGTAATAGTCAAGTTTAGTAGTCAATTTCAATATAACAGTCAAGTTTAGTAGTCAATTTCAATATAACAGTCAAGTTTAGTAGTCATTTTCAATGTAATAGTCAAGTGTAGCAGTTAGTACACTTCTTTGTTCAACACTTGTAATTTAGTTTAATAGTAAAAAGAAAGATTCTTGGGTGTGTTTTAAAGGGTTGTAGATTGTAGTATAGACCAAGAACACAAGAAGTTTCCAACATAGGACTTTGGAAGGAATTGTTCAAATTGTTAATTTCTCTCTATATTCAAATGTGTAATAAGTCTCCATTGTATCAATAAGCATTTCTTAGTAAAATGCTATTTCTAGAATTTGTTGAGCAATAATATATTTATTGCATAAATGTTGTAAGTTATTTTTTAATAAAAATATAGTGTTTGTAAGGGAACATGACAATGGTATTAGAGTGGTAATCTTGCTAGCCTATAGGGTGAGTTCACAATATACAATGCCATAGGTCTTCATTATTCAACAAGAGAAAAGAGAGAATTCTTAGACATCTAATGCAAAAGCAAAAAAGATTGGTGATTAACAAAAATACCCAATGAGGCCTTAGAGAGAATTTGCAGCTCAACTCATAGAGTTTGGAAGCATTGGCTAATTTAGTGAGAGATTCCAAAGCCAATTTGATTCTTACTTTGCATGATAAGAATATGAACAAGGCCAACGATAAGGGTAGGCCATTAATAGCTAGTTGAGTTCTTAATAACTTAGTTCCACCTAATACAACTAGCCTATAGGGTGAGTTCATAGTATACAATGCCATAGGTCTTCATTATTCAAAAAGAGAAAAGAGAGAATCGTAGACTTCAAATGTAGAAGCAAAAAAGATTGGTGATTAACAAAAATACCCAATGAGGCCTTAAGAGAATTTGCAGCTCAACTCCTAGAGTTTGGAAGCATTGGTAAATTTAGTGAGATTCCAAAGCCAATCTGATTCTTACTTTGATGTGACAAGAATATGAACAAGGCCAACAATGGAGAGGGTAGGCCATTAATAGTTAGTTGAGTTCCTAACAGCTTAGTTCCACCTAATACAAGTCCTAAGATCTTCATATTTAAACTCATGTTAAGTGAAGAACCAAAGTTGGAAGGAGAAGAATGACAACTCCTATACCTAGAGAGGATTAATATTTATTGTGAGGGATATCACAATCTCAATCTAAGATTCTAAATGGATATGCCTCTCAGATTATTGTGATTTTCAAATGAGGAAAGCGCCAAGAAGGAGAGGATGAAGGACCCCTCAATATTAGGCTCCTAGAGACTTAAAAAACTTAAGTTGGCAAATTAACTATTCCTACCTATAATGGATTCAACAAATGTTTAGCCCAAGCATGGTTGCAAAAGATTGAAACCTATTTTTCATTGAACCCAATGATCAAAGATGAGGCTATCAAATTTGTCACTCTTCACTTGGCATGGGTGGCTCACTAGTGTTGGTATCACCACCTTAGAATAGTTTGGGAAAAAGTTATTGGAAAGAGTTGAAAGGAAGGACCCATAAATTCATTTAAGAGGGCTAGCCCAATTGAAACATTATAAATTAGTGTAAGATTGTGATTGAATTTTAGAGGTTAGTAGTAATGGTACTAGATTTTTGAGACAAAAGAATCACAATACTTTACTTTTAATCAAGGGGTTATTGGAACCACTTAAAGGCCTTTGATCTAACAACTTTTTTAGGATGTAGTCAAGAAGGGTGTGGATTTAGAATCTTTAGTGCCAAGGAACAAATTCATTTCCAAAGGACCACTTTTCAATCAAAACAAAGGAAATTTTAGAAAAGAAGGGCAAAAATCTACTCCTTTACCTATAAAAGATGTGGATTCCATAAATGAATTTAGAAGTCATTGTGCTTCAACTATCAAGTGCCATGGGCACATGACCATTGTTGTTTGGGGAAAGGTACAAATCCATTATATCAAGGGCACCTCTGATGATGAGCTTGCAATAGAAGAGTTAGAGCCAATAACCATGGGAGAGTATGAACTTGAAATAGTGGTAGGAGGGACCAACAACAACACCTTGGTTGTACTTTTAGGAGCTCCCTAGTTCCATACTCTCAAAGCTTGTGGAGTCTTGTTGGAACAAGGCATCATTGTTCTTATAGATAGTGGGGACACATAATTTTATTGATGAAGGACCTCTCTTGTGATAGAGTTCAATGGCTTCAATGTTATTGTTGCATTTGGATACATCATTCCTTGCACATTAAGAGAGAGAACTTGGTATTACCTTAGGCAAGCACAAAATGTAGGAAGACTTCTAAGTGGTTAAATTGGGAGAAACAAATAGGGTTTTAGGTGTGCAATGGCTACACTCCTTGGAGGAATTTACTCAAAACTACCAGTAAATGGAACTAAAGTTTAAAGTATAAACAACAAGGAGGTAGTTCTCAAAGGAAGTTTTGATGGGACACCTAGGATCTTGAGTGCAAAGAGGATGGAGAGATCCTTTCATAAGAACCAAATTGTATGGGCTTTCAATTTGCTTCATTAGTTCATTAGCATTAGCTCCCAAAAGAGGCTCATATCTAGTAGCAATTTAGACAATTGTAGGGCACATTTGTGAGGTATTTGAGGATATACCCCAAGGGCTTTCACTAGTTCAAGTTTTTTAGCACATTATAGAATTGGAGATAGCAAGGCACACCAGATTGAGCTCCAATCCATTTGCTTCTTTAGTAGTCTTGGTGAAGAAAAAAGATGGTACCATGAGGATGTGCATCGGTTACAGAGTGTTGAACAAAAGAACTAACAATAACAAGTATTTGATTCCTTGAATTGATATATAAATGATGAACTCCATGAATTTGTATATTTTTAAAAAATTGACTTGAGATCAATATATCACCAAATTTGAGTTTGTGAAGGTGCAGCAAAAACAACCTTTTGTTGCCACTATAGACACTTTAATTTCTTGATCATGCAATTTGGTTTTACATTGGCTCAAGCCACCTTTCAATCATATGGATGAATCACATATTCAATAAACAACTCCATATATTTGTTTTAGTATTTTTTGATATATAAAAAAAATTGGGAGGAATATTTGAGACAATTGGATGAGGCTGGGATTTTGGAGCAGTAATCCTTGTATGCCAAAGAATCCAAATGGGCAAACGGGAGTTTGAATTGAATAAAATTCTATATTTAGGATGTGTTATTAGAGCACAAGGATTTTCAAGTGGACTAGCAAATGGCCCAAGCTATCATTAGTTGGTCAATTCGTAAGCCCTTGACATAGTGAAGGGGACTTTTGGGTCTTTGCAGCTACTACAGAGTTGGCTGCCCCGTTGATTGATTTAACCAAAAAGGGAACATTCTCTTGGAATGAGTATTAACACAAAGGGTGTTTGAACAAGTCAAGGATGTATAATGAGTTGTTGCCCTATACTTGCAATACTAGATTTTCACGTCTTTTCATACTTAAATGTGACACATTTGGAGAAGGAATGGGAGCAATGCTAATACAAAACAACTAACTCATTGCTTTTGAGAGTTGGGAGTTGAAGGACCTAGAAAGGGTGTTCTTTGTTTATGATAAAGAAATGCTTGCCATCATGCGCGCCTTGGCAAAGTTCAGGGAATGCATGGTGTATGGCAAGTTTGTGGTGGAAACAAATCATTCAATCTGAAAGTTTTTCTAAACCAATGAGACCTTAATGATCCCCAATAAAAATGGGTAAGCTTGCTCCAAGCTTACAATTTTGAAATCAAATATGTCGAAGGGAAAAAGAATGTAGTGGCTAATGCACTTTGTAGGATGCCAAGCATATGTTCCATTTCTAAGATTTTTAATGATTGGAAGGACTTGTTAATGGCTAAATATGCCAAAAATGATTTTTCCAATGATATTTTGGATGAAAAATTTAGTGATGAAAGTTTAAAGGTAGTTGATGGACTTACCATGTAGAAAGGAAGAATCATTTTGACAATATAATCAAAGCTAAAAAATGGAAATTCTAGAAGTGGCTCATGATTCTCCCCTATTAGGAGACCCATGATTTTACAAGACACATAGGCAGATTGGAGAGAGGTTTCCTAGATAAGCATGAAGGAAGAGGTGCTCAATTATGGACATGAATGTTTGACTTTGCAGGAAAACAAAAATTAGAGGAGGCATTTCCGACATGTTTACTTTAGCCCTTACCCATTCTAGAACAAAAGTGGGAAAGTATATATGTGAACTTTATTTATGTTGATTGTATTTATGTGGTTTGGATAAGTTAATAAAATATGCACATTTATTTCCTATTTCAGTGGGGATTTCAAGGCACCATAAGTAGCAGATTTGTTCTTCAAAGAAATTTTCAGACTCAATGGGCTGCCAAAATAAATTGTAAATGATTGTGACAACATATTTTCAAGTATATTTTGGTGAGAATTGGTTCGGTTAGAGGGCATTGCACTCTAGCCAAGCATAAGCTACCACCTACAAACAAATGGCCAAATGGAAATAGTGAACAAATGGGATGAAGCATATTTAAGGAATTGTGTTTCATGGCAGCAAAAGGCATTGGTCAAGCTCTTTTACTTGGGGGAGTATGCTACAATACAATGCATCGCAATGCGTCTATCAATATGTTTACTTTCAAAGTCTTGTATGGATATATGATACTTTTGACTTATGTTGATTTGGTCATTTTAGATAACAGGGTGCTAGGGGCCAAAAAGTTGATTCAAACTAGTGAAGACTTGTTGAAGATTCTCAAGGAGCACTTGCAATAATTTGAGAATCAACACCATCGATATGTCGATTAGTGAAATATCGAGAAAACTTTTCAAATAGGGGACATGGTTTTCCTAAGATTGCAGGAAATTTTGGAGTTGTTGCCTATGAGCTAGAATTACCAAAAGGGTCCAAAATTCATAATGTCTTCCATGTGTCATGCTTCAAGCAGGTGATTGGACAACACCTTGTGCCATCTATAGTTTTGCCACCTTTGGATAATGAGGAAAAAATAATTCTTGAGCCCAAAGCTATTATGAACATCAGGGAAAAAATTAAGATACAAAAGCATTACAAAATACTTGGTGAGATGGAAGAATCTTTTTGAAAAAAATGCTACTTGGTAAGATGCAGCAATCTTCGAGCATACAAATTTGCATTGCTTGGGGGTAAGCAATTCTAGGAAGGGAGGTTTTTCATGTTTCCCTTTCCAATGAGCTGGAAAAAGAAATATTAAAATATTGTAAATATTATAGGTAACCAAAAAAACAAAAAAAAAAAAAAAAAGAACAAAAAAAAAACAAAAAAAAACAAAAAGGATGACAGCCTATCATCTGTCATAGTACTAAAATTTTGGGCGAAAAGGTGATTGCTAGCTTGTCATATTTGATATAATACTAAAATATTGGGCCAAAGGGTGGTTGCTAGCCTGTCATATTTGATATAATGTTAAAATATTGGGCCAAGAGGTGGCCGCCTTACAAGCCAACCTCCCTAGGGCTGTAGGTCACCACCCTGGTAAAAAGAGGTTATAATGCAAGTTGAGGCAACAAAAAAAGGAGAATTGGACTTTAATTTTCAGAATTCTGATTTTGGGCTTTTTTGCACTCAATCCAAAGGTCAAAACTCTTGAGGATTGCTCGAGACCCAAGGACGAAAGCCCTCAAGCATCTCAAACGAAGATCAGGAACAAAAAAGGTCTAGGTTTCTAGTTGGTTCCAGTACGCAAATTACACAGAGCTAAAGATTCAGCATAATTGCCTAGTTAGCAGTCAACTCAGCACTTTCCTAGTTTCAGCATAATTGTCAAGTTCAGCAATCTGTTTCAGCACCTTTTTGTTTAGCACTGGCAGTTTAGTTTAACAACCAAAAAATAGATTCCTCGGCATGATTGAAAGGGCTGCAAAACATGGCATAGACTAACAACAACGTAGGAAGTTTCCAGCATAGAACTTCGGTAAGGAATTGTTCAAATTTTTATTCTCTCTTTATTCAGACTTTTAAAAAGTCTACATTTTGTAAGAAGAGAAAGAATTTCTTAATAAAGTGGTATTTCTAGAATTTGTTGAGCTGTTATATTTATTGCAGATAAGTTGCAAGTTTATTTGTTTTTATTTGGAAAAGGTAGTCTTTCATAGTGGAGGTAATGTAGATTCAAACTCCAATTTTGATGTAGATCTTGATTAAGAGTATAGGCTTTTTATGTTTTTGTCATTTTGTAGCCTTTGGGCATTTTTCCTTTAATTTTCATATAATATATGCACATTGACAATGAAAGCAATGAAAATTTTCAAATTTGTGTCTCTCATCTGAAATCTCAATTTGCCTCTAACTTTGTGTTAAGGTTCTATAATATATATACGATGAATGCTTTATCAATGTTATCATATGAATATTTGAAAATTTCCATATTTTAAAATTTTTCCAATATTTTTGATAGGTGTCACCTGAAAAATTGCCTCCCAAAAAAAATGTTTGGGGAACACATCTCTCATTTCTTGTTGTCCCCATCCCCCAAAAATGGTGTAACATAGTAAAAAAGCAGACAGTGATAGTGGTCTGCCATCTTTTCATGCAATGTGTTCTGTTGAAAGTAGTCAACACTTTAGAGACATCTTATTTGTGCTTTGCAGTGTTGTTTCAATAGATCCTCAATATGAATCCATGCCCATAGCTTGGTCAGTGCATGAATCAGCTAGTTTCTGCATAGATAGAAGTAACTTTATGAGCTACTGTTGCTCTTGCAGCCATTGGACTTGTGACCACAAAAGACAAGTGAAACATGTAAGAAATTATTGTCTCTCAAAGCCTTGTGATATATTAGGTGGGTATAGTGCTAGTTAGGGAATTTGGCTACGTAAGCAATGGCTTTGATTTATTGGCTGAATTTGGTGGCAATGTGATTGCCAAACTAGGCTTGGGAGAGAACAAGTGCAGCAATAGCACAGGATACTGCCACCTTGTTTTTACTGCCTCATTTGTGAATTTTTTTTTCTAATATCATGTTTTGGTTTGTGGGCGTGTTTTATCTATCTTGTAAATCTATTTTGACATGTGTCTTGTAATACTATATTTGATTTTTTTAATCTCAAAATCATGCTTTTGAAATTACATTGCAAACTTTGCCTCTATGATATTGGAAATCTTATGTTTGAAAGATAAAATGAATGATGAAATAATGAGGTTATCTTCCTATAAGTGTGTTGTATTTAAAGATCAAATGAAGGACATTTAAATGGCATTTGATCATTCTATTTAGGTTCACCAAATGAAACAACCTAAAAGTAGTAAGGGCGATTTTTTTTAGTTTGTTCTTTTTAGATTGTGATTATATGCAAATCAATGTTTACTCAGACTATCTCCAACTATTCTCAACACCAATTAACATTCATGGAGCTGAAAATGACATATTGATAAGAGACAATACTAGCAAAATGATGGAAATTAAAACACGCATATGCTAAAATAGGAAATGAGAACAATAAAACAAAGAATTAGATGCCGCCTATAACAGTTGGAAGTTGAATGAGGGCATAATAAAGAGGTACCAAACCAAATTTGATTATATTTTCAGCCAAGGACTTGGTTGTATAGAAACTATATGTCTAGCCCAAAGGAGACGTACATTGTTAGGACTTAGAAACATCAGGGAAGGTTTAGAGTGACTTGTTGATCACTTAGTATGAACACTTGTCATAGAAATATTTGGAGAATGGATTTAAATGGTAAAGTATATTGAAACCAAGCAAAAATCTAGCAGACAAAAAATTGGAAAATAACAGAGATATACCATGAATAGAGACCCATTTAACACAAACTTGGGCTGTACAGGTCACTAGGAGGTTGTCATTTTAGTTTGAAGTGTTTTTGAGTAAAAAACTTGGCTGTTTGAAAACCTTATGCCTAGCCTTGAGGAGATGTTCTGCCCTTGCACCTGGCTCTGGGATGTCCTCTCCTAGTGGTAAAGTCCAGTATCTCAGAATGATTTGAACATTTATGGAGACCCTTGCTTTGTCATTTCAAATACGCTTTCATAGATTCTTCTATATTTAACCAGCAAACACCAATTTCAAGGAGGAAACCTTGCAAAACAGAATTGTTATTGGGCAGTTTGCCCTGTCTTTTTTATATGGCTATGGTAAAATATTTATAAAGTTTATGTTAAGAAACTAAACCAGTTCAAAGCACAAAAAAATATTAACCATAACGGTTGATGTTAAATGACAAGAAGGAAAAGGCCTTCACAAATTCAAGATTGGGGGAGAAGTTTATGTTAAGAAGCTAAACCAGTTCAAAGCACAAACAAAAAAACACTATAATGGTTAATGTTAAATGACAAGAAGGAAAAGGCCTTCACAATGTCAAGATTGGGGGAGAGAACTACTCAAATGGAAACATAAATTAGAAAAGTTAATATTGTTGGAAAGGTATTTGAAACAAGAGGAGGAAAACACAAGATTAGAAAAAAAGTGTGAATTGATAGAGACATTGTGAAGGAAATTGAAGACTAATTTTGCTAGGGTTTGGAAGGAGAGTGAGAGGGAGACAGGAAAACAAGGTAAGATGGCAAGAAATGGAAACATGTCTGATATGGGGCTGAAAATGATTGTAATGGGAGAGGGAAAACATTATTTTGGAGTGTGGGCGATGGAAATGAAAGGAAAACCAATTTAGGAGAGAGAGACTCTCTAAAAGGGGAATGAAAAGGATGGGCAAGGTAAAAGAAAAAGGGAATGGATATGGGGATTGGCGAATTGGTGGAGAGTGATGGGAAGTTAAAGACAAGGGAAATATAGATTGGAGAAGATTTCTAATCAAACCGCATAGAAACCTATCTAAACTAGTGCAAAAGCAAATGAAGTTGTCACTCCAAACCCAAAGAGATTTTTTGTAGAAGTTGCTGTAGAACTTCAAAAACTGTTGCAAACTCTAATAAATAAGCCAATTCATTGCTGCAAGATAGTAATCACTAACACAGCCTTGCTCTTTATTAAAATGAGAGAAAACTCTGCTGTTTCTATAGTTTAAAAAAGTCTGGAAGGTTTAGAAATTAGAAAACTTAGTAACCACTACTAATAACTACTTAGCTCTAAAGTGTAAAAAATTGTCATCTCTAATGTTAAAATGAGAGATTCAATTGCTTATTTTATAGATCTTTAGAGGGAATTTCTTTTTGAGATAATTGGATGAAAGGACTTTGCCACCCCCATACCCAAGGCAATGGTGATGTCCCAAAGCTTGAGGAGGTCTAATTTCTAATGACAGTGCAAGGGAAAAGGTGTCCATTTAAGGTGATGTTTATGGGTCAAGGCAAGCCATGAGATACAAGATTGTAGGAGCCAAAAGAGATGATTTATGTGTAGCTTAGGAGAGGATCTCTTTAAATGATTTGGTCAAAGAGGGTAAAAGGGTTAAGAAGAAGAGAGTAAAAAGGTCAAGAGGGGAAGAGAGGTCATGGAAGGGGTAGGGTTGGCTTAGAAGGACAAAAGGGGCTAAAATGGGATGAAAATAGTCAAAGTGGCAAAGAGGCTTATGATAGGCCAGAGGGAAGAAGTCTACTAAAGTAGGAGTATAATAAACATCGGTGGTTATAGGTCAAGGCAAGCCATAAGATACAAGATTGTAGGAGCCAAAAGAGATGATTTATGTGTATTGAAGGAGAGGATCTCATTAAATGATTTGGTCAAAGAGGGTAAAAGGGTTAAGAAGAAGAGAGTAAAAAGGTCAAGAGGGGAAGAGAGGTCATGGAAGAGTAGGGTTGGCTTAGAAGGACAAAAGGGGCTAAAATGGGATGAAAATAGTCAAAGTGGCAAAGAGGCTTATGATAGGCTAGATGGAAGAATTCAACTAAAGTAGGAGTATAATAAACATCATACAAGTATAAATAATACTTTTACTATAAGAGAGACATTGATTATTAACTTGCTTTTGTATTTTCATTCTCATGCTTTTACCTTTTCTTGTAAAGCATTTAAAGAGAGTACTCATTGTACACTAATAAAAGCAAACTAGGCTAACCCATAGACATAATGAAAACACAACTAATCTAAAAACACTACACAATGAAAGAACATAAGATTGAAACATAGACTTGCTCCACAAATTTTCAAAAGAGTACTCATTGTACACCAATAAAAGCAAACTAGGCTAACCCATAGACATAATGAAAACACAACTAATCTAAAAACTCTACACAATAAAAGAACATAAGATTGAAACATAGACTTGCTCCACAAATTTTCAAAAGAAACTCAAGAAACTTTAATTGTTTGCTTTGGGGGAGAGATTTATGAAGATTTGCTCCACAAATGAACCAAGGAAAGAAAACATGGTAGTGATCAGCTATGGATATAAGAACACTTTTGCGAAAGGTAAATGGAAGTAGGAAATTGGATATGATGACAAGTGCTATAAGGTCGCCACTTGTAAAAGAGGCTAGGCCAAGCCAATGGTAAAGGGTGTTGATGATGGCAATCAACAAGAGGTAAATTGGAAAATGAAAATTGGATAATTGGCTTTGAGGTTGCAACCCTTGGCTATTTGGTGTTTGACACCTTGGCTATTAATGATTGCCATCCAACAAGGAATATAAACAACTTTGAGGTTGCCACCTTTGGCTATTTAGTGGTTGCTATTGTAGATATTAATGATTGTAAATGAACAAGGAAATTGGAAATTGGAAACTAATGATATTGTCGATGTTGATAAGGTAACTACTTGATTGTATAAAGAGGCTAGGCAAGGCCCATAGTTATAGGAAAGGGCTAGTTGTTGTAATGGTCAAAGATCAAAGATAAGAATGAGGGAAAGCAAGTGATGTAAGATATATGCTCACCCTTAAGTTGATCGGTGAAATAAGAATGAAGAGAGCTAGTCAATTTATGGATAATGGCTAAGGGGAAAAATAGAAATAAGGAAGAATGCTAAGGATTTTGATGAGAGGAGTGGAGAAGGTGATGAAGAAGGGAACCATCTAGGTCATGCCCCCAAAAGATGATAATAGATGACGAATCGCAAGGGGAACAAGCATGTCGTGCCCACAAGTGACTAATAAGCAATGTGATTAGATTGAAGGAAGAAAAGTGGTCAAAGGATATGATGATAAATAAGGAAGAATGCTAAGGATTTTGATGAGAGGAGTGGAGAAGGTGATGAAGAAGGGAACCATCTAGTTCATGCCCCCAAAAGATGATAATAGATGACGAATCACAAGGGGAACAAGCATGTCGTGCCCACAAGTGACTAATAAGCAATGTGATTAGATTGAAGGAAGAAAAGTGGTCAAAGGATATGATGATAAAAAGTGAGAGACCAAGAGGGGATAGGTAAGAGAGAGGAGCCAAAATCAAGAGAGAAACAACATAGATACATTGATGAGAAGAACAAGACACTAAAGTCATGCTCCTAAGGATTAGAATGAGAAAAGGAAAAAAAGGGTCAATGCTCCAAGATGGTGAATGGAAAAGAAAGAGGATGACATTAAAGCATAAGATGAATAGGATATGATGTTCCCTTGAAGAGAGAAGAGAAAGATGGTCCAAGAGAGGAGGAAAAAGTGGAGGTAATGTCAAGGTGAATGCTCTCAAAGGGAGAAGATGAGTGGATGCCTCCCAAGTGATGTTAGGGAAAGATAGTAGTAAGGGACACTAAGTAGGAAACTATAACTAGAGTTGGATAAGTGTAATGTTAGATGTGATGAGAAAGTAATAAGAGAGGAACATGAAGTGTTGAGTCGAAGTAGAAGGTAGATTGGAGGCCAGATAACAAGAGATGACATGGGTAAAAGTGATAATAGGAGTAAGGAACTAAGACAAAGAATATGAATAGGTAGGAAAAATGGTTAGAAATTAGGATCTTAGGTTACAAATTGCTACAAATAAATAAAATGAGAATTATAAGATTCATAGATTAAACACATTACACCATATATACATGGGGAACTTTTTTGGGTAAAAAACATTATAAAACATCATTCCATTATAAAACACTTACATAATGGTCTATTTAAACATAGATCAAACTTGGGAAACCACTTCTTACTTCCATATGTCTAATAATACCTCTTGTGCATAGTGATAGAATTCATTATTCATCTTCAAATTCAGTACCTCTAAATGAGAGAGAACCTCCTTAAATATATAAGGGGTGGCAAAATACCTATAGGGGTATTAGTCACACCTATTCAAAACCACCATTTTATAAATAATCAACAATCTAATAGTTATCAAACTATAATTATTTTAAATGGGATATGTTTAATAAAACATATAATATTTAAGGGTCATTTTAAATGGGATATGTTTAATAAAACATATAATATTTAAGGGTCATTTTAAATGGGATATGTTTAATAAAACATATAATATTTGAGGGTCATCCTATAGTGTATTGGTTAAGTGATGGTGGTGTTGTTGTGACCACCAAGGTTCAAACCCCCATAAGGGTCATCCCATAGTGTGTTGGTTAAGTGATGTTGTTGTTGTTGTGACCACCAAGGTTCAAACCCCCATAAGGGTCATCCCATAGTGTGTTGGTTAAGTGATGTTGTTGTTGTTGTGACCACCAAGGTTCAAACCCCCACTGGGCTATTGTGATTGTGGGCCTTGTGTCCTTACTAATCCAATGTGCTCGCGGGTTTGAACCTTAGCATTGATGCTATTAGCATTCATGCCAAGTGGCTTAGTACTCCAAATCCCGATTGGACTAGTGTGCTTGGGGGCTCTCTACCCCTGCTAGGTTGGTGTGCTTGTGTTTCTGGATGATTCATGTTGATGTTGTGCATTCATGTCGGGGGATGAGGTCCCTTGTTTATGGCCTCACTTGGAGCGGGCCAAGTTAAAAATCCCTCCACACCAAGCAAAATAAATAAATATAATATTTAAGGTTTATAACTTTATATTAGAACAATATATAAATGTTATAAGGGTAATGACCCCTAATAACATTATGTTTTAACACTCCTCCTTAATATTAGTAGGGGGCACCACATATCAATTTCTATAAAAGAAAACATTAAGTATCTCAATAACATAGGTCTTCTTTGATAGTGAAATGAGACAAACAATGCCAAAATGAAGAGCATGTATTTTGGACTGCATGAAAGTCATCTTGTCCTAATTTATAAGCTTAGTATTTTAAAAATAATGTTTTACACAAGGTCTTACTAAGTTTTTATTGGAGCTTGAGACTCCTCAAACTAGCCTCTCCTAGGTTCATTACATAGTGCCCATAGGTTTTATCACTTATGTAATACAATGCTTTTACAAGCGGAAGATTTGTAGAGAGAAGAATATACAATATGTTGAAAGGACTTATACAAATAATGCTGAGAGGTCTTACGTCTAAGATTTGGCCACTAGTTGGTGTCATTGACATTCACACTCCCCCTCAATGGCATAACCTAAGGCCAATCATTGACCTGAATTTGGAGAATTTGGTACAACACAGAGGTTTGATATGTGATTTTTGGGATTCCAGCCTAGGTCTACTTGATCATAGTACACCATTTGATAATTAGATGAACAGAATTGGAGAGAATTTTATGATGGAATACTTTCCCTTGAGTGAAGTGCCATGATCTTCAATGTAGTTTTCTCTTTCATTTTTTGTCAGAATTGAGTCTTTGGTATTAGTAAAATAACTCCAATTATCACATAATAAGGTGGTACTTTTAATAGTATCTAGGTGAAATCCTTCCATAAGTCAACAAAGCCACATTGATATCTTTGGAGCTACTTTTGTATTTAGCCTTTTGATTAAAAAATCATAGAAGATAGTTTTTTAAAGTATTACCCTATCCATGGAATAACACTTCGCCATTTATTTTGAAGACATTCTATGGTAGATTTCCTATAAACAGAATCATCCACATAGTTGGTAACATGATAATCAATTAAAGTTTATTTTTGGTGTAGAAATAGGACATAATATATTTAATATGCATTTTTTTTTGCCAATGAGCGTAGTGTATTTCTCTTAAGTCTAGAATATATATTCAGTTGAATTGTAGATAATTTGGTGATCATTAGCAAGGAGATCTTAAGAGATTTTCATGAACACAAGTATGAATAATTTGTGATGTTTCTTTAAGAAAAAAATAGTCATTCTACGAAACATATAGTAATGATCCATAAAAACTTAAGCAACGGGTGAGCTATCCTGTCGGCAAGGAGCTCATAAAAGATTTTCATAATGAATAATTTGATGATCATTAGCAAGGAGATCAGATTTTCATGAACACAAGTATGAATAATTTGTGATGTTTCCTTAAGAAAAAAATAGTCATTCTACTAAACATATAGTAATGATCCATAAAAATTTAAGCAACGGGTGAGCTATCCTTTCTAGGCTTGCTCCGCAAATAGTTTACTAGGATGATAACCACCCATTATAGTAGGTGCATTATACCCAAGAAGGATTAGACATTTTTTTTAATACATGAATGTCATTAAAAAAGACAAACTAAAATAACTTTCAAGAGAAAGAAAAATATGCTAGCAAAAGATGCATTGAAAGTTTATGCAAGTCCACTTTGTCTATTGATGTGTAAGAGTTTGATAACCGTTGCCTTTGACTTTTGATTCACTTTTGTTGTCCTTGTGTCTTTGCAAAAGGGGATGAACCGTTTTTGTCCATTTGATGTAACGCGAATAAGAAGTCATTGGGAGCAATATGAAACTTCTTAGATGTCTAAAAGACCACCTATGAAAATGTCATCCAAAGTATTAGTAGGATAAAATAAGGCATGCAAACGTGCTATTGAAGGCTCTGTAGAATTCAAGTTGTCTTATAACTTAAAAAGACTCCTATGATCAATCAAGGGCATGACAGATTACAGTATGAAGCCTAGATTTCACACAAGCCTTACAATACATGAATTATTTTTATATACACCCTGGTCAAGATAATTATAGCACGAGGAACCACTATAGTCCATAAGACTCGAACTATTCCAAACATGAATGATATACTATACAGTGATACACCAGATACAAACTAACAAATGGAGCTCTTCTATAGGCTATCAAGATCAGGATAACATAACAGTATATATCTTGTCTAGGACTTATTGTACATCACAATATATAGCAAGATTTAGCTCAAACACCACCTTACAGTTGTTGAAATATGACTGTACGCTCATAGCCAACAAACATGGCTTAATGGAAGTAATCTATGCAAAAAATTCTTATTGAATATTTTCGTCTTCTAATGAAAATGGACGAAATGTATGCGAGCTACAAGGTTTATAACTTTATATCAATCCCCTAGCCATGCAACACTCCTAGACTTGAGATTTGATTGCATATTCTAGAAACATTATGCCTTGAAATTGATTTATACTATGGATGTTGTTGACTTGCATAGGCCTCTGTTCTTTTCTTCGCTTCATGATAGGACTGTAATTTTTATATGAATAATGGATATATGGACCTAACACTATACAGATGTGATTTAAGCTAAATATGGACTAACTTTTTAGATCATGTACACACGTATAAAAGAGAATATTTTAGTTGAATAAGATAGGTTACAAGAAATGGGATAGTGAAAATATCTCATCACAAGAGTAATGCATATCCTTCTAAATGATTAAACCCCTCCTACCAATACATAGGAATATTTATGTAAGAATAAGTGGAATGCTAACTCATAGCTCCATTTTCTATCGACTTATGAAATGCACAGAATATCATATGTCGTCATTAGATGGGAACAACAACGACAAGGCTATTCACATTATATTAGAGTGATGTAGTTTATTGACCTTTATTTACTGCATAATGATTCTATATAACTGAAGGTATGCACTTGTTTCCTATGGTTGGTAGACTAATGATTGCTTGCAAAACCAGTAATTCTTTTCCATTGAAAATATAAAATTTGTTTCCACTATGCAAATAAGAAAAAATGCAAATACTTAAATTATTATAGAGAAGATTAATCCTTATATAAGATCTTCAATAGCACTAATCATGGAGAACGAATGACAACAAGTGGGGTTATCGGTTAAAGGCTAAGAGCTAGAACTTCATCGCAATCTGCTGATGGTGAATGTGCTTCTTACACAATTGAATCAACAACAATCTAGCAGGTGAAAGCGATTTATGCTGGCCATCACTTGAATTCACAATCATGGTTGGCATTGAGAAGACTTATTTTAGAACCATGGACAATATTCTATTATTTTCCACACAACAAAATGAAAAAGTAAACCAACCACAGTGGATAACCTGGTGAAAATAAATGACTTCTTAGTAGCACTTTATAAATGTCATAATGGCATTCATCCTCTGTGAAAAAGGGTTTGAACTATAAGATTGGTAACGTCACTACTAACCATTCTAAGTCTAAGATGGGAACTTGACAAAAAATATGCTCTTTTTACCATAACAAGCCCTTGGAAACATGCACTCTATCAAATGCAACATTCTTCTTTATCATTGTATGCAATTATTCTTCTAATGTTATAATTTTAAAAAAAATCTAGTAAATTTTGGAAACACTTCTAGTCTACTCTAGTTTTGTCATTATTTTTCAAGGTAGAATAGGTGTCAGGTGTGATTTTAAAATGCTTGCTATGAGGGTACATGTGGAAACTCTTGGAAAGTTATAATCACAGGATAATGTGTGTATAGTCATGTTATTTAAAAGAGTGTCAATTGGATTTTTGAGTTTGAACTCACACTTGAGAATCCTCCCAGCCATTATACACTCCTACATTCAAATAATGGATTCCATTGGTAGAAAGATATTCAGTAGAGAACTACTAATCCACACCCATTTATGCATGCTGTAGGATTTTTTAAGGCTTCTCTGGTTTGCAGGTCAAGTTCCTCATTTGCTATTCGTAATGAGTGAGGCATGGCTGGAATGATCTCTTGATTAAGTTGACCCATCTATCTCTAGATAAGATGTCTCAAACAGAGGATGGAGCAATGATCAGGTCCAAGAGGTCTGGTTCACGTAGCACTACAATGTCACCACTCTCAAGTCAATTAATTAATGAGTGAATTGGTTGCAAGTGAAATGATTTTGGAAGCACCCATGCAACATCTTTACTCGTATACATAAATGTTTCGGATAGATCCTTCCTCTATTTGTGGATGGGCTAGCGATAAATTGATAGGAATTTGGTTAGTGGATGAGTGATGATTGGTTCCCATCCCTTTGGTAATCAATCTATAAAGTGGTGTCATTTCATAAATGGCCATGATCTTTGGGACAATCTAACATTAGGAAGATCTATAAAATACTTTACAGTATAAGACATATCATGCACTTTAGCTATCAAGTATATGTGGAGAACATAATAATCTAATACAAGTTTATGCTCCTTGTATTTTTGCATCTATCTAGTCACTTACAAATTAGATTTATATTTACAAAATTTATGAATGTTGTGAATAATGAAAAGAAATTGCTCTTTTATTGAGTTAATTTAGGCTAAAAAATATAACCTAATTGGCATACACACTATGTGAGAAGAAACTATTAGTAGGGGCTTTGAATAAATTTCTTTAAGAAAAAAGAATTTAACAAAAAAATGTTAACTTATTTTGACATCATTGTAATTTATGATTCACAAGATTTGTTGTAGGTGTAGAAGAAGATTTATTTAATTAACCAGATTAATGAACTGTTCATTAGAACTCTTTATAACTTACACTCTTCATTTAATTACCCAGATTAATGAACTATGCATCAAAACTATTAAGCAGTTTGATTTAAGAAAATAAATCTTCTTCCTTAATTAGAAAACCTTTAGTACTTGCTTATGGCAGAGCCTAAAGTTTTTACTAAAAGTTTTAGTTTGCATTGAGTTTTGTGTAGGGAGAAAAATTAAACAGAGTTCTAATGTTTGTGTACTTACTGATTTTCAGATTTACATATTCTGTTTTTTCTTATTCTGAAAATGTTGTCTTGCACTTTGCCAAAAAAATATCAACTTCTGGCAAACTACCAATGCATCTTTGGCAGGGACTGAAGCTGCATTGCAGCCCTTCTTTTAATATGTAATTTAACTGGAAAATGATCAAAGACATTAGATTTCCACAGTCCATGTCATTATTTGTAGTTTTCTGGATTTAACTGTGTATTAATTTTTTGGATCAACGTTTCGGATCACACTTAGTGATCCATCATCCTAATTGCTTGCATTTAAAATGTAATTCCCTCCCATGAAGGGTATCAATCAAAGACATTAGATTTCCACAGTCCATGTCATTATTTGTAGTTTTCTGGAAAATGATGTTATTTGATTGTCCTAAATATTCACTGTGGTTAGTGACTTACACCTAGAGATGAAAATGCATTTCTATTGTTAATAGGCACGGCTTGCATCATCATCAAATGGGCAGTTTTTAAAAAATATGTAATTTGTTTGGAAAATGATGTATTTTATTGTCCGAAATATTCAGTTTTGTTTATTGTCTGAAAATAAAAACAAAAGTCACCTGGATGGAGAGAAGTAGCCATTTTAGTTAAAAAGCAAATTATGAGAGGCCAAAAACATGTAGAATCTGTTGCGAAGAAATAGATTTTGGGAAAAATGTGTCAGATTTCTTTTCAAGCAAATATTCTGGAGTGCAGTACGCAGAGCTCTCTATTTATAATTGTAAATATAGGGTCAAGCAAGGCTAGAAGGAGAGTTAGACAATGTTGATCCACTCTCCCCAAAAAACAAACTATTAATATGTGAGGCAAAAAAATGAGAAAACATTGTTTTTCTTTTATCTGAAGGTTTTTGGTTACTATGGGCTAGCTCATTGATGTGTATGTATTGTACTTGAGCAAGCATGGTGTTTAGGTTTGGAAAGCTCATATAACCACTGGATCAACTCCCTAGCCCAGAAACCCCCTTGAAACTTAATATCCTTGTAAGACAGTGGATTTCTGATCTCTGCCTTTATGCAATGGCTTTCTTATTGTTTTAGAATCGACTTTTACTGTAGAAAGTTTCTTTTGAGCTGCTTTAATTTTGGTTGCTGTGTTTGGCCTTTCAGGTAACCATCTTCCTTCCTTTGAGAGGAATCAGGTGTGCCTTTGTAAGGCCTAATTTTTGCAGTCTTTGTTGAGTTTCTATATTTCTTAAATCATCAACTTGTATAGCAAATGTTAACCTGCAAGATTCTTTGATGGTTCATTATGTAATGTTTCTACATATTGGGTCTTTGATGTTGATTTACTTGTAATTTAAGTTCTTGTTTGTAGCTCTATGATTGCATGTAATCTTTGAGACCTGAATAATCAATGTTGAAATTTGGTGACTGCAGAGGGCTTTGAGCAAGAGATGTAGCAGCTTAGATTTTGTTTTCTGTTGTGGTTTTTTTTTTTTTATTTTTCTCTTGCTAAAGTTTGTTATTTTGTCTGTTAAACATTTCTGGGTTTTAGATTCTAATTATGATTCTTTATTATTTGACATGCATTACATTTGACATCTACTGACTTAATGCTTGACGCAAAATGTTTCTCATAGCACTTCTAGAGAAAAGTTGTTCTTAAAAACTGTATGACTTGATGGTATGCACAAAGGTCTAAACAAGCATTTGAACAGTCAGTGTTTGGGGTTTTAAATGTTACTTAGTTATTATGAAGTGTGTCTATTCTTTTAAGGTTTGCAAAGGCAAATCTACAGGAATTTTTTCATCTGTTCAGAGTTTTGCTTCTGCTTGGTCGGTTCTCTCATCTGCTTCATGCTTCTTGTGTCTTCCTCTTGTTTTCTTTTCTATTTTTTCCCATTGTGACCTTTGCCCAATTGTTTGCTTATTTCGTTTTGTCAAATGTTTTTGACTATCTAATCTAATTTGTGCATCATTGCCTTTGCCCAATTTTTTGTTTATATCTGTCTGTTTTATCCTTATTAAAGAATTTACCTGTGTGGTTCCTCTCTCCTCCCACCATTCTTTAATATATTTTCTTTGATCTTTCTTGTACCTACTGTTTTGTTCCTAAGTTACCGAATTGGAATTGGGAATGGGTACAGGTGAATTGGGAATGGGTACAGGTCCATGGATACGGTGGCAGTTCTTTTGAGGGAGGTTGGGTACATCCACACAATTCTAAAAAAATAAAAAAATATATACATTTTTAACCCAACCCAAAAACTATATTACATTAATACTGTATTAATATTAAGCTATACCTACATTAATTTTTTTCAACTATATTTGAAAAATCTATATTTCTACCATCCTATCTATATACCCATATTAATATAGTTTATTTTAAATCTATATTCCAGAAAGTTATATTAATATGATTTATTTTTTTATCCATATTTAAGAAAGTTATATTAATATGGTGATCAGATAATGAGAAAGCTATATTTTTTTTTAACTAATACGGTGATCAAATACCAATAAAAAATATAGGTGATCAACAGCAGCCTTAATCAGCTATTAGTTGCATAATATGGAGTGTAACTCATTTCCTTCCTTCAATGGGTAGCTATGAATGGGAAATAAACAGCTGGGTGGCTAGGCCTTGAAGTTGGGATTACTAGAACTGCCCTTGACTTCTTTGTCACTGAGATTTATACTTTTGGTTGAGTTAGTACATTTTATATCAAGATATTCTAGTTATATCAAATATGGGTGCCATTTTTCTGCTGTTCGGCACTATTCTTTGTTCCTGCTGCTCATTGAAGTGGGCATCTGAGCAGCAGAGTGTTTTCTCTTTCATATTTGTGTTTGAGCAGAAGTTTCCTTGCTCGTGCAATGCATAAAACTCATGAAATGAAAGAAACGCTGTTGTTTAGTGTTTTCATGAGGTCAAGAAGTAAAAAACACCCTTATGTGCACCCTTGTCCTTGTTTGTAGATTTGCATAGTTTCCTTTTTTAATAATTTCTATTGTATGTGATTACTTCCTTGCTACATTGTCATTTTCATTTTTCTTTTCTTTTCAAAATCATGTCACTTTTTCTTAGTTTACTCCTTGTGGTCTCTTGGTTTCCACATCACCTCACTCCCTCTGTTTTGCCTGCAGTTTACCATTTTACATTCTCTTCACTTGCTCTCTTTCTACATCTTGATGGTGGATCATGGAGTGATTCAAAACATTGATGAGAAAAAGTGTTCAGAGTTAAATCCAGAAAAAAATTCTACAAAAATACCCATCAAAATCCATGGACCGCTAGAATTGTGACAAACGCATTGGAATTGCCATGTCATCGATGGAATCTCTCAGGTTTGTTCGCTGCTGATTCCACACGATTCCAATGGATAAATTGCAAACCCTGCCCAAATCCACGGGCGCATCGTTCTATATGCTAGTCCTGGAACGTTTAGTACCCAGATCAGCCTAGTTTTCTGCTGATTCGGTAACCTAGCTTTGTTCTACACACTGGCAACAGAGGTTGTTTTTCTAGACTTCAAACACTATTTCTATTGCTAAACATTTAATTGGTGTTTCTTTGCTTACAAACCATTCTTTACATTAAATCATCACCCTGCAAGTTCTTCTTTGTAAGTTTTTCCATTTACTTTGCTATTATTTGTCACTGTTGATTATCTCTCCTATGAACTGTTTCTTTTCCAACTCTCAGCCTTTTTGTTGCATTGCATCATGACCCATAGATATCTCTTTTCTGTCATATTTTAATCAGAAGTAATATTTGACTTGCATAATTGATATTATACATTTCAATTTGTAACTTTCACGCATGTGCAGCGACCCTCCTCAGCTTCATTCAATCTTTTTTGTTTTACTGCTTCATTTTAGCAACGTCCCTTATTCTGGAGACTTCATAAAAAGGTTATATTGTTACAAGCCAGTCGGCAACAGAAGCCATCTGTTAGCTTGTAAATGCCTGAATCTTGTGGTATAGTTCTTATTCTTAAGGGTTTTGCTTGGTTGTCTTGTTCATTGGTATAAACTAGTCACTGGCAGAAGCCACCTGTTGGCTGCTAATGCTTTAGTGCTTGGTGGACTCATCCATTGGTAATAGTTGGCTTTTTGTGTAGGTGAGGTAGAGGAGTTTCTTCTCCATCTCATTTTGTAATGTCTGACAGACTGGGCTTATGGGAAGGGCTTACCTTTTTATAGGTTTAGCAGGGGGTTTTTGTGAACCAAATTACTAGTGATGTTGATCTTGATAAGGAGGCTTGTTTGCCTTAACTTGATGGGGAATTTAGTGGAAGTTGCCCAAACAATGTGATTCCCTGAATGGGAAGCGATTTTCTAGCTTTATGCTGGTTGCAAACCTCCAATCTGCAGTAGTATGCTTTTTTCTGGTTAGGTCCTTTGTGACTGGTGAGGCTGGGGGGATGTTTTGAAATTTTCTTAGTTGATCCCCAGGCCTTTAAGGTCGAGGTTCACCTTTGAGCTGAGTTCTCAATTGGGTAGTGTCAAACCCTCCTGCTTGGAATGCAGAGTTGAGGCTATTGGGCTTTTAGTGTTCTCATTGCTGGATTTCCTTGTGGAGATACCGCCAGGCCCCAGCAACCAAGTTTGAACTCTGATGATTGATCCACATCTGGTGTGTGTTTGAGATCCAAGTGTACCTTAAATATTCCAATGTGAAAAATGATTGTGTTGTGTATGTAGATGCCTCTGAATGGGGAATGCATACTCTACGATATTGAGTAGAAAGTGATGAATTTCGTTTCCAAAAGATACTGTAACCTAAAGATTAGTTTTACCTCTGAAGGGAAGACTCAGTAACCTCCCCTGGACTTAACCTTCACTAATCGACAATCTAAACAGTTCTTCGAAACACACTGAAATAAAGACTCGCAATAAAGAGTGTTTTTTCTCTGAATGGAATATTACCGATCTCTGAATGGAATATTTTGCTTATAATTCTTTTATATGTTTTATGAAATGTTGCTGGGTCTTTTTTCTTGTCATACAAATCTTGCTATTTTCTCCCTGTAAAATCATATATATATCCTTTAGCATTCTGAAATTGAGGGCTTTTGTTGTTGACTGCTCTACATGCATCTCTTCCATTTTTGCTTGTATTGGTGTTCTGGAGTTTCTAGGATGGGGGATCAGGGATTTGGGGATGGCACAATTTTTTTTCAGATTTTGGATATGGGAATGTAGAAAATTAAATAGAGAATAGAGAACACAGCTGATATTTGAGAATTAACTTAAATTTCTAAATCACAAATGTTGAAAGATAAATCAAAATGGTTTAGTAAACCAAAAGAATAAAAGAAATTTAATTATTTGGGATTTGATTGGCAAATAAGGAAAAAATTGTTGTTTTCCATCTTGCTCAAGCATAAAGCAGTTTTTATGTTTTGGTTTTGTAAAACAGGAGTGAGGGTTTGGGGATAACAGTCTCCAGTGGGGTCCAATGCCCCTTGTGGACTCCGGGGGCACTGCCATTTAAAAGGCATGTGTTTCTATTTTTTTTAGATTTGTTTTTATTACATAGCGGTGGGCAGGGAATGTCCTGATGTTTCTCAGACAACATAAGGTCGTCAGGGATGGCAGGCTATCCAAGAAATATTTCTGCAGAAGGGGGATGTCATGGTGACATCTCCAGAATTTTGAGAGATCGGGGATGGGGAGAGGATATTTTGTCCCCATAACCCATCCTCCAAATGTCCTGGGACTTGAGACACAATTAAAACCCCAGGTTGCATGTGTTCCTGGGTTACACTGGTTTTTATTCTTTTTATTTGTGTTCCCGTTGTACACATGTTTTATTTATGTCCGGTCTTTCTCTTTGTGCAAGGGTTTTAAGCAGGCATGATCATGCACCTCTCAGAAACAGTCTCCTTATTACTATAGTTAATTAGTTAGTCTCATCCCATCCTCCAAATGTCTCGGGACCTGAAACACAGTTAAAAACTCCAGGGTTGCATGTGTTCTTGGGTTACACTGCCTTTTTTCCTTTATACTGGTTTTAATTCATTTCATTTATGCATCCCTTTTGTATACACATTTTTTATTCTTTCCAGTCTTGCTCCTTGTGCAAAGGTTTCTAAGCAGGCACAATCATGCACTGCACAGAACAGTCTTCTTGTTACCATAGTTAATTAGTTAGTCAGGGGAGGGAGCGTTACTCTAGGCGGAGGTTCTCCAAGGTCAAGGTTTACTTTGGTTTTGCTATATTGTAAGTATCCGTTAAGATCCTATACAAATCAAGATCAGGTTTTGTAATCTAAGTCTTCCTTTCTTCCTTTATCCCTTGATGGTGATATATGAAAGAAGGGCTAGGTAGGGGCTATTAGGTAAATTCTTAGTAGTGGGTGATTCCCAGTGTACGCAGGTAATTCATGTGAACAACTCTAGTAGCTTTATCGAATTCAAGTCAATTTGGTTATATAGGTAGCTTGTGTGAGAAGATACTCGTTTATGCCCTCAATTGAAATCAAATCTATTATCACATAAAAATATGAAACATCTGGAGATTTTTATTTACATCTTCTCAACTGTAATAAAATCTATTTTTACAAAAAAATATGGAACTCCATTTGGAAATATTTTTGGATTGTTTTGCTTAATAATTGTTTGAGTTGCGGATTTAATCCTACATTTGGGTGTACAGGTGCCTTCATACTCACATTTTTGTGTAGCTTAGTTGCAGATTCACTACAATATCACGTGCTGATTTCATTTTATTAAAGAGGATATTGTCACTTGATATGCATTTACATGTTTGTGTAGCTTAGATTGCAGATTCACTACAATAGCATGAGCGAATTTCATCTTATTAAGAGGATATTGTCACTTGGATATGCATGTACATATTTGTGTAGCTTAGATTGCAGATTCACTACAATAGCATGAGCAAATTTCATTTCATTAAGAGAATATTTTCACTCGATATGCATATTCCTAACTGTTAAGGTATTTATCTTGTTTGGTTGTGCTTGCTAAGCTTGTAGTTATATTACACCCCAATAGTCTAAGTTCATTCTTTTGTCAGGATATTGCCCCTTGATGCTACATATACATCGTTGCAAATGGGCAACTGTTCACACAAGGATGGAGTAGCTGCGTTTCTTCTGTTTTTTAAGCAGATAAATTTCTGAAATTGTTAAATTTTTATTAGTGTAATTTTGTAATTTTACATCAAGTTATTAAGGGCTGTAATGTGGATGTGCATGTTGATTTACTCACGGAAATGGTAGTTGTAGCCCAATTAAGACCTGAACTTTAAATGTTGAAAATCAGCTATTGCCAAGTCTCTTAAATTTTCAGCTTAAATTTTGTTGGGTTTTATTCTCTCCGTTGTTCCAGGAAAAATAAGCTTTTAAGGAACATGCATCACAATCTTGTTCCTGGTTACGCTTTTCAATGACACACAATGGATTTAGATAACTGGGTGGCAAATATTTTTCGAGCTGTGGAAGGATGCCTAAAGAAATGTCCTTAAGCTGCCTAATAGTCTGGTATTTTAATTAATTTTATGGTATAAAACTTCTGGCCCATGAATGAATACTGCAATTTACATGATGTAGCAGAGGCCTGCCAAGCGCAGTGCTTTAATGTTGGCTGCTACCAGAATGTTTAACTCACAGCCTAACGAAGGTATGCGATATTTGAAACCTCAACAGTAATTGCGGAAACTACCAATTGGTGATGGATTTATTATTGTGGATTTAATTATTAACACTATTTATTTATTGTCTTTTATGGTTACTAAAGATTATTGGTTTTTAGTTTCTTGCTAGGGGAGAGGGGCCCAAAGTAGGGCGGGAGCCTATACTAGGGACGGAAGTAGTCCCATGTGGGCCCCACAATAGAGCAGATTAATTTGCAATTGTAAAACAGTTTTCACCCACAAAGTCAACAAGAGTACTCGTATCACTGAACCGTCAAAATTCTATTATAATCGGTGAATATTTGTTCCATACACAAATAGATATTCACAATTTTACTTGTCAGAGAATATTCAAAGCACATCTGACACTCCAAACATACAAGCCATATTGCTTGTTATTGGCCTGTAGCTTTAAAACATGCACCCAAAATATAAAATTAGTATAACCCAAGCTCCCCTTAATGTCCCATCACAACCAACTTTTTCATATATCGGGTGCCACGAGAACTAGTAGGAGCTGACACTATCCCATCATCAAATTCAATCCAACTGAATCGCCATCCCACTTGCCCACCAACACAACACTCAGGATGAAAATCAATCATTCATATGCGTCGAGTCAGTCAAATTGATACTCTCTCCTATTGGTGCCTTTTTTTTTGACACCTGCAACCACCAAAACAATGGTGTTAAAGCCACCAAAATCTTTTGTCAAGCCAACAAGGATTGCACACCATTAATACATACAAACTCTGCAATTTAAGGCATCAGATCAAGATTTCAGATTTGAAAAAAAAAGGATAGGAATTAAAGACTCCATACCAAACTAGCATTGAACATGTAAGGAGATTTTCAAATTCAAAAATGCATTATTCATTCTTTTGCAATTTCGATTTAGCACGTCCCATTTTCATTTTCAGTTATACAATTTGTTCTAGAAATATGAATAAAGTCCAGAGGCAACAGCAACAACAACCACCTAAGAAGCTATAGGTATTCTATTGCTACAATTTTTTTATGCCTATAGATGCCAATATGTTGTATGGTATGAATATGTTGTCCACAAATATGTAAATATTTGGGGTTTCATATTGATGCTATTTACTTTGGGTTTTTCATTTATGTTCTTTGTGCTTGGGAATGCAAATATGTTGTATGCGATGTCAATTTTTGTTACAATGACCTATAACTCAATATCCGGGGTTTGAACTTACACTATATGAATGTCGAGTCATTTCAGTTCAATTTCAGCGTTTCATTGGTTTTCATTTCTTCTATACTCGTCCATGCATGATGTTTACTTTGCATTGTGTTTTTCAATATCTTGTGTTTTTCATTGCATGACGTTTACTTTGCATTGTGCTTTTCATATTTTTTGCTTCCTTATAGGAAATATGAAATGGGTTTGACTGGTTTAAATGGTTTTTCATTACTATTAGACTTGTTCGACGAAATATGGAAAGGGTTTGATTGGTTTTCAACCATGCACTTGTATTCGTGTGTTCGTCATTGCACAAACTTTAACTCTGTAATTTGTCTTTTACATTTGTTTGTTATTCCAAAATACAGAAATGGTTACAATATATCACACTGCATATTGTTTTTTATATTTGACTGTTGCTACGAAATATTCAAAGTTTTAATGTTTATCATTTCAAGGGTTTTTGCCATGCACTTGCATTCGTGTGTTCTTCATTGCACAATTTTAACTTTGCAATTTCCTTATAACATTCTCATGTTATTTTGAAATATGAAAATGGTATCACTGGTTTTCATTTCGAAGATATTCTAGCATGCAATTGTATTATTCTGTTATTCCATGCACACTAGTTCTGTCTGCGAGAGGGTTTTTTGCCATGCACTTGTATTCCTCTCTTTGACAATGCACAAATTTCAACTCTGCAATTTTCTTTTAATATTTGTTTGTTATTCCCAAATATGTATTTCATTTCAAGTATATGCATATGTGATTGTTACTACGATAATATATATGGAAAAGATTAGACAAGTGAAATATAAGAAATATGGAAAGGGTAATTGGTGACAAACATTTACAGTGCATAAAACTTGTATCCAGTGGGTTTGAATTTAGATAACGATATATGCATTGTAAATGTTTGTCACCCACTACCCTTTAACTCCATACTTGAGTTTTCAACTTATATTCTTTGTCAATGTCAATGCATTTATGTTCGGCTCTCCATGATTCATTGTTCAGCTCTGCACTCAAGAAAACTCCTTTTGTCTTTCAGTTGAGGTTTTCTACCTCACTATGCCTATACCATTGTCTTTTGTTTCGACAATGGTTAACCAATGTTCGTTCATGTCTCACTAACTTGATCTGCTCTAAGTCATTTCAATTCAAATAATAAATCAAACAAACTATCAACATGCATATATTCAATAAAAACGAATTGTTCATGCACAATAAAGACAAGTGCATTACAAACTGTTCATAAAAACCAAACATTTGTTGCAAAATTGCAGCCATTTAAAGACAATTTCCACATAAACCAAAAGAAAAATTTATGCAACAAAGTATTTAGAATCTACATGCAAGAGAATAGACAACATATCCATGAAAATATAACACAAGATATATCCTGGGAAAACCTTCAAGAGAGAAAAATCCACCCTCCAAAAGCATCCATCTCTCATGTTTTATTCAGCAATAAAGATTACAATACATTTTTAGAGTCTCCATGAACACCATTGAAGCAACAAGCCCTCTCCAAGCAATCCATGTGAACAAGCATGTAATTACACATCCCATGCCATGCTTCAAACTTTCACAAATGCTAACAAGAGCCAACCTGCAAACTAACCAATCTAAAACAATTACCCTTGTGGTTGCTTTTATAGAAACAAGCTCCCACAAAACCACCAAGTGGTATTACACAAAACCATGAGATTACAAAACCATGTCCCCATATTTAATATTGGGTATTTTATTTAATTATTTTTTCCAATATTAAATTACATTTTTACAACTTTAACTTATGTCCCAATGTTACATGTCCCAATGTTACATACAACATAAAGTGGCTCCAAAAATAATTACATTAAATACATTATGTAAGGTGTACAACACACCTTTTCCTAACATTCTCCCATTTGTTGTATACATTGCATAAGGGGAACAAGTAACCTCAAAACATGAATCAAATGAACAATCCATATAGCCACATATACCATCATGGAATCAGAAGTGTTCCATGTGCTCCATCAAGATACCTGCAACAAGAATCAAAGTGACCACCATCCCAAGCATGAATGCTCCTATCCTCTCTCATGCCAATGCACAAAGATAAGAAGCTATCCAATAGAGAAATCACACAATCTATCACAACGAAGCATAAGCCCTACTCAACTGATATCCCAAACACAAACACTCAATCCAAAGGTATCAATATGCACCAGTAGTTGTCAAGATACACAAACCCATAGCTGAAATAACACCCACAACAAGTGCCAATACATTCAACTATCCATACCTCCAAGGTATACAAAACATAGTAAACTCATGTCATAAACATATACACCCATAAACTGCAATCATAAACTCCAAGTGTAAACCTGTCAAAGAATGACATACACATCCAAAAACTCACACTGCATGGGTAGTGCAAATCTGAAAATGATCAAGGCATACCAAGTCTACCAATAACATCATAAAGAAAGTGTAAACAACATCATGTAGTACCAAGGAATCATCCACAATGATATGCAAACTTGTAAACCAATAACCTGTAAGAACAACTTTCACCACAAGTCTCCATACCTCTCCCAAGTTCTCCACACCCAACAGAGTAAAATGATAAAGGAACCTCCATGTCACCACCCAAGAACATAAGTGAAAACACATGAACACAATATAGTGATCATAGTAGCTCCAACCAAACCTCAAACCAATGTAATGCGAAACCAAACATCTAGGAAGACAACCAAGACCAAAGAGAAACTCTACACATCATATACATGTAGAAAAACCTCCTACATACACCTCTAAATGCCAACTGTGTCAAGTATGATCTCCTCCACAACACCCCAAAAGAAAATCCATAACAACACCCAACCATTCAATCACCAAGATCAAACATAACATATGTATCATGTAATCAACATGGATGTAAGCCCCTCAAGCCAAAGAGGATCAAACTAAATCCATTCCCAATGAAGGAAATAAGCCCAATACATCTCCTAAACTCAACATCAATGAATGTAATCACAATGCATAAGGAGATAAACATGCCAACACTTATCAAATGAACCCTCCAAAACCATATATCCATAGGTCAAGATCCATATGCATGAGAAGATAAAGCATAACATAAAGCACTTGAAAGAAACAATGGGCAATACCTCTCAAGTGAAATCACCGAGTAGATCAAGAGTGGGGAATGAGAATGCTCCTCCAAGACATCCAAGTCATCATGACTCATCCAAGAACACTCTCCTCATAGGTCAATGTTGAACTCACGTCCAACCAAAGTGTAGGCTCCTTGGACTTCTTGCTGAAATCTCATCAAGAGTAACCATCTCAACACATGTTTCTAACCATAAGAGAACTCAAGCCTCACCTATGTCTCCAAGTATCCATGAGTACCTGTAACTAACCAATCCATGCCAAACTCCAAAAGAAACATAACACCATCATGAAGTAATCAAACAAATGATCAATGTACCCAATACCAAGAGAACCACCAAGATCAATAGTCAAAGTCCTAACAGCTGAATCAAGAACATAACCATGACATCATGATCTAACCATTTCCTCCTAGGGGATCACATACAACAATGCATACATCATGGTCTCAAGAGAACAAGTATCATGCCAAAACTCTAACACGTGATCAAGAGTAAACCATGACATAATACCATAACACCCTAAACCAAGAAACATCACTAATCAATATGAAGATAACCATACCCAATGATGCATCCACGTCACTGCCAACAACTCCCACTGAGCCATGGTACGAGCTACACAAGGCATCATGACTACCATCCTCTCCATGAAGATCATCCACGTCTACACACACAACTAAACTGTCAGTAACATAACAAGTAGAACCAAAATCTCCAAGCCAAGAAGATACCTACAACTGCTAACCATCATAAACATATCCAATCATCGTCAATCTATCACTGTCAAAAGCTCCCATTGAAAAGTGTAATCAAGCTTTCCATGACATCATGATAACAATCTCCTCATGAAGATCAACCAAGGGTCCTCACATAATCAAAGAACTCAAATGTAATAAGAGCTCCCAAAAGGCAAAGTAAAACCATGATCCTCATACCAAGAAGATACACCGTCGCAACCATAATCAAGAACCAATCCAAAACCATCAACAATGCACCTGCATAAACCATCATGGCATGACAAAGTCTCTAAAACACAAGAAAAATTTATGACACCATGATCACCACCAAACGAACCAACAATTCAACCCAACAGTGTCCACGTATCTGTATAACATAGTCAACTACATAGGTCTCATATCATGACTGTACCTGGGAGTACCATTTCACCTTCTCAACGTGACAACAAAATCAGCAAACCAAGTGACTAAACCAAGCCACCAAAACTGAAAATACATCAACACTGAAATATTTATGGGCATAGACAACCCATGTCCAAGTCATAGGTGCAACAAGTAAGTGTAGATTGCCTCCAATGCTACACAACTTGTAGATACAACAATGAAATATACAAATCCAATCAAATACTGATAACCATGTAAAAAAAAGAGAATTATCTGAGATGTACAACTCAGTATACAATGAATCCAACATTAAATCTCCAAGATCCGATCATCCATAAACTCAAAATATTACCATAGTCAAAGTAACCCATAAACAACTCAGATAATGAAAACAACAAATAAACTATGCCAAAATAACTCCAAACTTGATCCACTGTGAAGTGCTCTAAACGAGCTTTCCGTTGACTATTCGAAGTCCAAAATCCGACTCCGTATGCTCTCTTGAAGCTCAAAACGAACATTTGACTTCCAGTAAGCAAAACACTATCCAAACTGTAAAATATTAGAAAATAACTGGCATCATAGCATAAAGCACTGAACTAGCTTTCCAACGAGTCCAAGAAGAGAAAAAAAAAAACCTTGGGCAAAATTTATGCCCCTCGGAAGTAAAACTACAGTTTGAACTTGAGGCAAATTCATTTTAGAGTGGCTGAGTGGCGGCTCCACCCGGACGACACCGCTCGTTGGGTGGCAGACCCAAAATTGCAATTAAATTTATTTAAATTCCCATACACCAAAATTCATCGGGCCCCTTTGAATAAATACATGGGCGGATTTTAAAAAGGCAATGAAAATTTTTAAATAATAAAAAAAAATTTGAAAAAAAAGTTTGGGCGACATTTTTTTTGTTAACCCCATAAAGGGGTGGCGAAGGTATCGAGCCTCGTCGGTGGTTAGTCCGTCAACATGACTACCGGTGGTACCTTACGATACCGTCGACAACTTGTCAGCGTAGGTTGACAACCGACAGGGGGAGGTATGGGGTTGGCCCCGCCCGCCCCACAAAAAAGTTATATATATATATATTTTTCATTCAAAACTTTTTCGGCCTTTTTGCTTTTTGCTTTTTGATTTTTTTTGGATTTTATTTGCAGGACAAATTTTTCTACGAGATTTTTTAAAAAAAAATCTGCAACTGAGATGGAGGGTCGACGACCATATCCGATAAAAAAATTTGCATTTTATTTCAACTGTAAGCAAAATAGGTCATATTATATATCAAAATTCGTTCGTCAGCCAACCCAGATCCATCTATGAGGTCCATTTTGATCCAGAAGATCTTCTGTAATTTCCCCCCACAAAACCCCCATTTGAATGTAAAACCAAGAAATCCATTTCACCCAAAATTTTTTACACTTCAAATCTGTAAACAACCCATCAAAACAACAAATCCAAAACCCTCAAATCTACAATAAACAACCTGCAAAACCCTAATATCTTGCCATGTCTTTGATTCTCTCATGCAATGCATAAATTCAAACTTAAACAAGATTTTCTCAACCAAGGGTTATACAACCACAACCATGGCTCTGATACCAAATGTTGGAAACTTGCAACCATTTAAAGTCAATTTACAAATATCCCAAAAGAGAAATCCATGCAAAAATGTATTCAGAACTCATATGCAAGAGAATAGACAACATACCCATGAAAATGACACAAAATATACCCTGGTGAAACCCTCAAGAGGGAAAAAACCAATCTCCAAAAACATCAATCTCTCATGTATTATTCAACAATAAAGATTACAATACATATTCAGAGTTTCTATGAACACCATTGAAGCAACAAACCCTCTCCAAGCAATCCATTTGAACAAGCATGTAACCACACATCCTATGCCATGCTTAAAACCTCCACAAATGCTAACAAGAGCTAACCTGCAAACTAACCAGCCTAAAACAATTACCCTTGTGGTTTCTTTTATAGAAACAAGCTCCCATAAACCACCAAATGGTATTACACAAAACCACGTCCCCACATTTAATATTGGGTATTATTTTCCCCAATATTAAATAATTACATTTTTAAAACTTTAACTCATGTCCCAATGTTACATACAACATAAAGTGGCCCCAAGAATAATTACATTAAATACATTATGCAAGGTGTGCAACACACCTTTACCTAACATTGAATTGCAAACTGTCAAGATGCATATTAAAGAAAATTAAACTGTTCATGCATCATTGTGATTTCAACAATGTTCAATTATTATTATTTTTAATTGCTCCAAACATTTTTTTAAATATATGTAGGTGCAATCTAAAGGTAATATGAGGTCCAAACCAAAAAACAAGACTGCGAAGACAAAGTCATGTACACGGAAAGAGATGTAACAGTCCCCCATGTGCATCAACCAGTTGTAGAAGCAAACACCAATCTTGAACATGTTGAGGCTGTCCAAGAGATTGTTGCACCTGTAATCAAGCGGGCAAGAGCATCGGAGGAAAGGGAATGGTCATCACAAGACATGGATAGGGCACTGATGGATGTTGAAACAAATGGGATGTCGATGAGGGTTGCTGCGAAGAAATGGAAAATCCCAGCCACAACACTTAGCAATTGGTTAGACGGCCTGAAAACTACTTCAAAGAAGGGTCCACCAATAGTCCTGATAGAAGAGGAGGAGGGTCTGATTGTAAAGTGGTGCACAAATATGGCAGATGTTGGCCACGGGCTCAAGATTATCAATCTCAAGCAAGAGGTTGCTTAGATATGCCAAACTAGACCCAACCCTTTTATAGAGGGGCTGCCTGGAAAATCATGGTGGACTGGATTCAAGAGGCGCCATCCAGAATTGACCTTGCACACAACTGAAGGTCTTGACAAAGACAGGGTGGTAAACCTAAGACCCAAAATAGTAGCTAAATTTTTTAGAATGTTGATAGCAACATATGAAAGTACACCATACAGTTCTGATAGAATATGGAACTGTGATGAAACGGGCATTCAAGCTACAAAAATGGAACAATGATGGTCTTGGCACGACGAGGCAGTAGGAATGTCTCATACTTCATTCCAAAAAATAGTGAATGGATAACAATTCTCTGGTGTGTTAATGCATATGGCCAAAGCATACCTAGTTTCTATCTGTTCAAGGGCAATACAAAGATAGAGAATTACATTGTGAACTTTGAACCACATGCAACTATGGCAACCCAAGCACATGTTTGGATGACGAAGGATTTTTTCTTCGAATGACTAGAACATTTATGTGTGTCAGTTCCAAGGGGTGTGTCACCAAGTAATAGGCACCTTCTATTTTTTGACGGCCATGGCAGTCACGTTGCACTATCAACTATTTAGGAGGCAAGGAGGTTAGGCATTGACCTCCTTATACTACCTACTCATACTTCTCACGCGCTACAACCTTTGGATGTTAGCGTGTTTGCACCATTCAAGACATTTCAAATTAGAACAAGCTGAATTTCTCACTAGATTCCCCAATATTGATATCAGAAGGGTGGAATTGGCGGAGTTAGGCAACAAGGCACTGAGAAGAGCTATGACTCCATTGAACATAAAAGCTGGCTTTTGGATTTAAAAAGATAGGGATATGGCCCCTCAATTTTGATGCACTCCTGGGTGACATGCGTCCCAATGAGACGTATGAGATTGATGACACTGAGGATGCTTCTACAGTGAAAAACATCCTTAGTCTTTCGGGACTTGATGTTTCAATAGATTAATTGTCACAAACATTGCAAAATCCAACATATACTTAAGTGCAGGAAGGTGCAAAGCAACAACTTGAGGACATGAACAACCAACCCAAACAAGAAGACATGGGGAATTTCACATTCCTATCTCCAACAACCACACCTCTAGAACAAACAATGCACTATTATGTAGATGGTAGCCACGAAAGTCAAGGTACAACGAACTAAGAGGTTTATTGACTCCCAAGTCAATCAAACAATTCAAACCCAAACTGGTTCTCAAATCAATAACTTCCTTAAGTTGCCAATTTGCAGAGTCAATGGAAGAATGAGAAAGTCTACTGGTGGTGCTTTTCGGGTGAGTCAACAGTCTCATTTGTTGACTGTTGACAGTTACATGACTCTCATAATGGAGAAGGAACAAAGAAAACAAGAACTAGAGGAATTAAAAATCATAAAGAGGCAACAAACTAAGGACAAAAAGGCAACACAAATTCTGGCCTTGGAGCAAAAGGAACAAAGAAAAATTGAAAAGGAAATTGAGCACAAAGAAAGAAAGCAATTGAAATAGTTGCAAAGAAAGGAAAGAGAGAAAAAGAAGGAGCGAGGGAGGGTACAAAATGAATAAGAGAAGAAGGAAAGGGAGATCGAGGCTGCCCATAGAGCATTGATGCGAGATAGATGCTTAAGCAGTCCTGCAACCCCCTTATTTGATAATCACGATTACTTTCGAGATATAACCAATAATAACATCCCTCTTTACTATAGGCAATGTGTGTTTGAGTCCCAACCCATCTCAAGTTAGCTACACTCAATTTACAGCCTGACTTTTTCACCGCTAACCCCTTCAAATGTAAGTTGCACGCAATTGACAAATGCAAATGCAAATCAATTTATGGCAAGTCTAAATGCCTTATATTTCATTTTTTTTGTTGTAGTTGGGGATGCCATTTTCATTGTTTTGCATCTATACCCTTAATATATTTGAACTAAATTTATTTATTAATGTGATTTTTTACGATGTTATTTTTTTACTCATTGCAATTTCATGTTTGCAATGTAGATGTTACTCTAATTGTTGTCTATATGAATGTTAGAGTTGCTTTTTGAGTTCAAGTCTTAATCCCTACCAATGCTTTTAGTTGAATAAGACCAACCTACTCATGACATGCGTAAGTCGGTTGAACTAATTTTGTTTTCGTATAGTGATACAAGTACCCTGGTTGACTTTGTGGGTGGAAACTGTTTTACAATTGCATATTAAGGCACTCTAGTGTGGGACCCATTGACGAATATGCCAATACCTTTTTATGGTTGTCTTATAATCTACATATTAGAAAATATATTCTATGCAGATAATTTGTTTCAATTTTGTTTACAACAATTACTATGTTTATAATATCTATTCTACATTTCTGAAAATATATTCAATGCTGATAATCTTATACAACATTTCATACAATACGGTTTATGCTGATAATGCAACATTTGAAACAACATGACAATACATTCCATATAGTCATTCAAAAGGTCTACTAGACATGTCTAAATTCCACAACACTTCATAAGGAAATACTTGATGTAATCTATCCTTTTGTATATTAGTAGTTCAATTGAAATTTAATTTTAGGCTATACCTCTACAAAAGTTAACATGTTTCTATGTCTTATCTCAAGTTTATTTGTTTCGGTACATTACAATTTACTCCTTTTTTGTGAACCAAAAAACACATTAGATTTAGGGGTGATGACTATAATGCCCCAAAGTATATCATTCAATTTAGTATATACTAAATAGATTATGTTGGTTAACACTGACAACATAATTACACTTTATTATGATGGTATTTTTATGGAGGGATGCCAAAGGGAGGTGGCAGGAGTGAATGGTAGAGATGAATGTGACCTATGTTTGTATGGATGACTATGAAGTTACTTTGAGGACTATATATATATATGTCTATATAGATATTTATAATTATATATATATATAATGAAAGATAATATTTAATGACAAATGGTGTTACTTTGAAATGGGCATGTCATGAACAAGTTCAACCTATTGGACTATAGCTCTCCCCTATTATTATGTTAATCATTTCACAAACTTTAACTCTGAAATTCGGTTATAATATCTGTTTGTTATCCCAAAATATGAAAATGGTTTGACTGGTTTTCATTTCGAGGATATTCTGCCTTATTCTATTTCTCATTGCACAAAAAATCATTTTCCAGTTCACAATTTCACAATTGTGTAGTGCATATATGTGCATACATATGTACATATATATGTATGTGCATAAGTATGTACATATATATGTATGTGCATATGTATTTAGATGTATGTCTATGTCAATACGTATGTACAAATATATATCTATGTGCATACGAATGTACATGTATGTCTATGTGTCAATATGTATGTACATATATATCAATGTGTATCTACATGTATATATATGTATCTACATGTATATATATAGATAAATAGATATATAGAACATACATTGATAAATAGATTGAAAGTTATATATAGGTATAGATAGAAATTAAATGAAAAGATTAAACCCATTAAAGTCACAGTGATGCATGAAGAGAACCATATATTTCCTTGAAAAATTGAGTGTGTTTATGAACACAAATATTGGAAGTGTTCATAAACACCCTAGACACCATATACATCATGGATCACATTGTGGATGCACCTAGAACACAAGAGAACCTTTGACCTATGGATAATCACATAAACACTTTAAATATTATGTTCAAAATCAACAACAAAATAAATAATAACCTTCAACTTAAGTAACACAACACACCCAAAACAAAACAAATAAGTGATAAGAAGAAAGAAGAAAGGAATGACAAGAGACAATGGTATAACTTTAGTGAGATTAAAAACCTCACCTCTATGAATTGGAGATGGCCAATGGTATGGCTAATTTCTCCAACTCAATCCTGCAAACATATATGAAAAGAGTCATTAATAAGAAAAGTGTAGTAAGGAAAGTGTTTAACTTAAAATAAGAAAGTATAGTATCCTTTAGTGTTTACCTTTGAAGTGCAATTCACCATCACCAAGCCAATGATGAATTGAAATTGCACACCATCGAAGAAGATTGAACAAGACACAAATTTATAACAAGTGTCAGCCAAATATACGAACATTTCTAAAAGAATGAAACAAATAAATCCTAACGAATATACATATTATATGACATTCAAATTGAACGATCCAATTGTACAATGCAATTGAAAAATGCAAATGGACAATCCAAATGAAAATTCCAATTGAACAATGCAATAGAACAATTACTTTGAACAATCAAATCGAAGAATGCAATTGAACAATCAAAATGAACAATCGAATTGAACAATCAAATTGAAAAATACAATTGATCAATCCAATTGAACAATCTAATTGAACAATACAATAAAACAATAAATTTTAACAATGCATTTGAATAATCAAATTGAACAATCCAATTCAACATTGGAATTGAAAAATCAAATTGAACCATCCAATTGAAGAATGCAATTGAACATCTGTACATGAGATATATATACACCAACATCTTTAGCACTTAGAGAAGATTGGGTGTAACAATCACATTCTATGGAACTGAAATGCATTGACATCCATAAATAGTACAAGTTGAAACCCCAAATACTGAGATATAGGGTGGTGGGTGACAAAAATTTACAGTGCATACAACTGATATATATTTCCAGGCATATATAATTAAAAAAACCTTGAAATTGAATTGAAATGTCTTGACATTCACAAATAGTGTAAGTTGAAACCCCAAATATTGAGTTATAAGTTATTGTGACAAAAATTGACATCACATGCAACATATTTGCATTCCATGGCATAAAGAGTTTAAATGAAAAACCCAATGTGAACAACATTAGTGTGAAACCCCATATATTTATAGATTCGTGGAAAACATATGCATATCATACAAGAGATTGGAATTTATATATATGTATGTATGTATGTATGTATATATATCTATATTTGTTAGTTTTAATATATATATAGGCACTGGTACAGACCTAGTGAGGTAAAAAACCTCACCTAAAAGAGAAAGGGAGCTTTCGAGAGTGCAAAGCTAAACAATGAAGTGTGCAAAGCCCAACAATGAATCATAGAGAGCCAAACATGTATAGGTGTGTAACCAAACAAACACTCCAGAATTAACATAAACATAAGGAATGACAATGAGCAGGATATGGGAGAATTTGGAGCATTGAATGCACCTTGATCTCTGAATTATGCACTTGTCAGTCCGAGTAAGTGTAGAGGGATGTGTAAGGCAAGTTTTCCAGTGGAGGTAACAAAGGAGGTAGTGAGCGATTACTACTCTAAACTGGTCGTTGAGGGTGGGGAAAGACAATAATTATATACATCTATTGCTTACTCAACAACACATTCCTTCTTGTGCAATACACTAGATTGAATGAGTGGAATCCAAACAAAAAAAAACAATACAATCAAGGGTTTTAACTTGAATGTAAAACTCGATTTGAATTCTTGCTTTTTGTTTGGTTCAACTTATTCAGGCTTAGTTCATTACTTTTCTGCAACAATGTTCTCTACACTTTGCTACACTAGACCCCTCTTTCTCCACACTTGTCTCCAATACTTGCAGGCAACACTTCCCTGAAACAACAACCTTATTATATAGACACAATAGAGATTCATATATATACACACACACATTACATATATATATAGACAATTACATATATAATAATAGAATAATATAATTGCATGGTAGAATATCTTCAAAATAAAAACAAGTGAAACTATTTTCATATTTGGGAATAACAAAAAAATATTAAAGGCAAATGACAGAGTTAAGGTTTGTGCATTGTCGAACACACGAATACAAGTGCATGGAGGAAAATCCTGTAATTGTGAAGCAGTGAAACCCTTTCCATGTATGATAGTAACAATCAAATTAAAATACATTTCGTAGACAAAACTATTGTGCATGGAAGAACAAAATAAAACATAAACAATTAAATATATGTACATAAACAATTACATACATATACATATAGAAATACATATATATACATATATATAAATATATATAAACATATACAGATATACATGTATATAAATACATGTATACATATATGCATATATACATCTATACATTTATACATATATGCATATATACATGCATATATATATAAATATATATTCGAAATGAAAACAAGTGAACCCATTTTCATATCTAAGAATAAAAAAAATATATTAAAGGCAAATGGCATAGTTAAGGTTTGTGCATTGTCGAACACACAAATACAAGTGCATGGCAGAAAACCCTATAATTGTGAACCAGTGAAACCCTTTCCATGTATGATAGTAATAGTAAAATAAAAAAGCATTTCATAGACATAACGATTGTGCATGGAAGAACAAAATAATACATAAACAATTACATACATATAAATATATGAATATATATATATATATATACACACACATATATATAAACATATATATACATGTATATATATATCTTCGTTCAATGAAAACAATTGAACCCATTTTCATATTTGGAAATAACAAAAAAATATTAAAGGCAAATGGCAGAGTTAAGGTTTGTACATTGTCAAACACATGAATATAAGTGCATGGCAAAAAACCTTATAATTGTGAACCAGTGAACTATTGTGCATGGAAGAACAAAATAATACGATTGCATGCCAGAATATCTTTGAAATGAAAACCGGTCATATCATTTTCATATTTCAGAATAGCACGAGAATATTATAAGCAAATTGCAGAGTTAAAGTCTGTGCAATGAGAAAGACACAAATGAAAGTGCATGCTAGAAACCCTTGAAATGATAAACATTAAAACCCTATGAATATTTCATAGTAACAACCAAATATATTGTAACCATTTCCGTATTTTGGAATAACAAAAAAATATAAAAAACAAATTGCAGAGTTAAATTTTGTGCAATGACGAACACACGAATACAAGTGCATGGCAGAAAACCAGTCAAACCCATTTCATATTTCCTATAAGGAAGAAAATATGAAAAGAACAATGCAGAGTAAATGTCGTGCAATGAAGAACAAAATATTAGGAGTGCATGAATGAGTATAGAGGAAAAGAAAACCAGTGAAACCCTCCCCACATTTCATTTTATTAATCTTTTTGAAAGACATTTTTTTGTGAAAAAAATAAGTGCATGGCAGAATACCGTCATATTCAAAGACACTGGTACAAGCTGAGTGAGGTTAGACACCTCACTTGAAAGAGAAAGGGAGATCTCGAGAGTGTAAAGCTAAACGAAGAAGCGTGAAGAGCCGAACAAGGAAACATGGAGAGCCGAACTAGTATCGGTGCCTAACCATACAAACACTCGAGAATAAACACAAACAATATGAACGAGAGTGAGTGGGATATGCAAGAATTTGGAGCATTGAATGAACCTTGATCTCTGAATTACGTGCCCAACAGTTTGAGAAAATATGAAGGGACGCATAAGGCAAGTTGGTCAGTGGAGGTAATAAAGGAGGTGGCAAGCGATTAATGCTCTAAACTATTCGTTTAAGGTGGCGAGGCTGTCGTTGCCATGCGATTGTTTGATCCAATGTACGTAGATATGTTCACTGATTAAGGAGGCGGATGGGCTCCACTTTCTAGCGAAGGGAAAAATGAGCTCATTTTGGACAGGTCAAATTAAACGGTGCATGACAGGTGATGGGGTGCTCAATTAAAAAAAAAATTATGGTCGATGCACAAGTGGCAGGGTGACGTGGTGGGAAAATTTTAATTTTATTTTAGACCACGTGGACTGCCACATGAAAATCCAAACTTTACCTACCCTAATTTGGGCCCCTCTCCCCTAATGTTCTTGTGACAATCGACTTCTTAAGGGAGCATCCATTTTGTCGACAGTTTATGTGCAGAGTCCTATTCAGATTAACAAATGATAAGTTGCCCAACAATGTTGACAACTCATGTCTAGTAAGTGTTTATGTTTAGAAAAATATCGTAATCAAGGATAACAATGAAAAAAATCCTAATAATGAATATTACAATTCATGAAAACTTGTAACAATTTAGGTATCACAAATACCTAAGATTTAGAGAAAAATTAACTAGTGCATCAATTTTCTATTACGATCGAAATTATATTTCAAGTGGTTGTTTATATTTATGTAGCTAATAAAGATTAATGGTGATATGATTGGTTGTCAATCAACTCATTTAGTATGTTTTTAAAACAAACAAAATTGAGTAGCTTGATTCGATTGAATTTAATAGATAACTGCGAAAGTTAAGAAGATTAAATTAGCAAAAATAGACACGATAATTTCCTAAATTTTTAATATCTATTTTTATAGTTTGAGGTGTGAGATGTGAACGTGATTAATTTTTGATATCTACATTTTAGTTGACTTATGCCTATGATTTATATTTTTTTAATGGATAGTGTTTTCAAATTCTTAAGGGCGATTTGTTAGGCAATGATTATTTCTCTTTAATCAAACTTGTAAGTTATTGGTTTAATGGTTTTTGGAAATGATTGAAGACCATAGGAGCCATGTAAAGTATGTCTTAGATGATGTAAGTAGGTAATGCATGTGGGTGATATTTAGGTGTTAGGTTGTGTAAAAGTGAACTAGGTTCATCATTAAGTACAAATCTAAAGAAGGCAAGTGAAGTGTTTTAATATTCAAATCAAAATATAACAATTAGTTGGAAGGGTTGTGTTTACGTCAAATCTAAATTTGAGATGTAGAAGTTTGGGGATTTTATATATAATTTATAGAACCTAATTGGGTCATTTAGGTAAAAATGAGTTCAAAATGATGGTAAAAAGTGTAAGGTATGCAATTTAAACCATTATAGATGTATGGATTTTTTTGTTGTTTTTGAAACAAATGATATCAATTCTAAGTGTTTCTAATATAAATTAATTTTTCTTTCTTTTAACCAAGGAAATTCTACCCTTGGATTAAAAAGAGAATAATGATCATTGATTTGTTTTAGATGTGTGTTGTCATAGTTGGTTAGGCGTTGAATGAGCTATTGTCAAATAGGAATGCAAAGTACACAATCAATCTAAACAAGGAAGAATACAATCAGGCCAAATAATGGAAACCAATTGAAATTATAGAAATTCCAGAAAAAATATAAGGATCACCAATAAATGAAACCCAAGTGTTGGTATGCTATCTAACTCCAAGAGAATAGGAAAAGGTTATGGTTTACATATTGATTTTAACCAGCTTACCCAAAATTTGTTAGAATTGAAACTTAATAATCCAAAATCTTATATTTTGGAACCCTTGCAAATGGTTAAGATATTGACATGAATAGTACCACCAATATGGCTTGTGTGGAAATGAAGGGTTGTGATAGGTTAACACAATAAAGATGTGATTAGGAGTAAATATGTTTGTAATAAGAGAAATTGGCCATTCCATTATAAAATTTGTGTTGACATTCTTAAAGCACCTAAGCTAAAAAACCATCAAAATTTTTGATCCTTGTTGTCTAATGCAAGGATTTTGACGTAATGACCATCTTTGACATGTTGATTGAATTCTCTAGAAAATATGCTTGAACTAGGATGGCCATGATGATTGTGCTGGGCGCAAGGGCACATGGGACATAAAGGTTTCCCAACACAACACAACACACATGATTAGGCTAGTGTGTGACAATCTACCACAACATAAGGTAAACACAAGTTAATCTTGTGCATGAAAACTATGCATCTATTTTTTTTGGGTGCACAAGAACGATTGTGAGTTAGGTACTCACAATATGGACTACATGAACGATTGATTCAACCACCCCATTAGGTTTATTTTAGCTTTGAAAATATTCAAACCATTCATAGGCCACTTACCCTTCTAGCAAACATGTTCCTCGTGCTTACTTCGTTGGGTTGTCTTGCTTAAGTGCATATGCAATTTCCTATTCTTGTTTTAGTATTTCCTTTCTCCAATTAGACACTTCCATTAGTTGTGAATTTAATCCTTCCAAGGCATGTTAGGAATCCATATCAGATGTATTGAATATTGGTGAGATATCCAAACCCTTTTTGACAACTTGATTTCATATTTGTTCTTTGAAATTTTGCACATAATGCAACATAGACTAATTTATTTTGGGTTTTAGATTTCTATATATTGTACTTTGAGATGCTCTCCTCATGATGCTTCTTGTGTATGAAGCTCCATCATATTTTTCACAAAGTCCTCAAATCTTGTACTTATGTGCCTTGTTTCGACTTCCACTCTCAAAAAAATTGTCACACCTTATTGGGGTGTCCCAAACAACACTAGAAATGGCATCTTGGTGGCTTGTCCATTGAGTTGTATGCAAAATCCACTTGTTCCAACATGGAGTTCTATTGCGTAGGCTTCTCTCCTTAATATTTGAGTAGATTTCTAAGGCTTCAATTGACAACCTCTATTTATTTGTTCATCTATGGATGATATACAAAGCTATAATTAAGTTTCATTCCTAATTTTTTCCTTAAGGTGCATAAAAAATCACTAAGAAATATTGTGTTGCAATTTTATGTGAAGATGCAAAAGAAACCATGTAGTTGAACAATCTCCTTGAACAAATTTATCATTTTGGACTTGACAAGGATTGAAGTGCCATTTTAGAAAAAAATTCAACCACTATAAATAGAGTCATTGCCCCTCTAAGTGCATGAAAATCCAAGTAAAAAATGATAAATCTTCTCATGATTTATTTGGTGTACTCAATGCCTTATGATGTTTCCTTCATTGCTTGGTAGATCTTGTATCTCTTAATGAATCTACACACATTTTTATGCAAACACGGCTAGTGATACTTATCCTTCAACATGGATCATGTATAATTTGTGCTAAAGTGTCCTTTGAGTACTCTCTAATGAGGTTCTTCCTCATCTAACTTTGTGAGATGTACAACTATTGCCTCTTAACCAAGTTACCTCTTGTGTGAAGTACTCATATGTGCCTTTGTGTCTTGCCCAATACTATGCATGAGTTCCATCTATCTATAAGATATGGATATGCACCATTAAAACCTTCATAATCTCCATGCCCATTAGTTTAATCATCATTTCATTGATAAAACATGACTCTTTCTTAATGCATTTGTAACCTTGTTGGTTTTTCATGTGTCATGCTTTAACACAAAAGAGTAACCTTATATTCTACCCACCTCATGTGCCTTTGGTTGAGCTTTGCTTATCGTTGATGAACTTCATTGGTTGGTGGCCTATGCACGTCACTTCTTCTTTGGAAACAAGTATTTCCTTCCTTTTTTCAAAGCTTGCACTATGACATATAATTCTTGGTTGTGGACATAATAACTAGTGTTCTTTAGTATTGTTCAAGTTCTTATTGGAGTATGCAATTGGTCTACCTCTTGACTCAACATAGCACCAATTGTCATTATGTTGCCATCATAGTCAACTTTGAATGCTTTCCAAAGTCATGAAGTGTAAGCATGGGCTCTTCTTATCACTTTTTTATTTAAGAGCACAAAAATCTTGAAATGATAATTGTCCACTTGAAATTGACTTTCCATGTACATTGAGTCATTGTGAGAAAATTATATTGAAGTTCATGATGAACTTGTGATTAAATCTCAAAAGAAATTATAAAATTCTAGCCTTTGTTGCACTTCTTGGCTCAACCCACTCAACCATTGGGTTGAGATTGTTGGGATCCATTTGCAATCCAACTTGATATATTGTGAATTCTAAGTATGCCAAATATTTCATGAAGTTTCACTTATTTTTCTTAGCTCTATGCAAAATTTTCCAAAATGGAAACTTAAGAATGTAAAATCATATTCAAAACCCTTTCAAATGACAAAGACACTGCCATAAATTTCACCATCAAGATGGCTTACACAGATGTGAAGGGATACTATAGGTTTACAAAGTTAAAGTGCACTCAGAAAGAGTTAAAATGTTATTTGAAAAAATAATAGTTAGCCATTCCATAATAAATTGTGTTGACATTATTAAACATTCAACCTAATAATCCATTAGAGTATATGACACTTCCATATAATAGAAGGATTTTGACATTATGCCCAACTCCTTGATAGGTTGAGATTAGTTGAATTCTTTGGAAAATGTACATAAGTAGGTTGCATGGGATGGTGGGGTAGCATGCATTCTCTTGAGTTACAGACTACATTAGAAGCAAGGGTGTATGGGATACAAGGAACTTCCAGTACAACACAACAAGGACATTAAACCAACATAGGAAAATATTGACAGGGTGCGCACAATGTATGCCTACATATGTGAACACATTTTTTTGGGTGGTACAAGTTTGTCCCAACCCAAGTATGCTCCTACATGATAGTTTTACATGGAAGGTATGAAACAATGATTGTAGATATGGAGACTTGAGGTCCACATAAGCCATGGTAGTTATATAGGTAACTTGAGGTATTAGTTATTTATTCTTTCTCTTTTTTTTGATCTTTTCCCTTTCTTTTGAGTTCATTACAAATTATTTCCCCTCTTTTCAATCTGATTAATTTTAAAAACATAGTAATAATCATATGTTTGATCCATCAAGGCCCAAAAAATCTTAATAGTCACAACCTATCAAACCTAAAAAACCTAAGAATTTACTCTGCATTCATGTAAATACAACTCTGAACATGCTTAATAATTTGAAACATTATTTTTTAAATACCATTGTATCTTTTGGTTGTTTTATCATGCGCCCATATTTTATTTTCTTGTCTTGCTTAGCCATTTGTAAGTTTTAATCACTTGAACATTATTGGGCTTTTGCATTTTGATGAATTTGTTCCAGCCATTTGGGATCTTGACTTTAAATGTCATGTAGTTTGATTCAAACCTAGTAGATGTCACAAAGTCCAAATAACATAGAATCTACACTATGTTGCATAATACCACTACCACATTTCTTGGTACAAAACTTGTGCCATCATCTCGATAGATCAAGACTTCCAATTTCAACACCTTAGTTCATGATTCAATTGATGTTAGGCACTAGTGTTTTTACATATGCAAGGACCTATACATAATTTATTTCTTTATGTTTTCATTTTTGTCATTACATTATAAATATTTGTGATTTTCTTCATTTTTCATGTACTTTTGATCCAATAATTATTACTAATGTTTTTTCCATTGAAAATATTAAAATCCCAAAATTAATACCAATTTTAGGAGTTTATAAGTGTAATATAATTGGGATGTATTATAGGAAGTTGCATAGCTTGTAAGGAGTGTCAATGAAGGTCTTAAGAAGGTACTAAACCTTTTTAATAACTTAATAAGATAGTGGCATGAAGAGGAGATCTCTCAATACTATGGAGTTTTCTTCCATTTTGTGTTTCTCTAAGTTTATTGTCTAATCATTTTCATTTGTTCTTTACCTCTTTTATCAAATATGTTCTTATTAGATTAACTACACTTTACAACATAAAAAACTATTTTAAATCATACTATAGTTAACTAGGATTCATGTTGTTGAATTATCCACATTAATTAAGGATTTGATTTTTATGAGGGAAGGTTTTCTTGGATTTTATGTTTTTTATTTATTTGTGTTTAGATTTAGAGATTCTCTAGTAGAAATGGGAAAGTAGTGTTGATTCATAGGTAGGTAGAGATGGAGTTTAAATATTATAAAAGATAAATGAGCACTATGGTATGCTTAGATGATGCTACACCTCTAGATGGAGAGCATATATTCCTCAAATTACATATTGCTTTATGGGGAAGCTATAAAGTTCTTTAGAGATTTTGATGGAGAGATGGACTGGTGTGTTTAGAGAGGCCTTTGAAAGTAATTAGAATACATGGAAATGCTTCTTATAGTAATATTTTGAGGACAATGTTGTGTACATTTCAATCTTTTAAAAATTATAGAAAGAAAAAATAAATGTAAATAAAAAATAAACAATATATACCATAACACAAATGTACATGGGTAAAAATCTTTCGAAATAAAAATACCACACTCCAAAGCAACTTGTAGAGAAAGCCTTTACAAGAGTATCACCAACCAAAGATTTGGATGACAAAGATTTGGACAAATTCTTACTTTTGATAGTATCTACAAAACTTACACACGACCTCCATCTCAAGCACCCAATATACAATTCATACAAAATCCAAAACTATCTAATGGTAATTAGAATCCCATGACCTAAAACCACCCAAAAGTGGCACCTAAATCATTCCTTAGGATGTGCCATAAAACATATCATAAGTTGGCCAATTGGTATAACTCCCCTTTACAACTTTTTTATGCATCCAACAACATTTTACATTTCCTATGCAAACTTTTGGTGGCCATAACTTTTGATATGATGGGTTTGTTGTGCTTGTTCCTTTTTAAAATTGAAGTATTGAAAGAGATCTACACAATGGGGGACCTCATAGGTGGTGTAGAGTAATCAAGAATTTTTTATTTTGTCCAAAAACCAACCTTAAAGCTATAAATTGAGTGTTTCCATTTTATATCCAGAACTCACCCTTTTTATAATATTAACATTAGGAGAAAGGTTGAGAAACTTTTCCAAAAAACATTAAAAAAATGTAAAACTCAATGTTAGACTTTATAAAGACATGTGATAAAAATTGTCTTAGGAGAAAAACAACATAATAATGACATGAAAACAATTACAATAAAATGATAGAATTACAATACCCCAGTATTTGTATTCAATGATCAAGAGAAATGAAAGGAAATGTCTACAATATGTAGCTTCTAGTTGAACAATTAGAATGATAATTTCTTAGAGGGATTGAGTTAGCACAAGTGAACTAGTTGATTAATTCAATGTGTAGGAGCCTTCAAGGCAAGAAATTCAATTTGTAAGTGAAGTTCTCATATTTCTAAATTAATCAAGTAAATACAACTAATTACCTAAACATAATTAATATAAAAGGTGCAATATAAAATTACACATACACCTCCTTTGAGTGCAATTAAGGTTAAAAATAAATGGGTCCTAGCAAGACAAGTCTGAAGAGGTTGGAAAATATTGAAGGCAAACAAGGAAGATAAAAGCAATACAAAAGCAAAATACCTTCACCTAGAATATTTTCTTCTCTTCTTGATAAGTGAAAATGGAGTGCAACCTTATTCCATTTGATTTTCTCTTTGAGGCTGATATGTGGATTGCTCAATTCTCTAGCATAACTTTGATATGATTTGATAGTGATGATGATAAGCTTGATTCAATAGAGATTTTGATAGCGTGTAGGTATGATAACTCAAGATCTTATAAAAATGAAGGATGAGAGCCTTTAGATATAGATTTTTGAAGAGGCAAAATCAATGACTAGGAATGATTGATGATGGATGGCTAAGATTGAAGGAGGATTAAGGTGTGGATAAAATATGCAATCATATGAAAAATGTCAAATGATGGATAAGATCTAGGTTTAGGATTAAGATAAGGATAAAAATCCTTATTGAAATGGTTAGTATTAAGGTTAAATGGGATGAATGGATAAAATGAAAAATAAGTTTTATTTTTGGATAGGTGTGTAGGTTCAATTAATTTAGACAAGGATTTAGTTAGACATGTGAGAGAGACATTTGTCACATGAGAACAAATTTAGATTATGATCCATGCGAACAAAATGAAAAGCTAGGATTAGATGGACAAGGATAGAAGAAAAAAGGGGAATTAATTAAATAATGGGATAATGTGAAGAAATAATAATTAAATAAATAATAAATATTTAATTAATTAAGGGATTAAGATAAGGATGGGAATTGATTGGATAAGGATATGCTAAAATTAGTTGCAGATGGGTAAAGTCATTTTTTAGGTGTCTACATTTTTCCCCTCTTTGATATGATGTCGCGAAGTGGTGTTGTATCAAAGAGGTTTAAACCATAGTGGATGAAAGAGGATACAAATAAAAGATGATGCCTCAATAAATGGGAAAATGGAAAAGGATGAAGAAGGAAAGATTAGGATGAAGAAAGAAAAATTAAGATGATTAGGTGATGGGATGCCCCCTCAAGAGGACATGTGGGTTAGGAGAACATGGGTGTGGTCTTGAAATAGAAGGGAACAATGAGGGATTAGGATCAAGAATCATATGAAATGGAAGATTAAAGAGGATGAAGGAGATGAAAAATGAAGGGGAATTCAATGAGAATCCATAGGTTACATTAGCATGTATTGAGTAATCCTAATATTTGATATAACAAAGGTAAGTATGCACCAAGGTATGAGGAACCAAAGTGATAAGTTAGCCTTTGCATGGACTTGACACTCAAGCAATGACAAGCATGAAAAAAAAGACAAAATGATGCCCCAATATACACTCGTTGTGACACACCAAGATATAGATAGGTCAAGACTATTGTAAGTAGGTGTAATCATGGGTAAAAGATATTGATCAAAAGATAAATCAAAACATAACTCACTGCAAACATGTCCTATAGTCAACATATCTCTTGCCAAAGATCAAATGATGAGGATGATGATGATGATTGATTTTATTGTGATTAGGCATGGATAATCACCTAATCAAGGCTTTTATTTAATTACTCAAGCTTGGATAATCATTTAAGAAAGAATTTGATAAAGGTGATAATGATTGATTGCTTGATTGATCGACAAAACGATAGGATGACTAATTAGTGTTTGAAAAATAAGCTTATGAGATGATTCCAATTTAAGGATTGATGTCTTGGTTGCAATATTTATATTGATTGAACATCAAGGCTGAGGAGCTCAGGTGTCTAAATTTTTTAATGATTTTGATGGTGGGATGAAAGGATGATGATTTCATTATTATGCTTGAGATGGGATGGATATGATAGGAGATAGGATGGGTTGATGTTTGATTTATTATGGATGAATATGTAACTCCAAATACATGAGACTTGAAGGCCAAAATGAGAGGAAAATAAGGATATACACCATCAGTCCTTAACATTATTTAGATGCAACTTCCACATCTAACACAAGGGAAATAATGAGAAAGGGATAGGAATGATATAAAAATTGAAGATGGGTGATAGTTTATTATGAATGGATAAGAATGATAGGAAAATCCCTTTATTGGATCACTCACCTCCCCCATGGGACAATCACAATTTTTTGAGCTAGCCAATAAATTTTTCACTCACTTTTCCTATAACATAGAACACAATATCACCATGATGGATAAATTCAAGACTAAGAAAAATAATGGTGAATCCTTTACCTCATTTTGCAACAAGGGAGACATCTTGCTAGCCATTTTGCATGGCCTATACCTAAAAACAACTTGTAACTATCTTTTTTGAGAACTTAAACATTGAATTGGGCTTCCATATTTGCATGCAATATGCTCACTCCTTTGATGAAATCATAGAAAAAGGAGTAGCTATAGAAAAATATCTTATAACCAAAGTCCTAGTCAAGATATACAAAGAAGGTAAATACAATAATTTCCAATCTAGTGACAAATCCTATTTTTGGAATAAAAATAAAAATGCGGTCAATGATGGTGTAACTGATTCAAAACATGTTCAAAATATCCAAATACCTCCACCATCTTCATCCCATAATAATCTAGCTCACTAAAAACATGTGGTTATCCCTAAAGGTCAACCTAAAAGACACACTAGACATTAATATACCCCCTTGGGTGAACCAATCAAAATTTTCCTCTAGAAGATCATCCTAGCCAACATGATCCAATTTCCACCCATCAAAACCCTTGTCCTTAATGTTCCTAATCTCTCTTTGTACAAACAACATGAATTTTATGACTACCATAGGGTTCATGGACATAAAACCTCCTCATGCATGAAGCTTAATAACTCTATCCAAGATCTTATTGATAGAGAATATATCTCTATCAAAGGCCATACATCCCCTAATGCAAACTTGGGTATATAAAAGAAACCTTTTCCTCAACGTAATGATGGTAAAAATTCCACATCATATAATGCAACACCTTATACATACATGAATAATATCTCATCTGATTTTTTCATTAGCCACACTGAATAGAGTCCTTCCCAAGTAGTCAAAATAACTCTTAAAGAACCTAATTGTGTCATCACTACCCAACATGGTCGGATTATTATTCAAGGAGATTCCCCCTCCTCTCAACCTAAAAATAAATATAGCATCTTCAATAACTTGAATAAAACACCAACACAAGTATCTATTCTTGAGCTAACTTAAAACATATCCTATTCACAAGGACATCCTCAAGAAATCCCTCCATGAGTCTTGTGTCCCTAATGAAATTTATCTTGTTCAATTTAAATCCATGATAGGACACATATCATCTCCACACACCCTCACTTTCCAATAAATACATGCTTTCAATTGATCCCTCTCATAATCACCCGCTTCACTTTCAAGACCACATCCATAAAACCACAATCAAATGTGTCCTAGTAGATGGTGGATCAAGACTTAATATTTTCAGCCTAAGCCTAATAAAAATACTTGGATATCTTGATGATGTTGTTGATCCCCAACTAAAACATATCATAACAACATATAAGAAATATTTTCATGAATCTAAAGGTTATATCAAGCTACTCATCCAGGTCAAACCCATAACAATTGAAACTACTAACCAAATCTTAGACCTTGATATCCCTTATAACATCCTTCTTGGTCATCCATGGATCCATTCCATCCACATTCCATCAATGCATAAAGTTACCCCACAATAGAACTATAGTGACTTACATGTTGATCCAAATTCATTTCAATATTGCAAATTCTTACAAAGTAGTCATGGACTTTCACAACATTTCCCTACCAACATTGCATCATCATCTTCATCCTCATACATTGATCCTTCAATGCTACCCACCTTTCGTACTCCCTCAGAGATCAAGGCTAAGATCAAATACCCGTGTATTAGAGAATATGAGCTACAAGCCTTCCACATCGAACCCACATCACCATCCACTTCATCCCTATCTTTTGATGTCCATGATAATCCTATGTTTAATCATGAAATCTATGATAATCCACTCTTTGATCATGATCATATGGAGGACATCCAAGATCATATCCCTTCCACTTCACAATATTTCCCTATAGAACATCTCAGATTAGGGTATGCATCTCCTAATGCTGCCTCTACTACCCCCTTTTTAAACTTGTTAAGGATGTGCAAGATTCCTTTGACATTAAAAATACCAAAAAGAATAGTCATAAATAACCCATTGAGTGCATCGCCAACCTTTTTCACAAATCACATATCCTTACCATTTTATCCAATTCATCCACCTCCATCCATCTCCTAGACTTGGATCAACAAGTATCATCCAAAATGAACAAGGCTATCAACCAAACTTTAAAAATAAAAAAAATCCTTTATCAAATGGAGATCCAAAATCAAAATCCAAGACAAGTCCTTTAGTCAAAATTGAAATTAGATGTTGTTCAACACTGAATTTTTTAAGTTATTCAACATGGAATCAAATGAAGGTGTCAAGCCTATTTAGAAAGTAGTTGGAACTGTGACCTGGTTGAATGACCACATCCATGACAAGAATGTGTATGAATTCTTCTTCATAAATTAATTACAACTCCTGGGGAAGAAAGGTTGGGGATCGGTATTGGCCAGCGACCTCATTAAGTTTGCACAAATGGAAGCTATGAGCAAATAAATTATGAAAATATTTTTTCTCCATCCCAAGGTTTAATAGAAAACATATTTGATGCTAATTTTTTGAAAGATAATGTAAGATTACCAAAGAAGCTCTTGTTCTATTCAAGGAAGGTGAACATGGAAACTTTGAATTTCTACATTAGCAATTACAGTGATTTATTTTCTCTAATTTAGATTTAATGTCTTTTTGGGGTCATTGGAGGAATGTTCTTCTTAATGTCCCTTTGAACTCTAATATACTTAGATTGTGCTCTATTTGAGCCTATGTAAAATTTCAAGTTTTTAATATAATGGGAGTTGCCCCCTTAGTAGCACTTATGTATCAAAAAATAATAATCACACAAGTTCAATAAGAACATAACATATAACTTAGGTTCACATAAGACAATATGATACATCATGAAAGCACAAAGATGTCTAAGATTCCATATTGCCCCTACAAAGGTTTGTGGATTGGTGGGGGAAGCCATAAATCCTAGGAATGGAAAATCTAAAATCACAAATTACATGTGAGATATCATTATAAGAAGTGTCAAGAAAAATCATATATAGATCATGAACATGTAAGTATATAAAATAAAAAGTAATATAAACATGAGAAACTTGGATTAGCATAATATCATAATATGTAAGCCTTGTAATGACTAGGAATCCTATAATTAACATCATCAAAAGATATCCATAAAAAATATGACTAGAAATGCTAATGTGAACCTTGAAAATTATATGGGATAAAATTTATAAGATGTGTCATCATATAGTAATAACCATAAAAGAAATATCTTCACATCCATGCGATTTTTAAAATGATCTTGAAAGATTTGTTAGTATTGATCATGTTATAGTTATAAAATATGATAAAATGAGCTCATCATAATAAATGCCAACATAAGATGCCCCTTATAATTGGTTGATGCCAATCTATTATAGAAGGTGAACCCTATGAAAAAATATGGTACATAATCCCTACTTTTAAAAAATTGGCCTTTGCAATTAATATGGGAAAATGAGCTACTTCAATCATAGTATAATTAATGCTACATGCCATCACAAGTATATAAATTATCATAGAGAATAACTATATGGTAAATGGAAATTGATAAGTAAAACAAGAGAAGGGGTCAAACTTGGTATAGTCCTATTGTATATAAAGAAGAGATAAAAGGGTAAAGGGTGATTCATTTTTAGTATTAATCTTGTAAGAGAGGTATCCTAGAGAGACATTGTACTACTACACAAGATACATTTTAAATATTAGATGTAAAATGTATGAGCATAGGTAATGCTATTACATGGGATAATAGTGGAAGTAGGTGTAACTAAAGAGGGAGGAGAGGTAGGTGCACTAAACAAGAAGGTGTATGAAGAAACTATTAGCACACATAAATTATAAGACCTCTAACTATTGTGACTTATTGATAAAAGTATTATGAAATATTTCTACTAATTATTGAAGATTTTAGTAAGAGATAAGCTAGAAAATTCATTCACAATTTATGATGTTGCTTCACGTGGGGATCAAATGATCATAATAATTCAAATTAAACATGGGAATCCACTTGAAATTTTAGTAGCAATGTTGATAGTAGGGCTTCTCAACAACTATAAAATAGCCCAAAGAAATATTACCAAAAGCTATTACACTCAGAAGATTCTATTGGCCTTTGGCTTTTCCTTTGATTGGGTGAGCTAGATATTGAGGTGTGTGACCTCTTCCTCTTTTTCAGTTATTGTGAATAGGGAACCTTCAGAGCTATTTGGGGTTACTAGGGGCCTTCGTTAGGGAGATCCGCTCTCTCCTTATTTGTTTATTATTATGATAGAGGGGTTGGGTCAGATTCTTAAGTCTCGGGTTTCACAGGGACTGATTCATGGGTGGTAGTGGGGGACGGGCTTGCCTACGCTTTCTTATCTCCAATTTGTAGATGACACCTCTCTTATGGGACTGGCTCGTATTAGGGAGGCTGAATCCTTCAGGACAACTTTGGAAATCTACCTAGCGACTTCGGGCCAAATTCTCAATGAGCAAAAGTCATCTATATTCTTTTTTAATACTCCTCAAGCTATCCAACGGAGGATTGCAGCTATTTTGCGGTTTCAAATTGGGTCTCTTCCCTTTGTCTACTTGGGTATTCCTCTTACTGTTGGTCGTCAGCTCAGATCCTCCTAGAAGCTATTGCTTGATAAGCTTGGGTGGAAGGTTACTCATTGGACCCATCGTTGGTTGTCTACTACTGCTAGAGCGACTCTTCTTAAGTTTGTTATCCAGGCCCTGCCCATCTATAGGTGCTTTGTTCAAGCGGCTCCTATGTATTTCCTTAAGGAATTTGATTCTCTTTCTCATCAATTTCTTTGGAGCGGTAATTTGTTGTCTTGAAAGTGGAGCCTTGTTAAGTGGGATTCTGTGTGTAGACCAAAGTAGGAGGGTGGTCTTGGTTTACGTTCTGCTATTTTGAATGGGAAAGCTCTTGCTGCCAAGCTTTACTGGCAATGGTGTACCAATCAACATCAATTATGGACTTGTATTCTCAACCATAAATATCTTTGGGGGGTTGCTTCTTTTGAGGTTCCTCGCTATCCTATGGAAGGGAGGGGTTCTATGATTTGGCATACTTTGAAAGTAGGGGCACAGTTGATTAAGTGTGCATTTTTTTGGATCTGTCATTCGGGGTCACTGGATTTTTTTTGGTCTGATTCTTGGGATGGTCACCCTCCTATTCTCTCTTCTTTTCCTCACCTCCAATCCCTTTGTGATGTTTTTATTGCAGTCGGCTGGGATACTATGGAGCATTATAAGGTGGAGCAACATGGTGGTTTGGCTATAATTTTTCGCTAGAAGCATCCTTCTGAGTGGCCACCTGGAGGGTCTCAGGGGGATAGGCGTGAGCTTTCCCTGCTTCTTGCTTCCTGTGCTTGTAATTCTTTCAGGGCACCTGATGTCTTGGGTTGGGATGGTCCAAAGTTTTCTGGAAAGTACTCTATGGTGGCCGGTTATAAGCAGTTAGGTAGGCAGTTGTTTAGGGACATTGATGTCCCTTGGTGAAAGCATGTTTGGCACAACCTATCATGGCCCCTATGTGTGTTTTGTGTCATGGTTGTAAAGAGAGTGTCTCCCATCTCTTCTTCCAATGTTCCTATGCTAGAGAGATTTGGAATTTTTGGTGGGGGTGTGGAATACGGCATGTTGGCATGCTTCCTCATTGGTGGAGTTGGGGAACGGTGGGGTAGGGCCCTTGTTTCTACCTCCTTTCTTCAAGCTGCTTGGGCTCTTGGGCCATCCTTTATTATCTAGAACCTGTGGTTGGAGAGGAATAGGCGGATTTTTTAGGATTCGTTGTTGATGGCCCCTCACCTATGGTGGAAAATTCTACACTCTTTAGGGGAAACTATTGTGGCTAAGTGTGATATGACTGTGTTGGTGGATCCTCATGATGTTGGTTGTTGTAATCATCTTCATCTTCCACCTCTGCAACGATAGCTCATGCGCAAAAGATGTAAACATCCTACCCCGAAGGTGAATAGGGAGGGAAGATGGACCCCTCCTCCTCATGGAGTCCTAAAAATCAACTTGGATGGCTCTTCTCATGGAAATTTGGGTCATGTTGGAATTGGGGGTGTTGGTGGGGATAGCTCTGGGGATGTTCAGTTTATCTTCTCTGTGTATAAGGTTCTTCATACTAATCATATTATGGAGGCTCATGCCATTTCATTGGCTGTGGAGCGAGGTAGTCATTTGGGATGGTGAAGGATCATATGTGAGTCTGACTCCCAGATTATGGTGAACTTACTAAAAAGGCAATATTTAGATGATGTGAGTTGGTAGTTGGCTTTGATTGTGGAAAAAATTCTCACTCTTTGTGCTTCTCTGGACTATATTAATTTCACTCATATTCCTCAAGAATGGAATGGTGTTGTTGATTGCTTGGCTAAATGGGCTTCTGATCATATTCATGATTGGAATTTGGTGGATCGAGGTCAACTACCCCCAAATTTATCTCATCAATTGTATCACTTGGTTGAACTTGATAGGGCCATTTAATGCCCTTTCTTTGTAATGTTTTCTTGTTTGAATAAAGTTTTTACCCCTCCTTGATGTTAAAGAAATAATCTTGTTAAATCAAGCTAAGGCCCTTGAGTAGAGAAAGGAATGAAAAAAAAATCAAGTGAAGCTTGATGAAGTGCCTGAGTGAAGCCCTTGATTGAATTTCCAATATTAAATGGAATATGAGTAAGTCTCCAAGATTCAACCTATTCAATTATTTATCACATGTTCAACTCAACCCAAAAGAGTAAATTTGACTATGAGAAAACATAGTGGGGTTTTGACAAAAATCCTTAAAAGGAGAAGGTTCTTGAATGACCTATGGCATAAATAACTTACTATGGAAATAAGATATAAAAATATAATACAAAATATATTAATTTCAAATATAAAAATAATTTAAATATTTATATATTGGATTTGGAAATAAAATCCTAGTAAGGTATTCAAGGTTACGTAGATTGGGGAAAATGCTCACATAATTAGACACAAAATATAGAAGTAAAGGTATAGTAATGAAGTAGCAATACATAGGATCACAAACTCTCATGAGAGCCAAAAAATGATAGAGAAAACATATTACTAATCTATAACCTTAAATAAAAGTATAAATCCTAAATCAATGTTACAGGGTGATGTAGGATTAGATGGATTCACCAAATGTAAGGGTAAAATTATATTTTTATGTAAATTTAAGCTAGTCAAAGTAATGCAAGCAATATAAGTATAAATTAACCTATATTTGGTTAATAATCATAGGGAATGGATGAATGTGTAGTAAATAACATTTTAAAAATTGAATGAGGAATGATAGGGTACTTAGTTCTTGGAACTATGATGAATATTTTGAGTAATTATGTTATATAGAATTGTTTTTCCAATGCTAAAAAAATGATATCCTCAATGTACTTGTTTAGAAAAATTAGTAAAAAAATATTGTTTGGATCATATGAACACCATGTATGACCAAATTTTATCACCATTAAAGTGTTATGAGGCATGGAGCTATTGTGGATCCAATAAGGTTGATCCCACATACTATAGTTTTATGACTCGATTCACCCCTCTCACCATCAACTATTACAATGTAAGGACTAGATGTATTTAAAAATATTCCTAAGGGAAATTACTATATCATGAGGGGGCATCAAAGCACAATAATGTGTCCCACTTTTAAGCTTATTGGGCCACAAAAATTAGTGGTTTCAACATTCAACACATTCTATCAATCATATAAAATAAATTGTTAAGAATTTAAAGATGACATAAACTAGTGATTTGTGTCATTTTCTTTGTAGATTCAAAAAAAAAAAAAATTCTATCATTTTTGGATAGTTTTCATTAAAAATAATTATTTTTCTATTATTTGATAGTGAGTGACATGTTACAATAATGCTTAAATTTTTCTACACATAATTCCACAATTTCTTGGAATAAGATCTCCAACTCCAATATCTAATGTACAAGAATTTTTTATTCATTTTTATTTTTATTAATTTTTTCTTAGTACTAACTTAAATTTAGACTTACTTTTTACTATAAATATTTATTTTTGTCTTTGTTGAAACAAAGACATCAATGCAAAGATCAACACAATTTTTTTAAATAATTGACCTAGTTTGCTAATTTTTTTAATGTCTCAACTAGAGGTCTTTATTTTTATAATGGATCCATCTTGATTATTAAATAAATTCAATTTTTTAATAAAAAATATCAAATATTATATTTTTCATAAAGCTAATTCTAAGTTCTACGTGCACGTAATCTTGTGTTCAAATTTTATTTGACCCTATGCACATGATGAGAGGTTGATTCTTTTGACAAATAAAATTACATGTGGATAGGAGATAAAATGATACCATAGGGGTGCCACATAAGTAGGTTTCATCAAAGCTCCTTGAGTGCTACCTTGATAAGGTTAACAATTCAAATAGTGGAGATTGTTATATCAACCCAAAATGTTCACTTCTATGATCATTGACCTTATCAAGCTGCAATAAAATATGGGGCCAACCAATTTTTTGGCACTTCTAGTTATTCTCATTTTTTTGATATTATTATATTAGGGAAAATTGTTGGGAAATTTCCAAGTGGGTGTGAAGAAAAATGGGAAATCTCTAACTTAATCAAAATAAATCACCTAAGTATGTTGTTCAATGTCAAAATCTATTGTCATTGAGGATGTTGTCAGTATTACACAACATACATAGGTGATCTCTTTTGATTGAGTTAGATATTTTCCATTTTGTAATCATGCCCATACTTGGAGATTTCCTAAAACATTCCCCACTATGATAATATTCAAAAATTTAGAGTAGCCAAAACTACCAAAATAATTGGTAGGCCCCATGTTTTATCACAACTTGATTAGATCAATGAATCAAGAAGTGGACAATTCAATAATTCAAATTGATACACAAATGTCTACTTCTTAAATTGTTGACCTTATCAAGTTAGTGCCTAATAGGTACAATTGAAAAGAGGGAGAATAGATGGAGGAGGAATATTCTAACATGTCACTTCATAAAATGGAAGGTATAGACCAAAGTGATAAGAATGGTGTTATCTCTTTGAGAATATTGAATACCCATCTATCATGTCATGTCACATGTAATTTAAGATCATATTAACCATAAATATTGTGGTAATTGGGTTATTCCTTGAATATCCATGAAAGGATATCTTTTATCCATACTTTATTCATTTTTTAATTTCCACTAGATGGATTGAATTAAAGGAGCCTGTATTGAAACCCTATATTAAAGGGTCTTGGATCAAACCCCTAATTTATTAATGAGGGCTCATGGATTAGATCAAAACATTCCACTAGCTATCTAGAAATAATGCTAAGTTGGTGTAAAATTTTGTCTAATCAACTTCTTTTGAGTACACAACCTTTACCAAGTCTCATGCACTAGTTTGTAGGTAAACATGCTAAAATAATTAGGAACCTTTTCCCCCTAGATCAATAAGTTGCCAGGTTTCTATAAGGGTCTCTACCTTCTCTAGCTAAGAGATAACATCCAATTCTATAGCTAACCAACTGATCCATATCCCCTTCTTCCATTAATTTCATCCATCAATTTTAGGGTTTGTTTGTCAATTCATAATAAAAATATTCCTCAAAAACATGTGCCTTGTGTTCTTCCACATTAAATATTTTTTTACCACACATAATATTTTAAAGAGTCCATGATTTGTAGAATATATTTTTACTATAGTTAGTATAGGTCAGTGGGGTTTTATCAATTACTACATTGGCTATGGATAAGTGATCTATCATAAGGAAAAAGGGTGGAGTCATATATGAAATATAATTTATCTAAAAATGTAATGGATTCTTTGTTGCTATTAGAAATTTAAAGGAATTATGGATGGTAGAAAGTAGAATTTGGCAAGTGGGGATATTGGCTTAGACCAAAAGTTTTATAAAAGTTGAGATTGATAAATTACTTTTGAACAAGTCTACTTGTTGAGTGTACATATTCCCAAATTTCTACTTATTGTAATGATCTAAAATATAAATCCTGCAAAACAGATCTAAATTAGAACATGCATGCAATATAAATAATCATTCAATGGATGCAAAGGAGAATATGAAAGAAAAGGAATGAGACTAGAACAGTCTCACCCATTTTTCTCCTCCATGACTACTTCCATTGTACCTCCTCAAGCTTGCTGTTATGATAATAATGCCCTCAGCCTTAGTGTGAACAAACTAATATATGCCTAGCCTTAGCACATGCCTTTGAAGGATTTTTAAATAAACTAATATGCAAATAGCAATTTAATCCTATTATGCAAATAGTAATATTAAGCCTATGTGAAATAAGAAATGCCAAAATGAGAATAAATTAGATGATTGATCGATAATAATGATTCATGGATCCCAAAAATGAGATCAAGATTGTCATTTTATAGAAAATGCAATCTTGAACGGACGGACAAGATGAGAGATTTGAAGAATGCCCTAGAATCAAAGGTCAAGATTCAATAAGGCAACTCTCATTTAGGGTTAGGGAAAAATACCCATATGTGTGAATAAGATTTAATTAAATGAATTAAATCAAGACTAAATGTGACAGTTGAGATGAAATTAGTAAAAAATCAGAAGACAAGAGGATAAGATTTTTAGAAAATTAGTAATTTTAGAAATTACTTGATTTGTAGAGTAATAATTCCATTTTGAATTAAATTAATTCAAAATATGGATTTTGTGAGATAAGAAGTAATTGATTTTTGAAATTAATTACTAAATGAAGATTCAGTTAAGTATGTAAGATATTTTTAAATGATTTTCTTTATTTAAAAATATAGAAGTGTCACATACAATAATTAAATAATTACAAATAATTATTTAATTTAGAAGAAGTGGTTTATTAATTAAATAAATTAGCAAATCTATTTAATTAAGAGGATTTAGGAATTAGTGACACATTAAATAAATATATTCATTTAATAATCATGAGGACATTAATGATAAGGATTAATTAAATAAATTGATGACTTTATTTAATTATTAGAAGACTTTGACAATTAGTGACATATTAAATTAAATAAATAAGATCTATTTATTTAATAATCATGAAGAACGAAAGATTATGAATTATTTAATTAATGGTTGAATGTGGGTTAGGGACATAATTCAAATGTTATAATTATGCTAGGACGAAAGGTGGTAACATATTGCTTGCAGGCCTAAGTCATTTTTAGGTGTCTACATTTATCACAACCTAACAACATCAAAAATTCAATATGTGGACATTGTGAACTATCAACCTAAACCATTGATGCTATCAAGTTGGATAAGATACAAAAATAATAAATAGGAAAACTCAAATAATAATTATTATCAAAGAAAGCTTTAAAATTTGAAAGTGAATGTGTTCATGCTTTGAATAGGTAGAAGGAATTAAATGAAAGTGACTTCCATCACACACCACTAAATTCCCTATGCATCATTTATGTCAGTATGAATTAGGTGTTTTACCTAACTAGTTCACCTAGTAGGTCCTATTCACATGCTAATTTTACTTAGGTTATAAGAATATTTTTAGAAGTCTTAGTTGGCATTAGATATTAGTTTATCTTATGTCTTTTACTTCTTGTGTCTTAGGCCATTTACTATTAGTTGTCTCATGTCATAGGATTAAGAAAAATTTCATGATCTTATTTAATCTTATGTCTCACCTTGGCTATATAACCAAGGGGTTCTCATGTGTAAGTCAACAATTATAATCCATTGTAATCTATCATTCACATCCTTTGATAAAATAACATTATTATTTTATAGCTAATCTCTCTTGTGCTTTCATAGGATTTCTTAGATCTTGGGTGGCTACAATATTCAACAAAATCTAACATGGTGTAGAGTATTCTATACCAACTCTTACATGATATTAGATCTTGTGGGATTTCTTCTTATTAGTCTTAATTGAGAAATCTAGGTTGTAAATATTGGTAGATCTTGAAAAGTTGAGTATGCTCTTCTCTTGCATCGAATGATGATCTAGAGAATTAAAAAACTTAAAAGAAATACCATATTGGGGGTTTTCTCTTTGTGGCTTTATATTTTAGGTCAAAATTGGAGCCTTTTGGTGAAGACCTAAGCTCACCATTGAATTCAGATGGTTCAAGAAAGTCAGTATTTACTTTTGTTTCGTCTAAATTGATTATCTGAGGCTAGATATATGAGGGTTTGAAGCTAGGAGGCGGTTGCCAAATCTTGGAAGCTACAATTTTAAAGCATTTTGAGTCAAAATAGAACCTTTCATCATGCTCAAAAGACCCAAAAATGTATCGATCAACTATTAAATCATCAAAAACTGAGCACTTCACTTGGAGCCTAAGGAAAAATCACCCTCCTTCATTGTTTGTGTAGTTGTATGATTTCCATATTTGTATTCATGCAAGTAGTGTGTGCAAAGGTATGATCAAGTGAAATAATATCATTTTAATTTAATTTTTTTTTAATTAAAGATTAAATATTAAAAAATTTGCAAAAAAGTTGTAGGTAGTAACCTTGTAGCGCAGGCCACCATGTACTTGCACTGGGTACGATGTTGTGAAAAAGGTACCATGTGGCACTATAGTAGCCCACCTATCATGGCAGGGCACCATGTACTTGCATGGCTTGGTTAATAGGATAGATAGTCAAAACCTGGAAGACACAAAAAAAACTCGCCAATCAAATATTTTGCCGAATATTCCAAATACTGATGGTTAAAAGAATATTTCAGAGTATAAAAGATTTTGTTGCTTGAGAAGATTATGTCCAATGCAAGGCATATTCTTTCAACCTCCTATGCTGACGTCAGTAGGTTGGCTTTCCAACTTGCCCCCCTTCACGGTTCACAGTTTTGATTTTGGACTCCAACTTCAGAAGGGCATATCTCAGTCATACAATCTCCTTTTTGGGAGATTTTTTTATTTGGGATAGAATTTTGTGCTCTTCATAGTGGTGCAATTTTTAAATTTTTTTTTTTGGAAATTGTAGATTCTCATAGGGGTTGTTGAGTCGTTCTTGTTTTGGGAACTTCTGGGGCTCCATTCTCACTCCTACAATAAAAATTTTGGGTGTAGTTTTTTTAAAATTGCATATTATTTTTATAATTTATAGTGGTATGATCATATTGATCCCATTTTTTATAAAATTGAACTTTGAATTTGTGGTCAAATTTTTCATCTGTAAGCACTAAAATCAAATCCACTTTTTTGTTTTTGGAAATCGACACCTGTAGTCACACTAAGAATAAAGTGTGAGATCATATATTACAAGGTTGGATTCTTGATTGATAATTTGGGGGGGGGGGGGTAATATTTGTAGGATTTAATGGTGAAATTCTCAACACCCCAAGATCACCTACAAGACAACAATAACTTCCACAAGAGATAAATGACAAAAATATCATGCTATGATTATGGATGCAAGATTTCCAGTTGACAATATACATATGATGCCTTGCTTATAAAGGAAATTTGTGAGATAATATTATACAAGATTTTGTCATGTGTCTTAATCCTGTATAATGAAAAAACTACCTCAACAAATATTAAATGACTTAGGACACAAGCATTAAATTCCAAAAGATAAGATAAGATCTAGTGACAATTAACACTATCTAGAAAGATTCCCTCTTGGGACCTAAGTGGACTTAACATGTAAATAGGACCTAGATAGGTAAAACACATATTTACACCAACACCCACTTAAGTACAACTTAGGGAGTACAATTATGCAAATGAGACAAAGATGGGTCTTTGCTACAAGGCCATGTTAGCTACCCATGTACACATACAAATCAATCTCTCACAAACAAAGAAAAGGAGAAAACCTAGTGGGGCAACACTCCTCCCCAAAAGAGAGATGAAATTGATGCATGAGAAGGACAAAACCCCATATGAGGAAAAAAAACCCCATAAGAGAGATAGATAGAGACCATTCAACCCCCTCAATGAGGTAACCTATTGTAAAGAAACACTAGAAGCACATTGGTGGAGTAACTCTAGAACTTAAACAAGGCAAGAAAAGGAAATATAATTTTAATGCTAGAAACCATGTTAGAGTCACTCAAAGACTCAAGCTTGGAATCATGATAAAGCAACAACAATCCCAATGCCAAGGAACTTTGGAAAAATCTTGATATGGAGCAACAATAGAATATGAATGAAATACCAAGATTTAGAACATCGTTCTACAACTGAAATGAAGTGCAAAGATCAAAATTGCACCTTCCCAAGTGGCAGTATGTCCAAGTGATCAACTAGAATGTGAATATGCACAAATTTGAATAAAAGATACTTGGGGCTGAACTAGAAAATATACATGAATGGCATGATATATCTCTTTAATACCTTTCTAATATTGCAAGAATCACAAAAATATGAGATCATGGAAAAAATTTATGAGCTCGGGAGCCAAAAAATGAATATTTGACTTCAAATAGTAATAAATGCCTCTAAATTATAAAATTTTGGAAAGAAACCTGCACCACTATAAAATTTACAAAGACAAATTTTCGATAATTTCTCATTTTCAAAAAATGGCCTCTTGGATTGTAAGTTATGAATTTTTTTAAAAAATCACTTGATTTGGGTATTGGGGGGAAAATTAGGCACCCAAGTGCTAAGCCTGTAGTCCTCCACATGACCTGTCACAAAGAAATATTATTTTGAAAAAAAAAACACCCCACCACCAACGAAGACGGTGATGTTGGGACAAAGCATTTAGGGGGCAACATATTGCTAATTGTGCCACCTTGGGTGCTAAGCCCCCTATGCTGACCACTAGTCACAAGGGATTAAATATGTGACTAGGTGCTTACAAAAAACCCAATAGTTAAAAATAAAAAACCAAGACTTTATTATTTCATATTGACGATGGCAGGTGAATACACTAGGAAGTACGTAAATGGATGTGACTTGTAACCTGTGTGTAAAGGTGATGACTATAGAAGGAATATGTCTAGAATAGCCACTAAAAATACTTGACTTTACAAACCTGTGTATAATGTTGTCATACAGTACGGTCGTAAGGAAATGATGACTATAAAAAAAATCTTGATGCCCCTGATACAAAATGTCAAAATATTATGAATTGATAGTTGATCCTTAGTTTCTCAGGCCTTCCAGATGCAATGGTGGTGTTAGATTTGACCTAAAGTGTTCCAAAAAATCAGCTATCCCTAAGATCTAGCAATTGAAACCCTTGTAGATCATTCAAAACATAATGAAAATTGATGAAACGAAAGGAAAAACTGATTTTCTTTGACACCTTGGATTCAACTGTGAGGTCCTTGAAACCTCCAATTGCACCAAAAAAAATTCATGCCAAGATTGGTCCCTCAAATCTAGGAAGAAGCTTGAAGCACTGAAGCACTAATATCATGTAGGAGTTAATGGTGAACTCCTCAAAACCCCAAGATCACTTGTAAGACAACAATAAATTACACAAGAGAAATGAAAAAAAAATCATGTAATGATAATGGATGCAATATTTTCAAATTGAATATGACAATGTACATATGATTCCTTGCTTATAAAGGCAAGTTATGAGATAGGATTAGACAAGATATTTACACGTGTCTTAATCCTGTACATTGAAATAAATACCTCAACAAATATTAAATGACTTAGGAAAAAATCATTAAATTCCAAAGGATAAGATAAGATCTAGTGACAACTAACACTATCTAGAAATACTCCCTCCTAGGACTTGAGTGGACTTAACATGTAAATAGGACCTAGATAGGTAAAACACCTATTTACACCAACAATATTGTGGTGGTTGATTTTTTTATTTTTTATTTTTTGTGTGTTCTTGTAATGGGGCAATCTCAAATTGAACTCTTAACTCCATATAATTATGCTTCATGGAGAAAATCAGTATGGAATTATCTCATGGAAAAGGGTTGTCTAGGCTGTTTAAAAGAAACCATTACTCAATCTATTGATTCTAAAGAGTTGGAAAAATGGAAGATTGATCATGAGAAAAAACTTGGATGCATATGTTCATTAGTCTCTATTGATTTATAATTTTATATTGAATCATGCAAAATACCTAAAGAGGCTTGGGAGACTTTTGAAACATTGTATGGTAAAATTGATAAGATAATTAGGGGATATCAAATTGATAATGATTTGATAAATATTGATCCTAAAGGTTTTAACTGCATCCAATACTAAATCTCCAAGATTAAGAAACTAAGAACAAAACTAAAAGATTGTAATATTGAAAAAGAGGATTTACAATTGCTTCTCAATGTGTTATCGAAGCTTAGTCCTAAATATTCATGATGAGAAATAAACAAGCTCTTGTAAAAATTGTTAGGAAATTCGATCTCTATCCAAAAATGAATTCAATGGATGAGATACATGGCTTGAAATACAACAACATGAAAATATGAAACTTATATGCAAATCTAAAAATTAAGTTTCCTTATTATGGAATTACCATGATTAGATCCATATGATGCTAACAATCAACCAACATAACATGCTTATAAAAACTACCTTATGTGAACTTATAAAAAAATTATATAGAATGACATCACCATAAGATAGCAACAATGAGACACAAATCAAAAACACAAGAGCATCACATAACACATGATTTACATAGAGAAACCCTTGCAAAAAAAACTCTAGCAAGAAGAGAGGCCAAGTATGCAGTATCTTCAAATAAATGAGATCACAATACAACTACTTCCATTCTCCTCTTTTCCTCCAACATGGAAGTACCTTGTGTAATTTTGAATAACCTCCTTATGCCTCAACATGTCCTTTTTTGTAATAAAACTCTACATTCAACTATTCCTCATAATTTCTATTTCCAAGAAGTTGATTTTATAGACTTGTGAAGACATCTTAAGCACCAAACATGGCTCCCAAAGATGACCTTTCATTCCAAACATCCCAAACTCTAGGAATACCTATTTAGAATATGAAAGGACACTGATTTTGGCTCCAATAATTTTCCTCCAAGTTGGACGCCCAAACTTGAAATATAAACATTACATTAAATACAATAAATGATGGAATACCAAGAGACACATGTTGCCTCTTTCCAAGATACCACTTGGAGAATACCAATAGTAATTCATTTTTCCTTTCCTTATATTTTATTATCCAATTTTAGGCATCCACATGTGGGGAAATAATATTAAATATTTATTTCCACAAGTCACATTTACCACTGCTAGTGGAACCCATCACCCCTTCTGAATGCAATAAACAATTGTGAGATAAATATTAAAAAAATATTCTCCCAACTCACCCTAAGTTCCTAGGGAAAAATTCTAAGGATGTTGGAACCATGCAATATGGATTTACAAGATGGATGGCATTGAATCCTAACACTCTCCTACTTGGCACCGTACATTGTAAATACACCCATAAGAACCACAAACAAGGGAAAAAATCCCTTAGACAAACATGTACCATCTAAATCTTCACCATGCTCTCATGCTCCAACAAGATACTTGCAAAATCAACCAAAATAACCACCATCAAGAAAAAAACCTTACATCCTTCAACATGCCACCCATGGAAGAAAAAGGAACATGCCGAGGTAAAACATGTCAATCACTACTGAATACTACACCAATATTTACATGAACACAAACATCAAATTTAAATGATAGCAAAGGCTCTAAATAAGTTTCTTACTCATACCAACTAGAATATAAACAACAAAAAATTAAAATTCATCCAAGCTAACCATACCTCAAAATAGGGTATGCAAAATAAAGATAGAACTTCATGCCATCAACATAGCAACCCAAAAACTATAATCAAGTATCTATACATCCATCCTCCCATCTTAATATAACATACCCATGAATAAATGACCACATACAAGGCCAACTAATAAGTTTGTATTAATACATGGATATAGATAATCCACATCTAAGTCATCTCACTACAATAAAATGGGCGATCAACCCACACAATTACATAACTCATAGATCCAAATCCAATGAAACATGCAAACTCATCATTACATTAGTAATCAACAAACCACTATATGAAAGAGAATAACCTGACATATATCCAAAAAATCCCTTTGCATAAGTAGTATCAAATCTAAAAATAGGTCAAGGAATACCAAGTCTACCTATAGTACTTCACATAGAGGATGTGGTTAATTCCTCTATTACATAGTTTTAAGAAAACAAACAATGATATATAAAGCTTGTAAATAAATGTGCTACAATAACTCTCTCGCCACTATTCTCCATAGCTCTCCCAAGTTATTCACACTCAACCATGTGAATAAAAACATCCAGGAAGAATACCATGACCAAAGAGAGAACTTGCAAATCAAACCATATCCTTGTTCCACACTAACATGTACCAAGCTATGTAATGTAAGATCTCCTTCATGATTCAAAAACTAAAAGGATATCAACATCTAACATTCAAATCAAATAAAAACATGGCAGCAATAGATGTAAACCTCTCATATCAAGAAGGTAGATCAAAAAAACCAATAATTCCCACAACAAAGGAATATGCCCAAAGCCACAAACCATTTCTTGTACCTCTCCAAATAATTCCTCATTACTAGACCCATAGCTTGAGACCAAAACAAGGAGAAAAATGAAATAAGTCTTTAGAATGTTTATATTCAAGACTAACTCATATAGGAAACTAAGATACAAAATTAAGAATGCATCTAATAATCAGGTAGACAACACCTTTCAGATCATTCATCTATCGAGTAGACCAAGAGTGGGATACAAGATTGTCTTGCGCACACAACACCAAGTAATGATAATCTTCTCTTCAAGTCTATAATGGATTCATATCCATAACCAGGAGTGGGATTCTTAGTATTTCTATTGAAATCCTCATCAAAGAGTAACAATATTAACACACAATCCCATAAATAAGAGATCTCTTAGCATCATCCAAGTGTCTCTAGTCTCCATGAGAATCCACCAATAAATCCATGCCAACTTCAAATGAAACCCTACAAAATCAAGAAGCTCCAAGAAAATCATTAATACTCAAAACCAAAGAGAACAAACGAGACCATTTCCAAAATTCAAGCTATAGAATCATGAACATATCATGACATCATGATCTAACATACCCTCCTAGAAGATCACATGCAAATAACCATCCATCATCAAATGATAAATCAAAATCACTGCCAAAGTTCCCACTAAATTGTGTAGCCAAGATGTTTAGGCATCGTGATAACCATCTCCTAACTGAAGATCCTTCATGGCCCCAACACAATCAAAGAATTCAACACCATAAGCTCCTAAAAGGTAAAGTACAACCACAACTTCCAAACCAAGAAAATATAATTTCCACACATCATTTTTCAATAGAACCAAAGATGTCATTAAAATATCACTACAGTCTAAGTGTTGAATCCAAGAGCTCCTTATGACACTGTAAACCATTGTAAAATACTATCCATGTTCTAATAAAAGATTATCTATGGTTCACTATAAATTATAACAACTTAGAACCAAAATCTTGAAACAAAGAAGATAGAGCACATTATGTAATTGTATAAAGCTCCCACTGAAAGTAATATTGAGTTATGCATGGCATCATGATCAATATAATTTCCAATACTCTACTAAAAGTGAATAAAGATTCTCATGCACTATAAACCATTGCTTAAGATTCAAATGAACAACTATATCAAGTACTCTCAATAACTACTTCTTGCTACAATAATCATACCGCCATAATAATGGTGACCAAGAATATGGCCTACCAAACAAAATCCACATTAGATAATTTTACAAGATCTACACATATGTAACATCTCAAAGGAGAAATACATAATCAATGCTCCAATATAAAATAACTAAAAAATAGATTCAACCCTACATAATTATCATGCAAAAGATAAATATTCAGGTATAACATGTGGATTTTCAAGACTCAAACACTAGGATCAATGCTAGATCTGATTTTTGAATCAAACCCACATAGGAGTAACCATAGATCAATAAGCCTCCAATTAGTCATCCAAACCTGTAATTGTCTTCATCTAGAACATCTTGAATACAATCTTATCACAAGTCTACATACCACATATTTTAGTTAACACATAGAACATGCAAAACCATTTCTGTAAACTAAAATCCATTTAAACATCCATACATTCACATCAAACATGTATTATGAATAATGGAATAAGCACAAATCTACAAACCCACAACTAAAAATAAGACTAAACTACGACCCAATAGGAAAACCAAGTTGTCCGAGAGCTTATAACATATGAAACATATCATCTCCACAACTCACAAAGAGGTTAGCGGATTATCTTCCAATGCTTTCATATAACCAAGGGTTAAAACTATGAAGCTATCATTAGAACTCCATTTTATAGTCCAAATTGAGGGTGTTTCTCTATGTGACCAAGATGTCTCTACCCATCCAACATGAAAACCTTCTCACTACACATGACCACAAGGTAAATAAACAAAACCAAAAATCAAGAGGATACACACATATTTTCAAACAAAAGCTCCATGTTACCAAAACATAACCAACTCCATAAAGATCCATAATCATGAGATTCCAATGCCCAACATAGATCACATTGACAATATCCATGGCTTCCAATCTCACAAATCTTCAAAACAAAGTTAATTCACAAAACATTCATTACAGCCCCACAAGTCTTCCAACAACCTCCAATTATTTCTAATAAATTCCTACAAGCTTGCCAAGCTAATAAATCAAAAAGAAGGAATACCCAGAACCAAACTTCACCTTAAGCTTTGATACCAAATGATGAGAAATAAACTAGCTCTTATAAAAATTGTTGTGGGATTCAATATCTATTCAAAAATGACTTTAATGGATGAGAGACAAGGCTTGGACTACAAAAACATGAAATTATGAAACTTATATGCAATTCTGAAAATTAAGTTGCCTACATATGGAATTGCCATGATTAGATCTATCTTCTTTATGATGCTAAAAATCAGCCAACATAATATGCTTACAAACACTACCTTATGTGAACTTATAACAACAATATATAAAGAATAACATCACCATAAGATATAAGCAATGAGGCGGAAATCAACAACACAAGAGCATCACACAACACATGATTTACGTGGAGAAACCATTGCGAGAAAAAACTCTACCAAGAAAAGAGACCAAGCATGCATTATCTTCAAATAAATGAGATTACAATACAATCACTTCCATTCTCCTCTTTTCCTCCAACATGGAAAAACATGTGCACTTGTGAATAACCTCTTTATGCCTCAACATGTTTTTGTTTCTATAATGAAACTCTACATTCAACTATTCCTTATAATTTTTACATCCAAGAAGTTGATTTTATAGACTTTTGAAGACATATTAAGCCCCAAACATGGCTCCCAAATATGACCCTTCATTAAAAATATCCCCAAACCTTGAAATACCTCTTCAGAATGTAAAATAATATTGTTTTTTATTCAAATACTTTCCCTCCAAATTGGGCACCCAAACTTGGAAGATAAACATTACATTAAATGTAATAAATGATGGAATACCAATAGACACATGTTGCCTCTTTCCAAGATACCACTTTAAGAATACCAACAATCACTCATTTTATCCCATTCTAGGCATCCACATGTGGGGAAAACAATATTAAATATTTATGTCCACAAGTCACCTTTACCGCTACTAGTGGAACCCATCACCCCTTATGAATACATGATACAAATAATGGTGAGAATAATGATTAATAAAACATTTTCCCAATTCACCCTAAGTGCCTATGGACACTTTCCAAGGATGTTGGAACCATGCAATATGACATAGGATTTACAAGGTAGATGTCACTTAATCCTAACAATTTAGTGTTTTTTTTGGCTTTCATGCCCATCGACTTTGTATGAGAGCATCATATATTGATCCTAAGTTTGATGAATTTAAAATCTCACAATCCAATAAAAAGTGATATTAATTAATATGAGTCTAATTAAGTCTTTTAAACCACAAGCATTGGTGGCTAGTGAGCCTAAAGTATAGAAAGAATCAGGGAATCCTAAAAAGAATCAAAATAAGAAAAAGAACAAGATACATAAAGAATAAGGGAATATTGAAAAGAATAAAAAGAACAAGATACATAAAGAACTTGAATCCTATCCCTCTTAAGGGGAATTATCTAAGAAGGAGAAACCTAAATGTGCATATTGCAATAAAATAGGGTAGATGAACATCAATGTTATATTCAAAACAAATTGATGAGTTGGAGAATTTTATTACGAAGAATCAAATAAATTTACCTTCAACATCAAGGGGTTCATCTTATTCTTCTTCTTTATCAAATTCAAAGAGACATAAGGGGAAAAAACTTGTTTTAATTATAGATTTTGAGTCAGAGAGGTGGATACTTGGCTCAAGAGCCTCACATTATATGACTTCATCAAAGAGAATTTTCTCTTCATTTTAGTCTTGTTCATCACCACACATCTTGATGGATAACAACACATATATTCATGTTTGTGGGAAGGGATATATTGACATGGATGCCAAATAATTTAATGATATTTATTCATGTTCCTTCATTGTCAAGCAATATCAGTTCTATCTATCAGATCATACATGGTGGAGCAAGAAAGAGTGTTGAGTTCATACCACATTTTTTCATAATATGATATTTTCAAGAAAATATATAGTTGTAGTTGGAGAGATTTATCATCAATCTCAAGTCTACACCTTCTCATATTTTTCTCCTCTTGTTTCTTTGGCTGGCGTTCACACTTAGGCATCTAGTGTGGACACTTTTAAGGAGATTGAATATGGTTATTTGAGTCTTGGTATTCTTTCATCTACTAAGGTTCTAAAGACATGAGTTTGAATTCGATCTCCTTCATCTATTGTTGTTTCTAATGATGCTTGTGTTGCCATAATTTTGGCTTCTTATGATTCAGTGAAACAAGATATATATTTTCTTCTCGATATGGCTACTTGGGATGTGTACTTGATAAAAATTTCATGTTTATTTGTAAAGTCCCACATTTCAAATATGGGATACACCATTGATTGCATTCATCTTCTCTTTGATGGAGATTATTATTCTTTAATTTTTGTGAGGGAAAACTTTGATCCTCTTGTTCATTCTCTACATGATTATTCTTCACAATTTGACATGATTGTGAGTTATTTTGAGAAAAATTTGGAGGAGGATTCTTTATCTTCAGAGGAAATATACTTGTCTTTGGATTTTTTTATAATCATCTCTACTAGATTCTATATTTTTTATCTTCATTAGGGTGGCTTAGAACACCTGATTTGATTGTGGCACCTTTTGGTATTGACATGGAGACACTTGAGAATAATTCAAATACATCACACACCATCTTTCTTCCCTATTCTTCCTTTTAGGAATGGGAAGACATCCCACATACCATCTTGGTTTTGTTTCTTCCTAAGGAGAGGAATGTTGTTTGATGAGGTTGGATCATCTTCAACATTTAATGTTGAGCATCTATCATCATTGAAGGAGACTCTACATTGAGGGGGCCTACATGTCTCTCTTCTTATCTCTTATGGTTGAATTTTTTCTTTCATGGGGTTTTATCCTTCACATTCTTTAGTGGGAGAATTTTGTTTTCATCTCTCTTTCGATGAGGAGTTTTTCCCCTCTAAGTTTTCTCCTTTTCTTTGTTTATGAGATATTGCATTTGTATATGGGTACTTAACATGGAATTATAGCTAGGACCCATCCTTGCACCATTTTCATTTATTTTTTCCTCTCTAAGTTACTCTTAAGGGGGTGTTGGTGTGAATTACGTGTTTTACCTAGCTAGCTCATCTATTAGGTCCTATTCACATGTTCATTTTATTTAGGTCCTAAGAATATTTCTAGAAGTATTAGTTGTAATTAGATTTTATCTTATCTTATTTCATTTAATTATTGTGTCTTAATTCATTTAATATTAGTTGTCTCATGTCATAGGATTGAGACACTTATCACTTGGCTATATAACCAAGGGGTTCTCATGTGTAAATCAACAATCATAATTCATTGTAATCTATCATTTGCATCTTTTGATATAATAACATTATTCTCTCATAGATGATCTCTCTTGTTCTTTCATAGAAGTTCCTAGATCTTGGGTGGCTATAATATTTAGCTAAATATTGTATGGTGTAGAGTATTCTATACCAACTCTTATAATTTACACTACCTTTCCCACTCACTGCACATCGATATATTTAATTTTTACTCTTCTTTTTAGTATAAATTTTTGGAGGCTAGCTCAATTATCTTATGGAATTATGTTGTGTAGAAATATAGTGTTGTACACTTGACCTATAATATTCCCATTTTATAGACCTATATACTATCTTTTATATTATTGTCCTCATCTTTATTTTATTTTATATGAAATTTGATAACCCCAAATATATAGCATCATCATCATGTTGACACACGATTCATTCAACATACACCCTAATCTAATTATTTGTGTTTATAATAGTTACATTGGTAAATCTCAAAAACTTGTATAGGCACACAATGCATGATAATAACATAATTTATTAATTCTTCAATTATAGATTGAGACATCAACACGAAATCGATAAATTTTCCCTTAGATAGATAACCAAATAGTCAAAAAGGGCAGGAAGCTTTGTCATCTTAAATTTATTCAAATACATATGTGTAATTAACTCATAAGAAAAGATATATATGTATGAACCTCTATTAAAGAATAATTTTTTTATCAATTTCAAAATGCATACACTTCACACCTTTAGAAGAAATACAAGCCACAAAAAAGTGAATATCTAATTTTGGAGGAAGTATTGTTAGAATATGAAAACACAATAGGTCCTTTAGGATATCCATACAAGGGTATATTTTATCCATATTTTACTTAGTGCTGAATTTCTACCAACTATCTTGGATCAAACCCCTAATGTTATCAATGAAGTTTCAAGAATTAGATCAAAATTTTACATTAGTTAGGTGGTGATTCTAGAAAAATATTGTAAACTTCTTGATTTGATTGACTTCTTCCTTTGAATTTATAACCTCTACTAATTCTTATGCCCTGTATTCTCTCAATACAAAAATAATAATAGACTTAAGTGAACATCCATATTTTAAAGAAAGCTTGCTTAACATGTGAGACCAAATAAGTGTTGGCAATATTTGTTGTCATTGATGTCAACTCAAGATGTGTTGTCATTGATGCCAAATGTGTATACTCTAGAGATAGTAGATGTGCAAAGATATGTTTTGATATAGTCAACAATGCAGTGTATGGAAGAATGGTGATCAACTTGGCGTCTAAGTTTGTTGTAGAGGTAGGTACACAAGTTCTTATGATTTTAAAATATCTTTACATTGATATTATTCCTATTTGGTGTGCTACACATGGAGACATGTTGTAGAAGATTTTCTAAGGCATTCACAGTGAACACTCTAAGATAGAGTCATGGTATTTTGGTCTGCATCCTTCTGCAGAGAAAGATTTTGTCTTGCAGTTCAAAAGATAAGATGGTCGATATGTGAAGAAGTTATATCTAAGAATTCAAGTTAGTACACCTTCTACAGTGAAAATTAAAAGTGGTAGTGTTTTGATCTATGCTTTGGTTGAGTAAAGTGTTGATGAAGACATGTTGGAATGCTCTGCATTCCCTCAAAAGTGAATTTTGGCCTTGCGGTTTCATGGACATGTTTAATGATGTTCAATACATACTATATTACTATATCATTTATTTTGGTGGTCTGAAAGTGTAGTTTTAAAAGAAAAGTGTAGTACAGTTGGTTTTGGATGCTTAATTGTTCCACAAAACATATGTTTCTATTCTTGCACCAACACATAATGATTAGATAATTAAGAATAAGATTGAAGAGACATTGTGCATAGTCTTAATTTTTCACATCTTAATCCACATGATGTTTTTGGTTTCTCCCTTGTGGTGCAAAGTTGAATAGTTGGAATTTTTGGTTGTGTTGATGTTGTTTGGGTTGACAGGCTTGTTTCTTTTATCTACGATTGATCTTGATTAATTATTTTTGATTTGGAGAATGTGTTGTGATGTGTTTGGGCCCTAATATGTTGTGTATTGATCCATAATTCATTTTATCTTCATATTGTATATGTTTGGAGCCAGCCTATGGAGTATCATACGTTTTATCTAAAGGTCATCTTGGAGCTGACCTAATTGAGGTTTTTTGTTGTTGTGGAGGGTATTTATAGAAGAAAAAATTCATCTATGAAAGTATGAGAGGAAAATAGAATTGAGAGTGTGTAGAGTGTTGAATATGAAGTGTGCAAAATTAGTTTGATGGATTAATTATATGAAAAGAGGACTACAACATCGACATATGTTGGATGCTTCTTCATAGTAGTTCATGTTCATATTTCTCATTATAATTTTCATGTATCCTGCTTTAAGATTACGAGTCTCAGTAGGTCTTTGTATCTTTCCCTAAGGTTGTGCACCTTAGCCTGCAAGTCCTTGGAAGTGAGCCTTATTGTAACTTTTGTAAGTAGTGAGCTTCATATATTGTGAGTTAACTCTCACCGTAGTTTTTCCCTCATTGGGTTTCCCATGTAAGAATCTTGGTGTCCTTGTGTGGTGCATTTTTTTATTTCTACTCTTCTCTTAGTTAATGTAATGTGATGTTTTATATGCAAATGAGAATGGTTATATTTTAATATATGTTGATTCACCCCGCCCTCTCAGCACTATAGTGTGTTCAACAAGAAGAGAATTGCATAAACTACTTAATCAATCTAGTTCGATGCTATATTCATATATTCAAATTATTTGGATATTATAGATTTTAACTAAGCTATGGTGTATTTTGTAGAATGAGTAGACAATCAAACACATGGTGACCACTCAAACCTTTAGAAATAGGTATAAAGTGGTTTATTTAAAGAAAAATAAAGAATACATTTTTTGGGAACGAAAAAGTTAATAGTTGTTATTGCATAAACAACTCATTTTTACTTTAGTGTTTACCATTCTTCATATATATATTGAACCAAAATGCCTTAAAAGAGAAATTTCATTTTGAAGACTTGTTACAACATTGATTAGGGTCATAAATCTTTTTTATTTAATTTGTCATATTTTTGGAGTTGATGGTGAGCACACAACTGCCATAAATCACCTACAAGCAATTATCCCATCACAAGTAAATAGAGAAAGCAAGATAAATTTTCTCAACAACTTGAGAATTGTATTGATGTAATAAACTAAATGATTGATTACAATGAATGGTGAATCCTTATGAAAAGGAAGAAACAAACCTAGATCAAACCATAGATGAGGATTATATTAGGTTGTGACTAGTGTCCTCATCCTATGTGATATGACAATGTGACCTATAATTAGCTCAATTTGATAATATAAAAAATCACTCTTAAGTTTACCTTAAGTGAATAAAGTAAAATAGGCCTAATAATTAATTAATGATTGATTAATTATTAGTTTCTTTTTATAATTACTCTAACAATGATTAGGGAGATCCATTTCCTTAAAATTACCTAGATAAAGAGGGTGGAGTGAGGGTACAAAAGTAAGTATTTATAATGAGAATGGTGAAAGTAAATATAAGGAGACAAAACCATGTTAAAAATAATGTGTAATACCTTATTTTTGAAAGATAAGTTGGAAAAAACATAGTGCTTCATGTCACCCACTTCAACCAATGGAAAATACTAGGAGATTCTACCAAGGAGCTTGGATTGAACACCTAATGTTATCAATGAATGTTCATGGATAAAATTAAGAATTTACACTAGCTGGCTTATGGTAACATTATATAGTTAGTGTAAAATTCCTAATTTGATTGATCCATACCTTCAATAAAGTGCAACCTCTATCAAGTCTTACACATCAACTTCTCTTTGTGTACAAAAATCAACAAAAGAGAGAATGAAATCTTTCAAAGAAAGATTTCTTAAGATGTGAAAGAAAAGTAGAGCATTAGAAAAACTACTTAATCAATTTTTTTCTATTATATCTTCAAATTGTTTAGATATTACAACTTTTAACTAAGCTATAGCATAATTTGGTAAAATTGGTGAATAATCAAATGCTTGGCGAGGAACTAGATGTTTAGAAATAGGTATACATTTTTTTTAATTGAAGAAGGTAAAAGAATAAAGATTGCAAATGAATTCAAAATACAATGGTTAATTGTATCTAGCCAACTCATTTTCACTTCAACATTTACTATTCTTCATAAATAATGGTCTTGTTGGAAGAATGAGGAGTTTTTCATTGGTGCAATTATTGGCAACATGAGCATGAGGGATAAGCACAAGGTATACTACTATGCATTGTAGTGTTGTCATTAATGCCAACATTATATCTTGATATGGAGATCATGGTGCAGATCAATTTGGTTGGTTCTAGCATGTTTTGGGATGTTTGTGCAAGATAATTTTATTAGAAGTTTGATCCGGTGAAGGCATCTGTGATGAAAAATGACTAAGTGTTTATACCAATGTTTCTAGGTACAAAGCATCCAATTTTTGGGTCCACACTAGTCCATGAATTAAAATTTCTCTTCGTGGTTCTAGCATAATATTTTTGGTTGGTAGAAACATCTAATTCCAGAATTCCATCTTATTTTGGCTTTTGGTTTGAAAGTTATGAATGAGAGAAGTTCAACTTGATGATTACAGTCATTTCCTGTACTGTGCATATGAGTTGGAATCCACACTTCTCCCATGGATAGGATTTTAGTTTTGTGAATTTAAGGAGATGTTGGTAGCTATAAATAGAGTGTGTGTTCTAGATGGCACAAAATTTTGAGGACCACATGTTCGAATATGGGTATACAGTTGGAAAATTTTTGTATTAGGTCTTATGTGGTGCCGACCTAATAGGTGTGAAGGTATGCAAAGGTTAAGTAAGTATTGTAGAGTTATGCAGGAGCTATTAAAGGTCCATTTCGACCTATTTCAATTTTTTTTAAGGATTGAATCTTGGCATGAGGCGTGTGTGGAAGCATTTGAGCTGACAAGTCATATATTATCTATTTTGTATGATACATCTAATTAGGCCGACCTAATTGATGTTATGCTTGAAGCAAATATATAAGCTAGATAATTTTCAATGTTTTGAGATATGAGAAACATGAAAGTGATACGAATGATGTGAATTGAGGAATACATTGTGAATCTAAGTTGTGAATGTTGAGCAAAATATTAGAGTGATGCGAATTGTAGTGCCCCACCAAGTAACCCTAAAGGAAGTTGCAATTAACAACTTAAGCGAACCAATTTTTATTTTTATTTTTATAAAGTGTAATTAACATACACATTCACTTAGTAATTAACAACAATCTCTAAGGCTACAAGGTTGGGATTACTTAAACCCACACAACTACATAACCATAGCATATAATAACTTTACGAAATAAGCATCATGTGTCATAAGGATACAACATAACATAATAAGATAAAAAACCAAGATACTATTTCATAATCATTTACTTAATCCAATAGTTACAACACTCATTCCCAGAATGAGGCAATAGTACAAATGTGTTACAATTACAGAATTCCACCTCATAACATAAGAGGGATAAAATAACTTATACAAATTGAAATATTACAATGCAAGAAATTACAACAAGAACCACGAGCTGTCCATCTGGATGTCTCGCCACCAAGTACTGAAGATAAATGGGGACCCAACGGTATATGGTACATGTTCCACCCAACCAAGTGGTACTCGAAGGCCCACCCCCCATACTAGGAGATAGTAATAAAGTAACATGGACAAAGATCTACAACCTCTAACCAAAGGCAGATTCATACTGACTCATACTGACATAACCAAACAAATGAACTAAACAAGTACAACTCAAGTACAACACTCACATCACTGACATAGGTTACATTTCTTCTAGACATAAAATAGATCAAGTATGCTCAGAGAACCATACACATAACATAAATACTAACAATTGTTGTCCTAGATAGAGTGTCATCGCACAACTCATAATAAGTTACCCTCAGCGGATCTTCATAGGCTTTGGTGTTCCTTGTGGCCTCTACCGACCCTTGACCCTCATACTTACTAATGCGGAATCAACTACCTCTTGTACTGACAAGATAGATGACTTTGGCATTTTAGGCCTTCCCACTCATTCCAAGCCTTAACTAGCACTTGACTATGAGTGAGGCTAGAACTTATCTTTTTAGTGTGTAGTACTCCCCAAATTTTCATTTCAATTTTATTTATCACTTATTAAACTTACTTCCAAAGGTTACCCAAATCTTACCTCTTCCAGGCTCTGGCCCCAAATGGAAGCCACTCTTCTATTTGACAACACACAACAAACTATCCACCAAGGGAATCACAAGTGAATACAACCTAGGTATCAAAATCACTCCATCTCAAGGAGGAAACAAAATAAAAGAACTCACTCCAACAAATGGAGGCAACCAAAACACATAGACCACTCTTTTCACAGGAGGTACAAAACATCTTTGTTCATGGAAATCGGGTAAATATTGAAAAGACACCATGCACTACCCAAGGGAAAAACAACTGGTTGACATAAGGAAATCAACAACCCTCATCCTCTAAGATCTTTTGGAAGACTTACAAACTTGGACTAACACATAATCCCATATCCCAAAATACAACTTGATGATATAGCTACAAAAGAATTCAAGTCATTAATCAAATCTAATATTTGGATTTCTTAAATCCATACTCATTCAATAGGTAACGTTGACAAAGTCAAAGGCATGAAACCAGGGTTAACTCAAAATCTCATATACCCCTTTTCCATTTTCATAATAGGGAATCTTAAACAATTAAATCTCACAACCCTTTGCGAAATACGAGGAAAATAAATCTAAAAGGAAATCAGGAGGATATTACTATTTTTGGATATTCTAAATCCATAACTCTTTCATATTCCATTCTCAATAATTAAATTGCTCTAATAGACAATAAATAAATTAAAATAATTTATTGCCTCATCTATATAACAACTCCTTAATTCACTTTTAATACAATGTAAAACTATTGCAAATAATCTTTTCAATTTTCTATCCAAAACCTATACCACATTCAATTTTCCTTTCAAAACATGCAATTTCTTCAATGTATAATAAAATATCTTCTTCCTTATCTAATTTACCATGCATTCTAATCTTATCTTTTAAAATCCCCATTCACAATAATATAAAACTTTTGCCCTTTCAAAATAATTGAAATAATTAAATAAGTGCCTTCAATCTACAAATATAAGATATACTAATTTAAACAATTTAAATCAAATTCAATGTTTACTTTTAAAACCAACATAAGTTCTCTATTAACTGGATTTCTTTCGTTTTCCAACTAACTCATATAATTTAATCAATTTATTTAAAATACCTTTTCCCTATCAAACTGAATTATGCATACTAATCAATTCCAATTTAAACCTCCAATAATACTAATTTGAAAACAATATTTAAAATAAATTAAAATATTAAATATATATATATATATATATATATATATATATATATATATGCTCATACCATATATACATAAATAAATATATTTAATATATTTAATCACATATACATTTAACATTTTATAGATCATTTATAAATCTCATATATAAAATAATATATATACATAAGATATACACATACATATATACTGTATATATATACATACTATATACATGTATATATAATAAATATATATATTATTTAAATACCAAATTAATTACGAAATTCGCAATAAGGAAGCGGATGAAATTTTACTTCACCCACGGATTTTGTTGAGGTTTCCACACATTGGAAATAGGGAATAACACCCATGTCTAGGCAGATGCACAAAGCCGTCACTGCTTGCAAACAAATCAACAGTGGGGAGGGGCGGCTGTTACAGCCGACCCTATCCACATGCGCTGTGGGGAGGGGTGGTTGTCACTGCCGACCCTCTCCCATCCTGGCCGCGCCAAGGAAGGACAAGGGAGGGGGCTATGAAGGTCTCCCTCCACAGTCGTCCCCTCATGGGGGCGGTTGTGGAGGCAGCGCCTCCCATGCCTCCCCCATCCATAGATTGGATTCCAATACAAAAGTAAATCCAACGAAAATATTGATTTCAGAATTTCGGTTATCTAAAACCCTTAACCATGGTCACCATACAGATGACGGATATAATAAAAACCAATATTTTTTAATACAATAAAGCTGTATATATATATAATGGATTTAATATAATAAACAAATTGAGGAAATTTGGTGAAAATACTCACCTATAGTGAAATTGTAAAACTTTTCCAAAAAATCCCAAATTTCATAGAGGCTTAAAAACTAATTCTTTTATTCAATTTTCTCGAATTCATGAACAATAAAACTAAAAGGATCAAAATTAAAACCTGAAGTTTCTAAATCCCCAAGGTTTCTCCCAGCTAATTTCCACAGAGGTTTTTCAAAATAAATTTGATTTCCTATAGAGGTTACATTTTCTAAAACAATCTAAATGTACTGTTCAACCTCAAGGTTTGATTCAAATAACAAAATTAACCATTTTCTCAAATAAATTAAATTTTACATAGGTTTATACAATCTTCCCCAAATTTTAGATTAATTTAAATCTAATTTCCATTAACAAATCCAAATTCCCAATGAATTCAACAACAAATTCTTTAAACAATATAAATGTGTTCTAAACAAACAAGAACAAGAAAAACACAGAACAAAACCCGGATTTTGAAGCTATAGGAAAAGATGAATTTCTGATGCAAGCCTCCTCCAAAGATCTCTTGAATTTTCTTCAATCGTGCAATGAATCCAATCCAAAAACTCCAAAAAATGCAAACAGACTTTTCTCAAATCAATTCTACAATCAAAAATTTCTTCAAACCCTTCTCTGTGCAATTTCCCCCAAAAATTCTTCTATGCCTTCAAGAAACTTTTCCCTTCCAAAATCTTCTTCTTTTAAGAATGAATTTTCCAATCAATCTCTTATTCTTAATTAAACATGCACTTGAGTCTTCAATCAAAAATATCTTAGACAACCAAATCTAATTTTGCATGCAATATTGAAAATTAAAATATCCACTTAATTCCCATTTTCGAAAACCAACTTTAAATTTAAAATGCAATTTCAAATGTCTTTCAATTTTAGCTTTTATTTAATTTAATCCAAATAAAACTTAATTAATTAATTTTAATTATTTAATAACTAAATTCAACCCTTTTGAGATTAAATTTAATTAATTAAATAAATTAAATTTTATTAATAACTTTAAATATAACTTCCAAGCATAATTTTAATTTAATATAAAATAATCACCACTTTCAACCAATGCAATCATTCTAAAAATTGATTAAATAATCACACATTTTTCAGAATCAAATAACATTAAAATAAGGTAAACTATGACTCAACAACGAAAATTGATGACACACGAAGGCTAGGGCGTAGACTTGACACATGTTACCTAGCTACTATCTCCCGTTCAACTTAACTGCTGGATTGACACGCTCAAAACTATGGAACTAGGTGGAGTCGATGTCATGTACTTGCAAACCTAAAAACCAAGTAAACAACATCATATAATATATCTAGCATATAATACACACCGTGAAGAAGAAATCACGGAATCACAGGGCGCTCGCAGGCAAGTGATGTGAACCCGTCTCCTTCACCAATACACTCATCAAAACTGACATTAAGATCTTACTCAATACATCAAATATCCTCATATGCACTAACATGTTATATCACTAACATCATTACACCAGTAAAGCATGTAAAACAAATCATCAGATAAACCAAATCACATCAAATAGTCTATCGCTCAATAAATGGCGATCAAATACACACACAAGATAAAGTATATGAATATCCAGAACACAAATCAACACAAAACAAGGACACACTATCCAGTCCATAAAGCAAAACAGAGGGGTGTTACATGAATACAGAGGAAAGAGTGTGTTAGATCATAATCATATGAAGTGTGTAAAGCTAGTTTATTGAGCTTCATTGGAATTGTATATCATGTATATGATATGTTGGTGTTTTATTTTTCCAGCTAAGCTTTGAAACTCTCTAAGAGGTAGCCAACCTCTATGTTTAAGAATTCTCAAAGTCAGTGGCCAACTGACAAGATTCACTCAAAGACTGAAATCTCCTACACTTTTGGCTCTGCAGGACCAAGGTGGGTCAACCTACACAATGTCTTAAACTTAATTCAACCATACACACTGACTTTTCTTTTTATAGCAGATAATTCCCAATTCAATTAAACCATAGAGAGCACTGACAACTTCAAACCTGTCTAAACTCTCAGTAGATCAGTACTCACTCAACCATTGGGAAGCAAGACATACAACAAACCAAATGGTAAGACTAAGAATGATTTTGCATTTATAAAATGTTTCTGAGATGCATAAAACTAAATAATAGATTAGTGCCAATTTTGGGCCATGGAGTCAAACACATAAAATGAATTCATCATCAAACAAACTTCAACCAGTGGATTTAATTTTCTAATTCTTTGCATCAATTGTTAGTATCTTGCACCAACAATCCCTCTCTTATTATCAATAAAATTCTCCTTATCAAATCCAACCTTCACACTTGAAATCACTGTTATCTGCTTAAAGTATTTAACCATTTCTTTGAAATAGACCCACAAACAAATAACACAATCTCATGAAATTTGAGATGACAAACCCAAAAACACTTGGTATTATTGAATTCATATGATTTAACTGCACAAGTATGGAGACAATTTGAATATATTCATGAATGTGCAAACACCTTCATGATTTGCATAAACTAGCTGTATTTGCTCATGAAATCAGAAATTACAACTTATAGACTCAATAAATAACTCATAATTTACAATTCTCTATCTACCCAGCCCAATACAAAGTTTAAGAACCCTTTACAATGAGAAGAGAAGAGAAGAAATAGAAGATAGAAACAACCCTAAAATTGATCCGTCGATGACATTTGGCAACCTCTTTCCCGTTCATCAACAATATGGAAAAAGACTCTCTCCTTTCTCTTCCTGCAACAAACTTTGCCTCTCAATTTGCCTTTGCTTCATGTTTCCCAACAACTAAAAAATTTCCCATGTGGAGAATCTCCATCCATTTACACCCAACTGTGTAAAAATGCCTCTGCTTGCCTGTGAAAATTTCACATTTCTACCATTCTATTGTTGCATATTACTTTTATTCACTTCCAGATATTAAAGTCTCATAACTTTAATATTTCTGCTCACATTTATCTCCCAGCAAATAATAAATTTCAAACATAAAGTGAATATAAAATCCACTTTGCATATCCCCGTGCACTTTAATGTTTTAAAATTTTATTTTAAAACATTCTCCATTTTCACGTGCCTTTCAAAATATGTATTTTACTAGGCAATTAAAAGAATTTACCCGTAGCTCTTTACTCTTCACTTTATAATGAAGGTTTTAAAATTTGAGGTGGGCCCCTCTAAAACCTTTCTATTCATTCCCCATGCGAACAACATTTATTTTAAATTTTTTTCCCTTTTATTTCATCAGGCTCATTAAATTTTTAAAAGGAAACCCTTGCCTTTTGAAAATAATTTAAAACGTCGGTTCGCTTTCAACTTTACCCGCGCACATGAATTTCAACCAGGCCCCACCCGCCACGTGTTTCAATCTCGCGAGCCTCGCAATAATTAACCGGCATTTTAGATTTGCGAGATGGTGAGGAAGGGTCAGGATTCGATCTGCTATCTTGGTTGACCGTTGTTTCTCGTGTGCTTCCTCCATTTACCCTAATTTTCATTTAGCGTTCATTCTCCATGCTCGTGCTCTGTTTGATCTCTGACCATAGTGGGCTCCTGGATTTCCATCGCCATCCATAAGCATTTGCTTGAAATCTATAAGGCTTTTCAACAACCCATTAAAATAGAATTTCCTCAAACAACTTTGAAAACACGTCTACCGCAAGTGCAAGTTGTTTCCCCGCCATCCCTGGTGCAGATAAAGTTCTTCAATGCTTTGATGATTGTCCATACCCTACGCCATGGTTTGAGCCTTCTCATGGTAGCTTCATCATTGCAAACATGGCCTCTGGTCATGAGATCTCCATTCGGTCATGCTCGATATCACCCACAATTTTCCTATTGTCACCACGTGGTGTCTTATCGAGGCTTCCTTTTGGGATGCTCCTTTTATTTTTGGTCGGGCTCCACCTGCTTTCCGTGTGGCCCATGCTTGGCATCGACGTCAACACGTCACTATTTCGCACACCGCTCAACAATTTTGTGAAAACCTTGCGAGGTCAGCCCAGAATGGTCTGGATTTGACTATTTCATCTTCATCTAATGGTTATAAAGCTTGCACATGCAATAATTGTTAATCATAAAAGGGGGACTGACTAGGCGGATGGGGAAATGACCCTCGAGGCAAAAAAAATTAGACATTGGTCTAAAATTATAATGTTTATCAACCCGAGAGTAAGGGAAAAATTAAAATACAGCCCTAGCGAAATAAAACCGACAGGGCAGGTTAAAAGGGATCGGTAGCTCAATGACCAAAAGGGGCCAGACCAAAACTTATGCAACTGGTAACCTATAATAATAATTCAATGCAAGATTAGAGAAGCCAAAGTGATTAGAAGACCCAAGACCAAATTTGTGGCTAAAACCCAAAACTCCAAGACCTACCCAAGGGTGCCAAGCATAAAAGACACTAGAATGAGCAAGTATGGAAAAATTGTAAAGGCTCCAACATGATAAATGCAATTGTAATAGTTCAATCTAGGTTGTGAGTCACAAACTTTCTTCTATCTCTTTTTTCTCTCAGTGGACAGTGAGTCCACCTGCAATGAACACTTCTATAAATATACTATAACCAGTTATAATATATTGTGAGCTAATCTTCACCGTGATTTTTCTCATTTTGGGTTTTCCACACAAAAAACCTGGTGTTCATGTGTTATGTGATGTTGTTGGATGTTTCATGCTTTCTTTCATTTATTGCAATTGAATATGCTATGTGGATTGGATGTTTAAATGTTCGAAGGGTTTAAAAGAATATTGATTCACCCCCTCTCAGTATTCAGAGTGTTCAACAGGTCTAGGCAAACCTTAAGAGATAGCTTAGATTCTAAAGACATTACAATATTGATTAAGGTCACAAGTCTCTTTTTGTTAAGTTGACATGATTAGGGGGGTCCATTTCATCAAAATCACACTAATGTTATCAATGAAAGTGCATGGATTAGATCAAGAATTTCAAGTAGCTAGCTTACAGTGATTTCAAAAAACTATAGTATTATTCATAGTCTAATTAAATTTTTCCTTCAAGTGTACAACCTCCATTGTGTCTTACATTTTTTATTCTCTTAGCACAAAAGGAAGTCCATTATATGCTTTGTGGGAAAATTTGCTAAGGAAATTAGCCAACCCTATCTTCAATATGAAAACCTTGAAGGGGCTTCGATTGAAATATCTTTGATTGAACCTTATCTCACTATTAGGCACCATGGGTGTGTTGACTAGATTCAATTGAATCTATATGATTTTGAGGGTGATTTATTTTGGCATTTTCCCATTTTGATCCAAAAGTGGGACTCTTGTGTGCTTTAACTTAGGGTCAAATTTGCTTTAAATTAGGGCCAATTTATCCTTAGTGAATCCCCTAGTTTTGACTATGTTATGACCTTTGTGAGTGATCAAAGATATCAAGCTCAATTATGCAATATCCTAGACAATGTTGATGTTGTTAGAAACCCTAGATCAGACATGCAAACCTAAACACCTTCCACAAAAGAGAAAACATAAAAAAGCAAGAGGTTTGCAAGATGTGCAAAATATTATTATTCAGGAATTTTATATTACAATGAGATGATTTGCTTTATAAAAGCAAAGTATGCAACCCTAATGTTGACCTAAAATTAGCTCAACCTAAGTAAAGTTATGCAAGTGTAATTAAATATTAATTACACTAACACCCCCCCATAAGTGCAACTTAGGGAGACTAGATAAGCATGCACCTAAAACTAAGATGAATGCAAGAAAGCATGAATGGGTCCCGACAACAAGGCCTGATCAGGTACCCATGTACAAATGAAATAATGAGGTAGAGAAGGAAAACCAAGTGGGACAACCCCCCCTACAATGAGATGACTGTTGCAAAGAAGCACTGGAAGAACACTGTGGAGTAACACTGGAACCGCAATCTGGCAAGCAAGGAAAGATACTTCTGTCTGGAAGGTGAATGATGCCCTGCTGCACTGAATCGGGAACAATAGGAGATGCTGATGAAGTCTCAGTCTGAAGAGTGGGAACATGAATACAAGTCTCTGAACCATCGGCACATGCAAGACCTGTAAGATACTCAAGCTCCTCTAGAGTACAATTATCATAGGGTATGAAATCTACATCTGCAAGAGGGATGAGACAATCTGCAGTGGGATTCTTTGGGAATGGAGAGATATTAGGGTCTCCAAAAATCTCCCAAAGATGTTGCCAAAGTGTGTGAGGACAGCGAATGTCGGATAAAGCACACAAAGTGTCAAAATCAACACTACAACCAATAACCCCTATAATATGATCTCGAACAATAACCCATGCTGATAAACCCCTTGATGTGTCTGGTGCAAGTATGAGATCATATAAATAAGGCAAAATATTGAGCCACTTACAATGTGTAAGTATGCCCTTTGCCCATGACTCATAATTATCCTTATCCAGAAATACAACTGAAGGGTGAGTAGAAAAACCCATTATACTCACTCAAATGAAAAAATCAGAAATTAAAACTCTCAACCATAATAAATTATATCAATATAATCCATCCCACACAAACAAATCCCATGTAGGTGCCAGAATGTCCAAGTAATTACGCAAAGTGTAAAAACACAAAAGGCTGAATTAAATATACCTGGTAAATTATCTGATCAAATAGACTATAGATCTGGAAAGAACTCTGTAATACCTTTCCAATGCCTATTCGTTTGCGCAAAACGGAGCACGGACGCAAAAGATACACCCCCGGGAGTGAAAAACCCAAGTTCTGACTTTAACTGGCAAAAACAACTACAAAATGGAAAAATCATAAGAAAAAACTAGTACCACTGGAACGACGTCGAAACCAGCTTTCCGACGATATTTTGTTTTCGAAAAACCGAATTCGTATGCAAAAGTTATGGCCAAAATACCAAAACTGCTCGAAAAAAGTTTGAGGGTTAAGCCTGGTGGTTAGGCTAACCGCTAGCATTAACTGCTAGCATTAACCACTAGCGGTTAACTGACGGCGGCGCCCATAACTCTGTGATTTTTAATTTATTTTTTTTGGATTGCGTGCTGTACCAAGCCGTACGATCCAGAAATGAAAAAAATTTGCCTCCCGGAGTCACTGTGTCCAATTTCGATGATTTGACAGTCGATTTAGGGGTTTTTGGGCGCTCTGAATGCGATGGTGAGGTCCGTTTGGGTTGAAATTGCTCCAAAATTGCAGGTACGCTCTGGATCAAGAACCCTAAAAAAACATCAAACCCTCGTAGATCTAACACCGTGAAGCCAAATTTGATGAATTTTATATCAAAATAGAGGTTTTTGGATGCTGCGAGCTCAACGGTGAGGTCCGTTTGAGCTCAAAGTGTACCAAAAAAAAAAACCCCCTATTCCAAATAAAAACTAGAAAACAAACACAGATCTGATGCAACCAAACCTAGATCTCTAAACCTTTCAAAAACTGAACAAACTACAGCAGATCTGGCTCTGATACCATGTTAGAAACCCTAGATTAGACATGCAAACCTAAACACCTTCCACAAAAGAGAAAACATAAAAAAACAAGAGGTTTGCAAGATGTGCAAAATATTATTATTCAGGAATTTTATATTACAATGAGATGATTTGCTTTATAAAAGCAAAGTATGCAACCCTACTGTTGACCTAAAATTAGCTCAACCTAAGTAAAGTTATGCAAGTGTAATTAAATATTAATTACACTAACAGATGTGAATGCTAGTTCCTTACAGTGCTCCAAAATAAAATGTTTCTATGTATGAGTGCTCGTTGTAGTACAAATAATCTAGGATTACTTGATGATTTTAAATGATGTGCTCAAATAAATATATTTGAATACTAAGACATAATGAGAAATTGTACAAAAATGTACCAAGTCAACTTAAAATGACTAGTAAGAAAATACAAGAGTTAATGATTGTAAATTTAAAAAATAATAATTTGGGTCAAATTTATTGATGCGGGATCACTCCCACGTGTTGTAAGATTGATCTAGAATGAAAAGTATTATATCTCAAAATTAAGAATGGATATGTGGAAGTGCACATTAATAATGAAGTGAATATGCAAAAATAAGTCTTAGTAAGATGAAAGATCTAATGAATATATATAAGAATCAAGAAAGAAATGAAACGAAATATAAAAATAATGATCTTATTAAAAATTTCCATTAAAATAAACTCAAAACTAAATAAACAAGACAATTTGAAACTCCTATTAAATTTGTGAGACCATGAAAATTTAAATGAAAAGATACCCATCTTCCAGTAACACTTAGACACTTTTTAAAATTCAATGAAACTCAAAATAACAATAAAAATATTAAATAGCAAAATTTAAAAGTGGTGCTTGCACAACCAATGCACCAAACAAACAACAAATTAGAGAAAAAACCAATAGAAACCATGACAATTGAATAAAACTAAGTAAAAAACAAATCTTCATAGATTTCTTTAATGCATAATCACCTTCCAAATCAATATAACTATGGCACAAGAGAACAACTCAAAAGAAAAAACAAGGAAGCCATCATATCCACGATTATTGTTATGTTTGAAAACTTCATGGATTATAATTTATGTTTGCTAATTTGTGAATTCACGGATTAGAATTTCTTGTTGCATGTTTTTTTCTCATGATGAATCATGAAGTTTGATCCGAAACGTTGATTCAAAAAATTTACACAATTTCAATCCAAAAATTTGAATGGAGCATCTTTGATCTTGTCCTTTCTCCTCATAAATGGTATGCAAGAATCGTTTTTGAATTTTATATTACTTGCAATCCTCTCTTATGACCAAATGCTTGTGGTAAAAGGAATAGTATCTATCCGGCAGGTCCTAAATTAGTCTTCAGTCGAAATAAAATCGACAAAACGTCGATGGGATTATACAGTCGGTAAGTCGATTGAAACAAGGAGGGAGACGGCGTATTGGGGCTCGGACGAAGGGAATTATCGCTCATCTCACAAATTTCCCTATCATTTTGCCCATTAATACGCGGATTTGTGCTATTCTTCATTCCTCTCCTGTTCGGCAGCACAGCCGAGTTCAACGGCACAGGAGTGCAGTCGACGATGATGATGAAAAGCTCAGTTAGGGAGAAGTGGGTAAGGAGTTTTATAGCATGGTCTAAAACCATGCCCAGAAGTGTTAGTTCTGCTAAGTCCAATGGTCGATTCCAAAACAGAGGCCACTATAGCTAAGGCTGCGTGAGAGGAAATCTGTATAAGGCGTTGCAGAGTCGATGATGAACTCTTCACTTCCATCTACCCAACATTCCTCGTGGAATGTTTATGGACACGTTTCCCACCCTTATTATTTGCAAAGAGAGATAACGGTAGCTGTTGAGCTGGGGCAGAATTGGGTTTTTTTTATCATCATCGTCGATTGCACTCCTGTGCAGCTCAAGAGGAGAGGGATGGAGATGTCTCATATGGGAAATCCAAACAATCAAAACGTCGACCGTAGGAAATCTTGGATTCCCCAATCTGTGAGATGAGCAATAACTCCCTTAGGCCGACCCCCACCCGGACCTTTTAACCAGCACATATTAGGGTTTGATTTTTTGTATGGAGTGTGGGTGAGACGAGTTTAAACAGCACATTCTAAGTTTTGATTTGTTTAGGTGATTTTTATGAAATTACATTAATTTTTAATAGAATCTCTTTATTAATGTGATTTCAGATGAATCATCTAAACAAATCAAAATTTAGAATGTACTGTTTAAATAAAATTTGAGTAACGTTTCTTATGGACATACATGTAAATGGTAATTTTTATATAGACAGATTAATGGTTTCATTTTCTACATATATTTTAGCAGTTTTTTTTTTCTGTTTCTTGTTAGGGCTTGGCAAGATTTCCATAGAATCTTTACATCCCCTTGTCTTCTTCCATATGTTTCTGTGTGATGATTTTAATTATGGAGTGATGCTTCATCATGTGGAGGTGAAGGTCTGGATTTATTTGTCCTCTACCCATTTTTTAAAGCTTCTGTTTGTTATTGTCATGCAGTGTAAAGGACCAAAGCAGAGCCTGGTGTGTCCTGAAAAGAGCAATGGAGAAAAGCAGAGCAAACGTCCTGCAACATATGACAATGGAGATGAAATCCAAGCTTTTTTCAGCTTGGTGGATAGAATCCAAGAAATGGGTAAGCTCTATAAAAAGAAAAGATTGAATTTCTCTTCTGCAACAGGGATATCTACTGTTGTTGCCATGGACAACATTGTAATCAAAGGTAAATCTCCATGGAAGCCCTTTTGGAGTCGAAAGATATTTCTGAATTGGCAGGGAAACATAGCCCATGTCCGCTGGGGGATGTAGCTTGTTCAATTAACAGTGCAAGCACTCCTGCAGTGCCCCAAGGATCACATATTGAAACTGATAAATGCAAGCAGTTGGGGAGTTTTGATCTAAATGTAGAGCCCAGATCAGATCACCCAGTTATTGCAGCAGCTTTCTTTATTTCATCCCTTATTTTGGCCTTTTACTAAATTTATTCATTACTGCTGTGGTATCTGTATGGCAAGAGTAACGAACTAAGGCTCTGTTGATTACTCCTATGGCATGCTCTATATTTTTAAAGCATTCTATATTACCAGTTAACTATATTATTGTATGTTAAACCTAATATTTATATATTACATTTCTGTTATAAATGGTAAATATTATTTTTCAATTTAAAGGGGTTTCTCCTTTTGTCAGATCTACCATCCGATGCCTTAATAAAATTTTAAGCAGTATATTAATAATTCATAGTTAAAATTTTAGATATTTACTTTTTTTCCATATGTGAAAGGAGAAAACTTAAAAGTTTTATGTGGGATTATTAATCTTGAATATAATTTTTTTTAAATGATAGATTAATATTATATTATAGAAATAAAATTATAATATGTTCTTTATATAAAAATAAATGGAATGGAATCATACTTCAAAGAATTAAAGTTTTGAAAAGTTATTATTTAGATTTTGCAGATTTTGATAAATTTAGAGAGATGGAGTTGGACAAAGGTGGTGACCACCTCCATGATAGTATCAAATTGCATTTATTGTCTAGACAAAAGTCTAATTTGAGTGTAGTTGGTTCTATCCCCTTGCATAAGAGGAGAAAGTGGATTTATTGAAGTTATTATGATAGCTCTTCAAGTCCTTGTCTAACCTTGGATAGGTGCCCATTGTTAAGGACTTTGTCTATTGAGATTGTCATGTTCTCTCTTTGAGATGACAAGACCAAGTGAAATGAAAGATGTGACAAATTGTTGGTAGTTTTGAAAGAAGATAAGTTTTTCATTAAATATATTGAGTTAATATATTGGGTTGTGTTGTGACTAAGGGGGTATGATAGTGGTGGTTGTAGTCATGTCAAAAGGAGGTAGATTCCAAGTGTGATGGTGGTTGGTGCAAGGGTCGGTTTTGATAATAGGGTAGTAATAGATGTGGGACAACCCTTTGAGTCAATTGGGATGGATGCTAGAGATACTAAATGCAATGAGTTGTAGTGCTAGAAAAAGAACTAATAGTTGGGCTTGACATGGACTTTAGATGAGGTTCCTTGGTATGGCATGATACTAATCCTTTAGTCCCTTGAGCATTTATTTCACCATGGTTTGTTTTTTCTCCTTTTTTCATGTTGTCTCATAGTCATAAATCTTGTATTCTTCTATATTTTGCTATCACTTTTTTTTGGTATTACACTCATAATAGTGATTTTATTTTGTTTTTTTCTAATTTTGTGTCTAGGATTTATGTCTACAAGAAAACTCTCAATATTTTGCTATCTTGTTATTTGGTGGTGCACTCTTTATAACATTTTTGTATTAGAGATTTAATTGTGTCTAAGATGTATTTCCAAAGGGATGCTTTTTGTGGGCAAAATTATTTCTTTGTCCTTAAATTTGCTATTTAACACATGATAATTCTATTATCAAATCTTTTCTTACTTATAGCTTTGTACAAGAGGGTTAAATTTTAGATTATAATATTTGGAGGGTTAAAATGTAGATCACGTCATGGATTAAAATTTCCATGAAATTGTTAAAAATTAAATATAAATTATAATTAAACTTATGCAAAATATCATATTTTATGTGGATTTTGTTACAAATTATTGAAAGTTAGATATTGAAGTAAATCCAAAGGCTTAAACTCGTTAATTAATCAATCATCTTCAATGTTTACTCAATAAATGAGTTACATATATATAAAAAAATTCCTATTAAAACCCTCTAACAACTCAGTAATCTAAAGTTTTGATTAGGTAAACATGAGAAAAGGCCCTGGACCCATTACAAGACAACCTTAGAGGAAAGCAAGTCGAATATCACTAGTAGTGAAACAAGAAAAAATAGAAAACAAAGCAAGTTTCCCAATAGAAGAGACATAACCAACAACAAAGACTAGCAATGTTTTTGACCGGAGCATGGAACCTCACTAATCTAATGTTATTAATTACTAACACCTATTTAATTATATTTTTCAAATACTATTTACATACACACAAATAATAATGTAGAGTACTAATACACTGACAACCACATGTTAGCTTGATTATTCCTAACATTTCTCCTTTTGCTATTAACATACGATGATAAAAATTATTTTAGAGCTACATCAATAGTTAGCTTGATTAGTCATTGCCTCAATATGTTGAGTTGCATATGAGGTTCACCTATTTCATAATTGCTTCCCTCAATAAAAAAATCTTCTTAATATTAGTTTTCATTAATAGTATATCTAAAATAAACTAACTAAAATAACTAAATTTAAAACATCCCACTTTCAAAATATACACCCCTACCAATTCTTCCACATAATGATTTTTTATTATTTCTCCAAACTATTATCTTATACTACATGTCACATACTTGTTATTTAACATTTTCATCCTTATTAACTATTTATATCTCCCACAAAATTAACACTTTAGATTATCTTTTAAAATAAAAGAAAAATTGAATAAGACTTTTGAATATAAATCTCAAATTTTCACCCCCTTCATAGGTCTTCATCACTTCATGCAAAATTATGAATTTATAAGCCCACTACTTTAAAATACTCAAATTTGCTTCACAAACTATTCAATCTAAATTAGATAAAACTAATGAAGATTGGTTTACCAATTTTTTTTAGGTCGTTATAAAAACTTACTCTACTAAACTTAAATGCATATGACTACAAATACCATCTTCATCCTACAAATAAATGCTTCAAAAAGACGTCTAATATTCTCCAAACTCCATCAAAATAATTTGCACAAAAATGCCTATCAACATGTTTAAAATCTTTTGTGCTCCCTACACTACAATTAAACTAGAGATAATACAGTTAATATCAACGTGTTTAATAGAGCAGTCATTTCATATGGCGATTGTGCAAGGTACTTAGGTGTAGCAAAGGAAAATCCATAGACATAGTAGGAAAAGCACCACAAATTTTATTTAAATACTATAAGCTTTTATATATTTATGAAATCATTGCACACATACCCTTCATCATTTGAAATCAAATCAATTAGATGCATGGTTAGTTTGTTCTCCAATTACACTCAATATTACATGTATGAATTTTTTGTTTCAGTTGGTATCAGTATCTTCATTGTAATAGTTTACTAATCACTGTGTTCGTTCAATGTAGAGGAAGAAAATAGCGACAACAAATACCAGGTGACCTATAACAAGGAGACCTGTACCAAAGCAGAGGCGGAAAACTATGCCTACACACAAGAGAGGTGTGCATCTACCTCATAGCAATGATGAGGACGTTGTTATTCCTGTTCACCAACCAAGTGAAGAACCAAGTAGTGAGGAGGAGGTAGAAATTGTTGTGGGGTAGCCAACTAAATCTGTACTCCAAGCTAACCCAGCTGTATCAATCAAAAAAGTTGTACTGAGGCGGGCTTGGACCCAGGCTAACATGGATCATGCCCTTGAAGATGTCGAAGACCACAGGTTGTCAACTAGAGGTGCAATGAAAAAGTGGGGTATTCCTACCACAACATTGTCAAATTGGATGGGTGGCGTGACCACATATAGAAGGAAAGGGCCCCCAAGAGTCCTAACTAATGAGGAAGAGTCATTGATCATCGATTGTGCAAGGAGATGGTTGTTGTTGGCCATGGTTTGGAGATTATAAATCTGAAAACAGAAGTGGCCCAAATATGCGAAACAAGGAATACTCCATTCAAGAATGAGCTTCCTGACAAGTCTTGGTGGGCAGGATTCAAAAGAAGGAATCTCGATCAGTGCTTGAGAACAACCCAAGGATAAGATAGAGACTTTTCTATAAATCTTAGGCCTGTAGTTGTAAGTTCTTTCTATGACACTTTGGAGAAAGCATATGCAACAGGGAATTATGGACCGCAAAGGATTTGAAACTACGATGAAATAGGGCTGCAAGCTGGCCAAAATGGAAATATGAAGGTGCTTTCCAACAAAGGTAGTAGAAGTGTTGCTTACATTATCCCAAAGATCTGGGAGTGGATCACTATTCTAGCATGTGTCAATGCTGTAGGTAATAAACTTCCAGGTTTTTATTTATTTAAAAGCAAAAAAAATGTGCAAAACTACATAGCCAACTGTGAGGTAGGAGTATTGATGGCTGTTCAACCTCATGCATGGATGACCAAAGAGATTTTTATCAAATGGCTCAAGTTCTTTGCTATGCAAGTTCTCGGGGGTTGCTCGCCCAACCATAAACACCTCTTGATATTTGATGGCCATGACAGCCATGTAGCCTTCTCTACCATTACCCAAGCAAGGGAGCTTGGAATTGACTTGCTCACCCTACCAGCCCACACATCACACAAGTTGCAGTCTCTTGATGTGAGTGTCTTCTCATCTTTCAAGTCTAACTTCAAAAAGGAAATAACAACTTGGAGTATTAGACATCCAAATCTGGAGATCAGAAGGGAAGAATTGGCCACACTTGGTAGCCTAGCTTTTGAAAAGTCATTGACTGTTTCAAACATAATAGTTGGCTTCAAGAGGACAGGTATTTGGCCCTTTGATCCAAATGCTTTGGAGAAGGACATGAGGGTTAGCAATAATTTCCAGTTTGCTTCCCCTGAGGAAGCATCAACTGCTACAAACATTCTAAGCCTATCTAGCAATGGTTTGGTAGTGAATGAGGGTGAGTGTAATGGTGGAACTACAAAATTTGGAGAACAACAAAATGGGATGCATGGTTAATATGTTATGCAATTACCCATCTTCGTTTCCAATCAAGTCAATTATACGCATGGTTAGTTTGTTCTTCAATTACTCTAAAACTTACATGTTTGCATTTGTTGTTTCATATTCCAATGAACAACTTGAAGCAATAGTATTGGGTGACCAAAATAGCCAAGGAGACATATCTCTCTCCCTACCAAGTCCACCCAAGCAACCCTCCTGGCTGTTAGATGGGGCTGCTAATCTTGGTATGGATATGCATGTGGAGGAAGACCAAAGTCTTATAATGCCATCTCCACCACACAACATGGGTCCAAATATGTTAGTACATTTCTATGTTGATTGTGGAGAGAGTGACGGTGAACATTTAGGAGTTGGATTGGATGCTATAGATAGTGAGGTGCCACAAACAAATAATGTTGATTTTATTGAGCCTTTGGGAGGCCAACCAACTTCACGCATCTCACAATTCTTGAAGTTATCGGTTCATCTAGTGAAAGACAAGACTAATAAGGTAGCTGACCGTGGGATCAAATTGCAAAGAGGATCCCAACTCCTAATTGTTGATGACTACATGGCCTTGCTAAGTGAGCAAGAGGAAAAAAAGGAGCTAGAAGAACTGAAATTGAGGAAGAAGTAATAACTTGTAGAGCGCAAGATGGAAAGGATTGTAGAATTGGAGGTGAAGGCTCTTATGAGAATTGAAAAGGAAAAGCAATGAATAGCAACAGAGACTGAAAAGGAGCTGCAAAAGAAGGAGAAGGATAAAAAGGGAGGAGCAAAGGATGGAAAAGGAAGCTGCAAAAATCGAAAAGGATTTGGAGAAGGCATGAGCAAATGCTGCAAGGGAGAGGCAACTCAACAACCCTCTAAATCCCTTGCCTGACTGCCATAAGATCTTCACATATTTTGTGTCTATACAATGCCCCCAATATTGTCCATCACCTACCCAAACTAGCAGCCAAACATTTCAGTCTTGGAGCCCTTCACTTTCGCATTCCTATACATGGTCACCTAGCCCTACCATTTCCCAACCATTTCAGAGTTGGAGTCCTCGTTCAGAGTCAAACCAACACTCACCTACCCCGAGTCCAATCCAACCTATTCAATCTTGGATTCCTTCTTCATGACAAGCGACATCCAACTCACAAGATAGCATGGCATCAAATTTCAGTTTTCCTAGCTTTTTCGATTGATTTGAATGTTTCGTTGCAACTAATTTGTTCTGAAGGTTTTGATGGATTTGAAACAATGTTTGACATTTTGTGTTTTGAACGTTTCTAACTTGGAACAACAATATAAATTGAATAGAAACAACATGTTCCATCATGTTACTGTCACATTTTGTTTGAGTTATTGTAATTGATTAGCCAACAAGGTATACATATAATTATGTGGAATGTAAATGAACAAGCCTATATGAAACATATGTATCTATCTATCTCTGCAATAGTTTGTTGTATATATATATATTAACATATATACACAACTATAGGAAACTTCTCTATTTATACATGTAATTAAGCTGAATGAAAATGAACAAGGCTATATGAAACATATGTATCTATCTAATTATGCATATACATGTATCATAATGTTGTATCATATTTCTATTTGATGTTATTTATAAGTTTCAGTATGTTGTATCAAAAAGGGTTGCAAATATTTATACCATAGTGTTGTTTGAAGTCATATATAAATTCAGAAATTTTAGTATGTTGTTTGAAAAATGGTATGAACATAAGTAGGAGTCAGCATATACATATACATATGCACATACATGCATATGCATATGCATAAATGTGTGTATATGCATATGCACATGCATATTATATACATATATACATATGCATATACACACACATATATGCATATACATATATACATATGCATATGCATATGCTGACTCCTACTTATGCTAATACCATTTATCAAACAACATATTGAAATATAACTTCATACAACATAACACTTTCTTATACATCATTATCAAATATGTATATAACTTAATATCCATATACATATAGAAATATGCATATGCATTTAAATATCGAATAATGATAGAAAGTGTAACAACAAATTGAGACATGTAAGATTGTGTGTAATTGACGAACAAACTAAACATGCATTTATTTGAGTTGATTGCAAATGAACAAGGCTCTTTGTGCAAGGAAATAAAAATGCATGTTACAATATCACATCCCCAATTACAATTGACAAAAATCAAACAATGATAGAAAGTGTAAAACCAAATTCAGACATGTAAGATTGAGTGCAATTGATGTACAAACTAACCATGCATCTATTTCAGTTGATTGCAAATGAAGGAGGCTCTTTGTGCAAGGAAATACAAAATGCATGTTATACTATCACATCCCCAATTATAATTGACTGAAATCAAACAATGATACAAAGTGTAACAATAATTGAGACATGTAAGATTGAGTATAATTGATGTACAAACTAGCCATGCATCTATTTGAGTTGATTGCAAATGAACAAGGCTCCTTGTGCAAGGAAAGAAAAAATGCATGTTATACTATCACATCCCCAATTATAATTGACACAAATCAAACAATGATACAAATTGTAATAACAAATTGAGACATGTAAGATTGAGTGTAATTGATGAACAAACTAAGCATGCATATATTTGAGTTGATTGCAAATGAACACAACTCTTTATGCAAGGAAAGAAAAAATGCATTTTATACTATCACATCCCCAATTATAATTGACATAAATCAAACAATGATACAAAGTTTAACAACAATTGAGACATGTAAGATTGAGTGTAATTGATGTACAAACTAACCATGCATCTATTTGAGTTGATTGCAAATGAACAAGACTCTTTGTGCAAGGAAAGAAAAAATGCATGTTATACTATCACATCCCCAATTATAATTGACACAAAGCAAAGAATGATACAAAGTGTAACAACAAATTGAGACATGTAAGATTGATTCTAATGGATGAACAAACTAACTATCCATCTATAACATAGTGTTGTTCGAAGTTATATATAAATTTGATAATTTTGTATGAAGTTATATTTCAGTATCTGTATGAGAAATGGTTATAGCACACGTAGGAATCATCCATCATCATAGTTAGTTAGTTGTATTAGTATGTTGTATCTAAAACAACTTCACTTTTTGTCTGCATATGCATATATACATATACATGTACATATATGCATATATGTATATACAATTGCATATGTATATGTATGCATATATGTATACAATGCATATGCATATACATATACATATACATATACATATATTTATACATATATTTATACATATATGAATACATATGCATATACATATCAAACAATGATAAAAAGTGTAAGAACAAATTCATACATGTAAGATTGAGTGTAACCGATGAACAAACTAACCATGCATCTAATTGAGGTGATTGCAAATGAACAAGGGTCTTTGATCAATGAAATTAAAAATGCAGGTTGAGTTGATTGCAAATGAACAAGGGTCTTATGTTATACATGTAAGTTTGAGGTGTCTTAAGTTAATAAGAAATAACCTTTATTATGTAATAAGATTAAAAGGGATATACATTGGAAGAAGTCTTATCTGTTGAAGATATACAAAGAAACCATTCATGCCATCATGAACAATAGTTCGGTATATCTTAGACGGATTAGACTTCTTTCAACGTATGTCCACAATTGTAAGTCTTATATCCTGAGGTGATGAAGGGCATGTTTGCAAGGAAAGAAAAATTGTATGTTATAGTATGACATCAAGAAATCATACTCTTAGAAATAATTGAATGATATAAACTGAAAAAACAATTTCATAGTTGTAAGAGTGAGTGTGATTGAAGAACAAACTAACCATGCATATAATAGAGTTGAAGAAAAAAACAAACCATACATGTGACTATTGTTAGTTGTGTCTGTATTCAACAATTCTTTAGGGAGAATTGAGTGTAATAGATGAAAAAACTAACCATGCATCTAATTGAGTTGATTGCAAATGAAGAAGGGAATTTGTGCAATGAAATAAGAAATGCATGTTATAATATCACTTCCCCAATGGTAATTGACAAAAATCAAACAATATAAATTATAAATCAAACTTTGTCACACTTGTGAATGTAATTGAATATAAATAAAATTATGCATCGAATTCTTATAAATGTAAATGAACAAGGCTACATGAAACATCAATTTATATATATTTTCCATATGTATTTGTAAACCTGCAACTTGCATATATTTAATTGCAGTATTAGAACATTATCATACACTCCATAGTTGAAGGTGACATGCACCTATCTTTTTGGCCAAAGTATGTATGTATGTATGATTGGTTTCAACAAATACATACATTCATCACAGTAAAGTAATGTATGTATGTTACATATAAATCCCTTAGTATGGCTAACTGCATGACCTTCATACAACCATAGAAATGAACTGCCATATGTATTATTGTATGTATGTATAGTATACACACATACATGTATGTATGTGTGTATAAACTATGTATGTATGTGTATATTAATTGACATATTTCCATGCATGTATGTATGTATAGTATACAAACATACATACATATTGTGGTACTATGTATCTATGTGTGTCTACTATACATACATACATACATATGACATAATATGTAAGTATGTATGTGTATGCATCATATACAGACATACATACATACATAAATAATTATTATGTATGTATGTATGTATGTGTGTGTATACATACATAATATTTTAATGTTTATTAAAATATTAGGTTAATAAATATTATATAAATATATGTTATTAATAATATTAAAATGTTTACTCAATTACAAAGCTAAAATGATTACTAATTTGATTGGGAAAATCCTATAAATGATTAGTAAATTAAAAAACTAAAATGATGCTACTCGATTTCTACAGTCTAATAAAAAAATAAAAATAAAAATAAAATAAATAAATAAAATAAATAAAAAAATAAAAAATAAAAACAAATAAAAATAAAAAAAACTAAAATGATTAGTAAATTGACTACGAAAATCTTATAAATGGATATGAACTATTCCCAAAAACTCCACCATGCAGGCAGAGACGATGGACATGATGGATAGGGAAGAGTAGATGATGGGGGTCGGGAATTCTTGAGCGAGGGGTTCACGCCAACGGTTGAAATAGTTGACAAAAACATAGGTGCATGAAACCCTTAATAGTCGAGTTATACAAACCCATGAATGTTATGTCTATGTATACACACAGTCGGCCAAAAATATAGGTGCAACAAACCCTTAACCGACTATAAATGACCAACTGTGTGTATATATATATATATACAAACACGCACACACACACACATACACACACACACATACACACACACACACATATATATATATATATGTATGTGTGTATATATACGTGTGTGTATTTATTTGAATATAAACATAGTTGACCATTTTTTACTTGCAAGAATCTAGGCGTAGTGAAGAGTAGAATAACTTCCAATACTACCACTATACATATACAAATTACAGTGGTATAAAATGAAAATAGAAGACTATATTATGGCGGACTGTGTGTATATGTATGTTTACACAAATATATATGCATATATCTGTGTATACACACATATACACACAGTCAACCATATATATGCATAAATATATCTAAATACTCACATATACACACAGTCCGCCATAATATAGCTGCATTATTGCTACAAAATTACATTTGCTCATCATTTTTGTGTGTATATGTGTGTATATACACATAGTCGACCATATATATGCATAAATATATCTGTATACTCACATATACACATAGTTTCCCATAATATAGCTGCATTATTGCTGCAAAATTACATTTGCTCACCGTTTTTGTGTGTATATGTGTGTATACATAGATATATATGCATATATATATATCTGTGTATACACACCTTTAGACACAGTCGACCTTATATATGCATATATATATCTGTATACTAACATATACACACAGTCAACCATCATATAAGTGCATTTTTGCTAGAAAAATATTTTTTCTCGCCATTGATGTGTATATATCTATATATAAGTACGTATATGTATATATACATATATATATATCAATATACAAATATATATACATATACATATATATATCGGTATACAAATATATGTATATATGTATACATATATTTGTATACCGATATATATATGTATATGTATATATGTATATATACACACACACACATATATATACACACACACACACACACACACACACACATATATCTATATATATATATATATATATATATTGGTATACAAATATATATACACAGAAGCGAACATGAATACGCTGCAACAAAGTTTCATTAGAGGAGGAAATAATTAAAACTTGACAAAAGCTATTTAAACAACAAAAAATTGGAAGAAGAAATTAGAAAAATCTTGTAATGCATAGTTATTACCTGTGTGAGGTTGGAACACAACCTCACCTACATAGCAAAAAATTAAATAGTTTCATTAATCTGAATGTGGTGTTGATAAACACAGATAGCTCAAAAAATGCATCACCACCATTCGCCCATGGCCTCACCACCGTCAACATCAATCCTAACCAATGCTGGTTCTGAATGCAACTGCTCAAAATGAATGAAGTGTTCATCAATGGAGGTTTCGTGAACCCAAAGCAAGACCAAGCGAATGTAACACATGCTGAGGTGGTAGGCATTAAGACCGACAATGGAGGAATGGGTTAAAGTTAATGCACATTTACTAGGAGTGTAATGAGCCAATACTGGCATGGCGCCAAACAACCATCAATCATACAGGTGTCCATGATAGGTATCTGCCTAATTTTTAGACATTTTGGCCATTTTTGAAAAGCACCCCCAAAACATCAGAAGACGTGCTCGGATTTCCCCCAAAAGAAAATTGGAGGTTGCCAGCGTGACAGTCAAGGGATGTGGCAAAAAAAATTATGCTGACTTAGACGTTGATGATGTGGACCCCTCACGCAAGGTTACCCTACCCACCATCGAGTCCTCTCCCTTAGCACTTTACATCTTGACCCTGAGTGCATATCATCCCAATCTAGTATGTTTAATTCTAAACCTAATGCTTTAAATACTAGTTTTAGTACATTCAATTTTAAACATAATGCTTTAAATACTAGCTTTAGTACATTCAATTTTAATCCTAATGATTTAAATACTAGCTTTTATACTTTCAATGTTGACCTTAATAATTAAAATATAAGTCATATTAAGAGTTTATGAAGATGAGTAATGTTGAGCTCAAACATGTGGCATAGTTGGTTAAGGGCTTTGGGTTTGTCCCATGTAGGTCCCAAGACCGATTCTCTTTGTTTGGGTTTACTTGGTTGTAGGCCTATTCAAGCCCAATCTACAACCTTGAAGGATTATTGGGGGGCTCGCCCTATCAAAGAGCTAAACTCCAGATCATTGGACTAACCTACTGATTCCCCTTGATTAGCAAAATAAAAATAAAAATGAATGATGTTGAGAATAAATAGACATACAAGAAATATGCCCAAAGAGAAATATGCCCCAAACAATCATGTTTTAGAAGGTATACCTAGTAAAAAACTTTTAGTCTTTTCTTATACGTTTTATTCCACCATTAAAAAACACGACTCCACAACATCTCAACAAAACATATATAACTTTGTTGATAACATGGACCTCAAAGTGAAGTTGACCTACTCAACGATTAGTCCCCTTCGTTTACGTATACTTAAATCTTTCCCCCAATACCTATTTTGAAAACCCTCATTTCAAACCCTAATTGTTTTCTATAATAGCTCTCTCTACATCTCACGAAACGTCTGCATTATACTATTTGCCCTTGCAATATCCTCAAGACAATATCTGTTTGTTCTTTTAGATGTCCTGTGTCGGGATTTACTCTTTTCATAGCCCTGTGATGGCATGAAATCTTTGAGACCTGAACATTTTCATGTTGAAAATTAGCAACTGCTGAGGGCTTCATTTCTTGAACATATATCAGTTAAGATTTTAGTTTTTGTGGAGTGCAGTTTTGCTTTTTTATTTTGATTGGTTAAACTTTCTGACACTGGTTTGTAGTGACATGGACGATGCAATCTTTGAGATCTGAAACCCTAAACGCCCTCAGTAATATTTGATTTTGTGCTAATGCAAGGCATTTTTCGGAGGGTTAGTATCTAGAGAACTGTACAGCTAGCTGGCTTGCTGATATACTTAAATGTTAACAAATCTTTTAGGCCCGAGGATGGATAAATGTTTGAGATCTGAGCATTTTATGCTGAATATTATCAACTATTGCTGAGGGCTTCTAGATTTGCAAACTTTTTGTAGCAGCGGATGTGCCTTTTTAGGTTTTCAGCCGAAAGTTTGCTTCTGATTCTTTTGTCTCTGTGATCTTTGAAATGTAATTTTATTCGTCCCTTTCTCCCATTAATTTGCTCTCTATCATGGCTTGTGTACATAAAATAGATCTCATAGAAGTAAGTTTTCCCCAAACATGTACTTTTCCTTTAACAGACGCTGAACTGTCATTATTTTCTTCAAATGCGCTTTTTCCTTGTCTATACAATTTAGCAGGAAGAACGCTATAAGTTGTAAATGAAGAGAAGAGAGGAGAATTCAAGACTTCATCAATGGTTTCAGACAAATACTGTGGGATTATCATTAGATTAAATGAGAAGAAAACGTGGCTATTTGGCAGATTCGTTTGGTCAAACCATATCCATCTTGCAAACCAGACTTATCGGTGAGATATAGGGTTTTGATTTCCGCTTGTAGATAAAATGTTTATGATAGTTACAAATCCATAACAGGTTACCTAAAATTTCTCCTTGCGTCTTTATAGGTTTCAAGGTTATTTTGAGTTTTTAAATTACCCTAAAGAGGGAATAAATTGATACAAACATCAAATTAAAACTTTGAAAGAGCTCCAAAGAAAGGAGTCAAGAAAGTTAGACTTCGGGTGCTTGAGCGAAAAGAGAACCTGGCCAAAGAGAAAAAATGATCTGCAGAAAAGGTATCATGTATCATGGAGGATGTGCAATGGGGATTGATCAAAGAGATGTTAGGGGAGATGCACGCGGAGGTCAAAAAGACACCTTTTAGAGGTGCCGTCTAGTTGTCGTGACCTAATGTTCCAGTATTTGCCCGCTATAATTTCAATCAATTATAATTGTTTTATCATTCAAATCCATTCAAAAAAATTCACTTTAGCACTTAATGAGCAGCCATTGGTGTTTTTGTAATTATTTATTCAATCAAATAAAAAAATTTAATGGATCAAAAATAATTGTTTTTTGGTAGGGTTAAGTGAGCATGGAGGTGGTGGTAAGTGAGACTTCTCCCCTATGCTAAAAGAAATTGACATGGAGAAAGGAATTGGTTTATTTGATGTGAAGGAGAGCCAATTGTGATGACACGGAAGGGTTGGAATGTTATGCTTTTCAAACACCATGAATACTAGGAATAAAGTAATTATGCACCCTACTAGGATAAAGGTAACCTTTCAAAGTGGTGATATATCCAATTGAGATGGAAATGATTTCAAATTGAGATTGGGGCATATATGGGATCGTATCACTCAAAACTATTTTAACAACTAGGGGAGAGGTTATAATAATTGCCCATCCTAATTCCAAACAATACATCGAATTTTCATGATTTATGTGATTTAAAAGTTTAAAGTTGTTTTATTTATTAGAAGTACTTTCTTAATTTTAAGAAATATTAACCTTCTTAAATCTAATTAATTTATGTTAAAGTTTTATTTTTTCTTTAAATTTTTGATAATTTTTAAGTAGATAAATTTTCTTTTAAAGCTTCTTTCCTTTTAAATATTTAGATATTTAAGTCCAATAAAGTATTCCCTTAATTTTAACAATTATTAATATACTTAAAACAATTAATTTATTTCATTGAAATCAAATTCCTCTAATTTAAATAGATGCATAATTAAGTTTTATTAGTTTATCTTATAATGCAAATTAAATTAAAGTCAATAAAGATTTTTCAATCTAGTGCATTTTTTCTTTTATTAATTTATTCTCTAATTTTCTCTCCATCTATAAGTAGATAGATTATTATTCTTTAATTAAGAAAAATAAATTTTCAATTATTTTTACCTTATTATTTATTGCAAGTCTTCTTTGCTTTTTCTTTTTCTCTTATATATATATATATATTTTAAGTAGTTTTTTTTTTATATGTATATTGAACAAAGCAATAAAAGAATTACAAGGATGAAGCTACAAAGAGTAGCTGAAGTACATGGCTATACATTCAATAAACCAACCATAAAGGCAACCAAAAACTCCCAAGTACATAGCTATACATCTAAAGAAAAGCCACTTGAAGAAATATATTAAAGTAAAGCCTTAGAGTACCAACTACTTGATGAAAATTGTTAGAAAATATAGCATCACATCTATTCTTCCATATATTTTTCAAGATCACATGTTGAATAGAATCAACTATCACATTATTTTGCATACCGAAGCCAAGAACAACTTCTTTCTAACTCAAATCATGATTAAAAATCGTTGAGAGATCTCTAAACAGAACGTACCATTGTTTTTTAGTATAAAAAGTCCCAAAATATATGTTCCAAATTTTCAACACCATGAGAAAAATGACAGTTAGTTGGTTGGACCATAATACATTTCAACCTAGCAATGTAAAATCTTCCAAACCAACACCTGCGTGTCTTTAGATTTTCATATTTGAGCACTCACTTTAGCCCAAAATTTGGAGCTAAATTTGCACTTCCACTTATGATTTAGACAAGGAGTAAGATTCCAACTAGGAAGCAATTGCATATACACTTTTTTAAAAGGAAAATGATTGAAGTGACTATGAACCAGCCATTTCCAATCTCTAAAAAAGTAACAATCCCTTGGAGTACATAATTTCATAGTTAGATCAAAAGGAACAAGTGACTTAATACAAATAAAAAACTGCTCAAATTTATTACTCAACCCATGTTGCTCTTTGATATTATTCCATGATGCCCAATCAAGTATATCAAAATTTCAAATATCTCTAAATTGTCTAACCCCTTTCTTAAACAGGTAGTAAGCCTATCTAGGAAAATTGATTGCTAATGGCTAATTATGATAAGTAATAAGTTTATTCCACCTTATTGACATTGTGGCAAAATTGAACCCATTTTGTAGGGAAGAGTCATTCCAATTCAAAAATTTACAAACTTTTTGCCACACTTTCCAAATAGACTGGAGAGGAAACAAAGTTCTGATTTTAGAAAAAAGGAGACAAGAGCGTTTTGTCTAACCAACGAACATTTTGCCATTTTTTCTTAATAGAAGCTTCCATGATTCGTTGACAAACTAAAATTTTCCATTGTTTGTCACCATTAGCAGCTTTGATTATCCATTTTGCAGCAAGACAAGTCCCTTGGGTGAGGGGATCAATTAGCCCAAGGCCACCTCTTTGTTTGGGTTGAATGCAATGGGACCATGAAGAAGCAATAAACCTAACATTACCATCCCACTTAGACCTCAAAAATTAAGAATTATTTTGTTCAACTCTTCATAACCTTGCTTAGAAGGTATCCAACAAGAACAATAGTACACATGGGTCACAATAAGAATCTTATTAGCCACTTGAATTTCGCTAGCTAGGGACAAGAATTTATTGCCAAAATTGAACAACTTATTCTTAAGTCTATTTAAAAACTAAGCCCACATTTCTGAAAGAGAAACTCCCCAACCGAAAGGAATACCTAGATATCTAGTTATCTCACCATGTTTGATTTGCCTCCATTCTTTAGGTAACCAATGAGGAATGGGATCGAGCTCAAACGTCAAAAAATCAATTTTATTATGCACTATAAGAGAACCATAAACATCACAGCACAACTTCAAAATGTCCAAGGTATTTTTCACATCCTCTTCAAAGCTATGTAGGAATAACATGCTATTATTAGCAAAGTGGGAGTTTATTACAACCTTATCTTGAGGAATACAAATTCCTTTGATGTTTCATATGGTAGGCCTTGTGAAGAAGATAGCCCAAGGTGTTAGCTGTAAGCACATACATAAAGGGGGAAAGGGGACATCCCTGCCTTATGGATTGTTGTAACTCGAAGGAGTTTGACATAACCTTATTAATAATAAGGTGGGCATTAGCCTCTTTAAACAACACTTGCACATGTTTTTGAATGTTAGGACCAAACCCCAACCATTGCAGCATTTTAAGAATGAAGCTCCAACGAATTCTATCATATGCTTTATCAAAGTCCAACTTGACTATCAAAGCATTTTGGCCTGATTGTTGATCCCAATTTATTGTCTCCCAAGCCAACATTAAATTATCAAGAATATATCTTCCCTTGAGAAAACCTATTTGCTCAACTCTCACAATAATTTGGATAATAGGTTTAATTCTAATCGCTAAAACTTTCACAATGATTTTACAATAATTTGGATAATAGGTTTAATTTTGATCACTAGAACTTTCACAATGATTTTATAAGAAGTATTTAGTAAGGTAATTGGCCGCCAACCAACGATGGAATCCTCATTCTTCCCTTTAGGAATAAGTTTGATTATACCTTTGCTGATATTATGACCTAAGGAACCATTTTAAAGGATCTCTAAAGAAAACATATAAAAATCATCATTAATATGATTCCACATAACTTGGTAGAATTCAATTGGATGGCCATCTGCACCAAGGATTTTATTGGATTTCATAGAGAACAAGGAATGCTCAATTTCTTCCAAAGAAAGGATGCAATCCAAATATTTGCTATATCTTGGATCTATCATATTAGGAATATAATCCTGGATGCTCTCTTCCAAGGCCTGTTGGATATCATTCCAATTGTTTTCTTCTTTGAACATCCTTAAGTCCCCTTTTGAGCATTTATTCACCCATGCTAACCAAAATGGTTGAAACTAAAACTTAGCAATGCAGGTCAATAGAGCCATACCTTCATTGTATGAATGAAATAAGCATTCTTGTTCATTTAATCCACCACAACAAATATTACATCCTTGCTTGTGGATCTTGGCGGGCATGCGATAATGATTGCACATGTAATTTCTCACTTCTAATTAGAAACGAATTTTGGTTGGAGATGACCTAGGGGAGAGCAATTCTTTTTGTTTTGCTAATATGTATAACATTTTGCAACAAATTGTAGAAAACCTTATTTTATATTTCCAAAAAGTGGAGATGATTTGTAGAAACTTGACTTGCAAATGGGGACTCATGTCCATACTTAAGTTCCTTTAGCGCCAAAGGAGATCCATGGCTATAAAATGTGATTTCTAAATATAATGATGCCATTGAAAATTGACCAAGCTATTCACTTACTGCAATTTCTTGTCTTGGTTTGGTAGTTGATAGAGTTATTTAACTAATCTTGAAAATCTTGTAGACAAGTAGGTTAGCTAATGGAGATAGCATGAAAGACACATGATTCCTTTCTATGCATTTATGCATTTGATGCCACTTTCTCTTTCCCCCTCTTATAGAGGTTCTCCAAAGTTGTATGCCTCACAAACAAACAATCCCTTTCTATTATTCATCTATGAGTGTTCTTGGAGTGAACAATAACTTTGAGGGTGAGATGGCCAGATTTACAAAGGAAAATATCCCCCAAAAAATTGTTGCCACTTGGCCACCATCTCCTTACTAAATGTTGATATTTGTGTTAGTATTGGTGATATTAACCTTGCAATTCTATGACCATATCTTAACTTTGTATTTTAATAGTAGGTTATTATCTCATGTGACTCCAAGGATCATGGAAGCAAAACTTGAACATTACACATGAGAAATATTTTTTTGCAATTAACCATGATTTTCTAGGCACTTTGACAAAGGTAGCATTGAGTGGGGAAGCTTAATTTGGCACCTTTGGACACTAGACATGAAGTGGAAGAGAGTATCATTATTTATAATGGTTAAGAAACATTTCTGACATTGTAAGAGGTGTAAAAAAATATCTTTAATTATGTGTAAGAAGTGGATATATATTTTTTGACATTAGAAGGTATTTTATATTAAAGTGGGTTGTTTTTGTTATCTAGTGAAGTTGGACACTCAAGTTCACGAGAAAAGTCTTGAAGCTTCTAGAAAGATGTTTGTAACTCTCAAGACACATTTCATGAGGTGTTTTTTTCTTGTAGATTACTTGGCTCATGGTTTGAACCTCTTGTATTATAAACTATTTATGATTTTTCGTATTACTTTTACCTATACATTGAAGAACTTATGGTTTTTTATATTATTTTTAGTTATAAATTGGAGCATGGAGTAGGAGGAAGAACATGTTTTGCAGGTTGTAGAAGTAATGCAATGTTGCAAAAAATTAGAGGGAGAAGTATTGGTGCATCTTTTTTGAAGAATTAATACAGGCTTTGTTCTCTTCGGGTGTGGAGTTTTTTTGCAAGGGTTTCTCTACACTTATATCATGTTGTTTTTTGCATCTCTTTTTTCATTATTATTTTTCTATCTATGATTTATCACTATTTATGTGTTTAGATGCTTCTATATTGCAACATGATTTTACTTGTAAGTTATATTTTATTTCTACATTTGATATCAGGGCCATTATTGGTTTGATTAGAGAGAGGACACCTTTATTTAAGTGTGTGATTAAATTTTTTCTTACAGTGGGAGTTTGTTGTATTTTCTTGTAATTTCAAGTTTAAGGTGATAAAAGATTAGAGCTAGTTCATTTGGGTTGAAGATTGAAAATACCAAAGATACATGATATGAACTTTGGAAACTAAAGATGAAGGATCTTTTTTGAAGAAAAATATCAATGGATTTTCATGAAGAGTGAGAACAAACCAAAAATATGTTGGATGATGAATGAGTAAAATTAGATTAAAAAAAACATGTGATACTAATCATTTGTGTTTATTTGATTCCATTTTATTAAATGTTCTATTGAGACTAGCACATATAAATTGTGGAATATAATATGAGAGATGTATCCAACTAAGAGTCTCATTAACAATTTATTTTTTAAAATAAATTATATTCTCTTTAGATGAAGGATGGGGACTCAGTTGTAGAACACTTGAAATAATTTGATCTAACCTATTTAGTTACAATCAGTTGATGTAAAGATAGATGGGAATAACAAATGTATTTTATTGTTATGTTCATTTCTTGAATCTTGGGATAATTTTATCCTTGCAATCAATGGTTCTTTTAGAATTCATTTGAACTTGGATGCCCTCATTGCAACCCTACTATTAGAGGAAATGAGGAGAATGAATTCATAAAGGATATAAGGATGCATTGCATATGTGAGGAAGATCTAAGGAGAGAGGTAAGGACAATAAAAAAGATGATGAGGAAAAGTATAAAATCTATTCTTTCTAAAAATGATGATGAGGAAAAGTATAAAATCTATTCTTTCTAAGTCTAAGGGAAAGTCTAAAATGCTTGGTAAGAGTAGACTAAGGTGTTAGAATTGTGTTAGTCAAGGGCATCTCAAGAAGGAATATAATAAAAAAGAAGAAAAATAATAACATTTCTTCTATGGATAAATCTTCCAATGATGAAGTTACTAATGCATTTATTATTTCTATTAACATGATTTTTAGTTGATAGATTCAAGTGCATCCTACCACATGACTCCCTACAAGGAGTGGCTTACAACATATTCAACATATGATAGTGGGAAAATTTTCCTCGGGGACAACACACATAAGATTGTGGGTCAAGAGAAGGGAAAGTTAATCTAGAAGATTAATTTTTGTATCTAAAATAAATAATTTAGAGGTGTATGTTTTTTTTGAGAAGAGTGGTTATAAGTTATTTACAAATAAAATTTGGTGTTAGCTAGGGGCACTAGGTGTGACACCTTGTTTAGGCTTATCTATATTTTGGGACTTTGTTAATGTAACTGATAACTAATTTGTGGCACCATAGGATGGTTCACATTAATGAGAAGGGTGTCAAAAATCTCATAAATAAGAAGATAGTTGATGGTTTGTTTGGTTACTTTATTGATCATGATTTTTGTGAATATTATGTGTATGCCAAACACGATAGAGTTTATATTAAAATTGGTAGTATTAAGGCTAATTTTTTTTTGGAGGTTATTCATAGTGATGTATTTAATCCTGTGTATGTGCATTCAATTAGAAATTATCATTACCATGTTTCTTTTATTGATGATTATTCTAGATATACATGAGTTTAATTTTTGAAGGGTACATTTAATGTATTTTCTACATTTAAAGAGCTTAAAACAAAAGAAAAGATAAAAAAGTAAAGATTTTAAGAATAAATAACAGTGGTGAATTTTTCTCTAGAGACTTTGATGACTATTATAGACATGCATGACTTGTTAGACAAAAAATAACTCTATATACCCCACAAAAAAAAATGGAGGGCCAAAAATTATGGATAAAAATTTAATGGATAGAGTTAGAAGCATGCTGAGTAGTTCTAAAATTGAACAACTATTTTTGGTAGAAGTAGTTCACCTTTCTTATTACATGATTAACATGTCACTTATTTTTGCTCTTGTTGATAAAACTCCCTATGAGATATGAACATATAAACAACCATCGATTTCTCATTTTACAATTTTTGGTTGTGAGACATATGTTCAAGTTCCTAAGGAAAAATAATACTCCCTCAAGATCTTTCCATCTTCCTCTGTGCTGCCAAGTGCATGAATGAATGATATATGCACAAGTATAACAAAATAGGTGGAGTTGTAGTATTGCGATTGAACCTCATTTTATGGTTGTAATGTATAATTCTCTGAAAAGTCTACTATTGAAACAATGATATGAAGAGGAAATGTGTCCGTGCATAACTTGAATTGCAATTCCAACCATCAAGTTCTATAAGTATGTCTTGCATACTCATACACTATATTCTCTCAAAAAATGGAAATAAATTGATATACTAATATTTTTCATTCATTAATTCATACTTTTTTGCCTCTTTACAATCCTTTAGATTGTATACAACTGAATTATACTTTCTAAAACTTACTAGTTATTTTCCAATTGCATGCTTATTTTCCACGTGTACACACTTAAATGATGCAAACCACCAAAACTATCATATATTCCATATAAAAATGTTTTTTTGTAAAATATTTTTCCATCCACTCTTTCACATAAAATGTTTGAAATATAATCTCTTGTTGATCTAGGTGGATCTTCTATCATACACTCCTACAAAATCTCATTAGTATAAAAAGATACACATATATTTAAAACCATCATAATGACTAGAAAATTTAATGAGAACTCTACAACAAGTTGTACGTATGTGATTTATTTTTACATAAAAGGCATTTCCATTTCAAAATTACCTTTGACTAATTTTTATTTGAGAATACATGTCTACCAACTTTGAGAAAATTTATGTTTGATTCATATCCAAATAAATATTTGGATGTGGCTCACAATTTTGACAACCAGTTCTCCCTTTTACAACATCTCTTTGATTAGGTGAAACTCTTGGGTTGTTTTTCAAATTTCTTCAATTAAATATTTTAAGGTTTTAACTATGAATTTATCTTTTCATGGAATTCTACTATAGAATTCCCATAGTTCATTTCTATTTGGGTCCTCAACTCTTTCATGTCTTCCAACGACTTTCATTATTATTTTTCTACTTATTTGTATTGCTTGACTTGTTTTTCTTATTAGGTGATATTTATTTATTTTATTAATTACTATACTTGATCTAATTGCATGTCATGTAACATTACTATCTTTGATGCATGAGGTCAAACCCACTCTTTCATTTGCATTGATTAGATTTTTTTACAATGATTTTTTTCACTATTAGTATTTTATGTTCTGAGGCCACAAATCTTCATTATGGGTTTAAATTTAAGATTTTTCATCATTTCAATGAACAATTGAAATCTTCCTATTTCATTTAAGTTTTCAATTTTTTTAAAAAATATTTTATTAAGATTTCTTCTACAAGTACATTCAAGAATCTTATCAACCAGTGGTTTAAAAATGTTCTCATCAATTTCAATTAAAAATATATGTTTTAATGCAAAATTATAGGAGGCGTTCTCAATGGAAAACTTGCTTCATTAATTCAATTTGTTTCATTAGAAAATTTGTGCTCATCTTCTAAATTTATTATATTTTTTTTGTTTTGAATGTTGATCGATATGTGTAAAATTATCATTGATTATTTCATTATTTATTAATTCAATTAGTTTTGAGGGAATTTTTTAAATATTATATTGAGATGGAAAAGATGATGTACTTTCAACTCCAAGATTCATTTTCTTTATTGCATGAAGTTTTTGTATGTGTTGTCTTTGTTTCTAAAATTTAATCTTATGTCAATGGACACTTCATGATCTAATTGAATTGAAAAAGATATATATTCATCTATGAAATTCAATTTCTTACTTTCATGGAGTTTTCTCATTCATTATCTTTTCTTTAGATTCTCAGGTTCATGCTCCTCAAATGTTTGAGTCTTTGGTTGTTTACTTGGCATGATGTTAAATTCCACACATCACAAAGTCATGTATAATTAGGATGATGAATAAGACATGGAGATTTGTCCAACCATGCTACATGATAAAGAATGAAACCAAAAGAAGAAAAAATAATCCATAGTGAAAAACACTAACACACCACCACAAGATCACATTAAACAACCAAAAAGGTATATATGAACATTAAATCATCTACATTCACAACATGAGAATTAGAAAAAAATATTAATAAAACACACCCACGAGAGAAGCACCAAAAAAACATGGACACCACAAAGAAAAATAACATCATAAATTCCAAAGAGAAATTGGACGATTGTCAAATATTTCAATCCTCAACTCTAAAACCATTACTCAAATCTAGGAAAAGGAAGACGAGTTATTGTAATCAGAGATAGGGGTTCACAAACAAGGAGAGGACAACCTTGGGCCAAGTGATAGTACATAGGAAAAAAACTCTTATCCTTTAGTCTCTAAAATAACAAGGACTATGATCCTAGAGATATCATTGATAGGACAATTAGAGATAAATAAATAAATTATAAATAGGACATAACTATCCATGCCTTAATTATGGTATCCATAAGTCTACCTTCTCAACCTAAACATAAGTAGGGCCATAATAATGAATACCACAAATAATTTGGATAATTACAAGTTTAGATACTATAAAAAAAAAATGGTTGTTCTCCTTAAATTTGAAGATGAGATTGATGTTGTGTGATCATTAAGATTTTGATCAACAACTAGGTCCATAACACTCTACAAAAAATTCTCACCATAATAAATAACTATTAGGACTACTTTATGCTCTATTGGTGAATATGGTAGACTATGCATAGGGCAAGGATATATAAGAAAGAGATAGGAATAGGGTGATAAGATGAACTATGCTAAGGTGATTTGATATGGGTGCAAATATATAATGGGAAATAAAGAGAAGTATGATCACATGATGAAATTGGATTGGAGGGGGAAAATAGATCATAAGGTTGGATAGGAGGAGATAAGGGGTTAGAGGGTGAATGAGGATATGACAATAGGACAAGATTAGGAGGTTATATGGGCATGGGGTGAATGAGAAAGGGATAATGGGATGAGACTAGGAAGAGATAATGGGATGAGACTAGGAGGGGATAATGGGATGGGATTAGGGGGAAATAATGGAACATAGGGTGAATTAGGAGATGCTTATTGTTTGAATATAGGACATGAAGTTGGAAATTGAGGTATGAAGTAGTAATGGAGAATATAGTTGGTAAATAATGAGTGCAAGGAAAGATTTCTTATAAGGGTATGCACGTATGGAATGAAATGTGGATGGAGGTGGTATAAAATATAAGGGATAAAGAGACAAGATGAAGAAGGGATAATGAAATATAATGTGAAATAAGAGAGGGTACAATGGGGTAATGGAACATAGGATGTACTAGAATAGATATTAATGGGATGGGCCAAGAGGGGATAACGAAACATAGGGTGGATTTTTAGAGTTTAATGGGATGGAATTATGAGGGAATAAATGAGTGTAACTTGTGAATTAGGAGAATATAATGGGACAAGACCAAGAGGGGATAATGCAACATAGGGTGAAATAAGAGAGGGTAATTGTATGGGAATAGAAGGGGATAATGGAACATAAGATGGACTAGTAGAGATTAATGAGATGAGCTAGGATTGGATAACGAAACATAGGGTGAACTATTAGAGGTTAATGGGATGGGATTAAGAGAGAATAATGGAACATAGGGTGAATTATGAGGTTTCTATGCTTTTACTATAGGACATGAAGTTGGAACTAAAGGCGTATAGTAGTAATGAAGAAGAGATTTGGTCAATAATGAGTAGAAGGAAATATTTATTGTAAGGGGTGTGTGTATAGGATGAAATATGGAGGGAAGTGGTATAATAGATAAGGGATAAAGGGACAAGACTAAGAGGGGATAATGGAACATAGTGTGAAATCAGAGAGGGTACAATGGGATGGGGATAGAAGGGGAATAATGAAACATAGGATGGAGTAATCAATATTAGTTGGATGGGCCAAGAAGGGATCATGAAACATAAAGTGAAATATTAGAGGTTAATGGGATGTGATTAGGAGGGAATAAAGAAACATAGGGTGAATTAGGAGAATATAATGGGAAATGACAAGGAGGGGATAATATAACATAGAATGAAAGAAGAGAGGGTAATGGAAGGGGAATAAAATGGGATAATGGAATATAGGATAGAATAATAGAGATTGATGACAAGGGACAATATATGATAAAAACATGGGGTGAAATATTATAGTTTAATGGGATGGGATTAGGAGGGAATACTGGAACATAGGGTGATTTAGAAGGTTTCTAGGGTTTTACTATAGGGCATGAAGTGGGCACTTGAGGTGTGTAGTAGTAAAGGAGAAGAGACTTGGTCAATAATGAGTGGAAGGAAAGGTTTCTTGTAAGGGTATGCGTATAGGATAAAATGTGGAGAGAGGTGGTATCATATAAAAGAAGGTGTGAAAGGTTGGGCTATATGATATGACATAGGTAAAATGTGTGTGATGGTAGAAATTGAAGAATGATGTGGACATTGAATGGAAAATATATTTAGGATCTCACAAAACTAACAAAAAATACCATCCTTTAATGGATATGGAAAATAATACATAATAGTAGGCTCCTTAGAACATAAGTCATTCAAGTCACATGTCCTATACTCTTCATGTTTGGTTAAGATGTGTGGTGAGGAGGAGGATACACATGATATGTTGTGGGATGGTGGATGTAAGAGTTAACTTGGTTGAAGGGATGAGGTAGCTTGAAAATAATCATGAAACAAACTATGTGGGAGATGATTTTACACTATGATCTACCATCATAAAAACTGACACATGTCCCTAAAAAATAGTGTAGAGCAAGTGGATAGAAGAAAGATACTAGTCATATGGAAACAAAGGGATATGAAAATAGATTAGTAGAATCGTGGGCACATAACAATAGTGAAGGCTAGGCAAGGTGGTAACACTAGCCATTTGAGAATAAATCATATGCTTTGACTTATTTACCCACTACCTATAAGTAGTAAAAAATTAATTATAACCTAAAGTGTAAGTGATTTTTGTGAGGCTATAATATGAGAATTGGCATCAAAGAGAATATGCATTAGGCTTAGAGCAAGGATTTAAGCACTCATAACTTAAGGCCCTATGGGCATGCTACCAATAAAATATCTTCAAAGCTTGAACTAGACTTCTTACCAAGGTGATTTTATAATAATTCAAACTATCAAATGTCAAATTGAAATGAAAAAGAGGATGCACTTTCAAATATATGATTTAATTTATTAATTACACAAATTTGTCTCATTCATTCTCCGCTTCACATTCCTTCAATGTTTGGGTGTTTGATCAATTTTCTTGATATGATTGAAAGGAAGTAGAGTACGTGAAAACACTTCCTACACTAATATTATAAGGATATTTTTTTATTTTTGTTTTTTTTAACAATTATAGAATGCAACAATACATTTAAATATAAAATAAATAATAAATAACATAACACAAGTGTACGCGGGGAAAACGCTTTCAAGAGAAAAATCCCACACTCCAAAACAACTCAATGTATAATTCAACAAATGACGATAAAAATACACTTTCAAAGTAAGCCTTCACAAGAGTACCAACAACTAGATATTTGGAGGAATTCTTAAAAATTAAACAATATCTACAAAAAATCTACACACAACCTCCATGTCAAGCACCTAATATATAGGAGATACAAAATTTGAAACAATTAAATGGTAATTAGAATCCCATGAGCTAAAACCACCCAAAGTAGCAGTGCCCAAATTATCCCCCAATTAAATATGCCTTATGATGTGTCATAATACACATCATAGGTTGATAAATAGGTGTAACTCCCCTTTACAACTCTTTATACATCCAACAATTTTTTTCATTTCCTACACAAACTTCTAGGGGCCATAAATTTTGATCTAATGGGTCGATTGGGCTGCTTTTTTTAAAATTGAAGTACTCAAAGAGATATATGTAAGAGAACCCCATAGGTAGTGTCTAAAAACCAACAATTTTTATTTTGGCCACATACTAAGCCTATAGCTCATAAATTGATTTTTTCCATTTTATACCCAAAAAATCAACCTTTTGTAATATTAACATTATGAGCAAGGTTGAGATACCTTTACCAAAATTATCCCACTTGTCAAACACATTGAAAAATTAAAGAGAGTATCAAAACCATTTATATTATCTCTAGGGGCTGAGAGGCCCATAGACTTGTAGCATCACCCAAATTTTTTATGTTCACTAGCTTTGTCAATGCATTTGCAACATCCTTCAAAGTGTGAAATTTTTCTAGCATTACCCTTCCATCATCTACCATATCTCAAACTAAATGGTACTTGAAATCAATGTGTTTCATCCTCACATGAAAGGTTGGGTTCTTTGCTAGACATATGACACTTTGACTATCACAATGAATTGTAATGACTCCTACCTCTAGCCCAAGATTTGAACACAATATCTTAAGCTAGATAGATTCCTTACAAGCATGAGTTACTACCATGTAATCTGATTTTGTAGTGGACAAAGCTACCATAGTCTATCACTTCCTCATCCAATTGATTGCACCACCAAATATAGTGAAAACATAGCCACTGGTGGATCTCTTCTTGTAAATATCTCCAACCCAAATTGAATCCAAAAATCCATGAATATAAATAGAATGTCTATTCTTTGTAGGATTACTATGATAGCATAAGGAATACTCAAAGGTACCTCACAAATACTTGAAGAACCTCTTCACTGCACCCCAATGTACTTATCTAGGATTAGTCATAAATTAATTGACTCCCACTACTTGGTAATGTTTGGTCTTGTTCGTACCATAGAATACATAAAAATCCCAATTGCACTAGCATAAGGTACTTTTCTCATATCTCCTTCTCACTAGGAAAAAATAGTCATTTCTCAACAAATATATTTTCCCTCATTATAAAATGAACACACAATGACTTGATTTCTATCATTTTAAACCTCTACAACATTGAGTCACACACTTAAACATCTACAACATTGAGTCACAAACTTACTTTGGCCCAACCAATTTTTTTTTGTTCACTCTATCTCTACTAATCTCCATCCCAAAGATATGCTTAGATACCCCTAAGTCCATCATCTCAAACTATGTTGAAAGATGAGACTTCAAATCATAAATATTTTTTTTCCATTACTGAAAAATAACATATCATCAACATATAATGCAATAATGAGATTTTTTTCACCGTCAATCTTATAATATATGTAATGATATGATTTTGATCTAAAAATCCTAGACTCAACACAAAAGAATCAAACTTCTGGTACCACATCCTAGGAGATTGCTTAAGGCCATACAAATAATTTCTTAACTTGCATACCAAATGTTCTTTACCTTTCTCAATGTAGTGCTTTGGCTATGCCATATAAATCTCTTCATCCAAATCACCATGAAGGAATAATCTCTTCACATCCATTTCCTCAACTTCAAGATCATATGTTGTAGTAAGAGACATTATAATTGAATGGATGTTAGCTTTTCTACTAGGGATAAAATCTCACCACAATCTATTCCCTCAACCTAGTAATAACCTTTTGCAACCAATATTTCCTTGTACATGTAAAAACTTACATCATACCCTGTTTTTATTTTGAACACCCATTTGTATCCAAAAGGATTTCGTCCTTCAAGCAAAGATACTAGGTCTCATGTGTTATTTTTCTTCAAAGAAACCATCTCCTCATCCATGGCCACCTTCTAGGACTCTGCATCATCCATACCCATAGCTTGATAAATTTCTCCAAGCTTCATTCAAAGATTCACTACAATATATTCTTCATTCACATTCAACAACACTAAATCAACAAAAATGAGTTTAATAATGCCCTTTTCCTTTCTATCTATCTTGTCCCAGTCTTCTTGTGATGTAGTTGTAGGTTTGGATCCAAATACTACAACCTATGGATCATTATCTACAAGAACATCCTCCATCTTGAGCTTCCACAAATCAAATTTTGTGCTAACTTCTCCATCTCTATCCTTGATGTGCTTGCCATCTCTTCTTGCAATAAGATAAAAAAATCCTCTCTATGCAAGCTCCCACTCAGATGAATATTAGTATAGAAAACCTCTACCCAACACCTAGAATATGGGGTGATTAGTCTAATACCAAAATAAAGGAAGCAAGGTATATATAAATGCTTCCTACACTAATATTCTAAAGAGAGTTTTGTACAAATTTTAATCTTTTAACAATACAAAAACTAGAAACATATTTGTAGTGTTGTAAATTGTCACCCTTGACAATTTCACACTATGTTTTGCTCCCCCCAAAGTGCGTGGACCTAATTGTACACCTAATTTACTAAATTATGCATTGTGTGGCCCATTTTAACATTTATTGACAAATTAAATATAGAAAACCAATGCACTCAGTTAATATTTGTCCCTGACACCTTAAGTCCTGCAAAATAGGGCTGGGACCTAGTCGCCTAGGGTGACTTAGACCCCCTATTTTTCCTCCAAAATTGAATATGTTAGAGTCAACATTTTATTATTTGAATTTCAAATGTCCAAACTCGGCTATCTAGATTTAATTTTTTGGAAATTAGAATAGTTGTGTATAAATACCAAGTCATTTCACCTCTTGAAAAATAATAAGGATAACTATAAATTATTGGAGATCAACAGTACTATTAAGCAATCAAGCAAGTCAAGAGCAGTCATTAGAAGATTTATTGTAGCAATTCAAGATCAAAGAATCATGTCAAAGTGTATGTGAGTTTGTTCCTGTTTATGTTATCATATTGTTTGTGAGATCTAACCCTTGTAGGTCTTCAAGCAAATCAAGCCAACAACAATCAAGCCTTGAGGAGATTTGTATGACTTCATTCCATCAAGTCATTTTTGGGTGGTAAGTTGCAGTCCATTATTGATTCATCATTAATTTTATCACTTAGACTTGTCCCTCAAAAGGATAGGCTCTCCTTCATTGACATTTCCATTGTGGAAGTGGAAACACAAACATAAGGTTTGACTAAGGCAAGCCCCTAAATGGCACAACCCTTCCTCTCTATTTGAATGTGCAGGTTCATATCTGAATAAGATTGAGAGAAGTTTGAAGGTAAATTATTCATTGTTTCATTCAAACCCTACACCTTGACAAATTATAGAAACTTGATTATCTTTGCACCCAATGAAGATTTGATAATGCAACAAATGGATAAAGAAGGCTCAAACCTGACATTAGAGGACTATGAAATCAGATATAGAAATCATCTACTAGGACATAGTCACCCAGGGTGACTTGGTCCTAAGAAATTAGCTCAAAATTTATATCACAGGTGCACAGTACTCTGCTCAGTCTGTTTTTAAAGTTTGAATTTCTTTATGACATTTTGGATCTATTGTTTTTGCATTAAAGTGGTTATTTGCATCATTAGTCTAGTCATTTCATTGCATTTCTTTCCCAATTCCATTCCAAGTTTGGTCAAGGGCAAGTTGAATCACCTTTCAGGTTGCAAGTCAGTCTTATACCTTTTCTAAATCCATCAAATCCCCACTACCTTAAATATTTAATGTTTATGCTCCCGATGATGTTGTTGAAAGATCTTTTCTTTGGCAGTGGATTGCAGATACAATGCCCCCCTGCCACTTGGGTTCTATGTAGAGATTTAAATATGGTTGAGGTGGCCTCTGATAAGGATGGGGGGTGCCTTTTCATTGGACAACTGGTGAACATGAGGCTTGGTTCTACATGAGTAATAATTGGGTCTCTTTGATCTCAACTCTTTATGCCGCCAACCCCAAGTTGTTTGGCATACGTGGAGCAACTTCTGGGTGGGAAATGATAGAGTATTTAAATGGCTTGATCATGCCATGATTACAACACAATATTTATTTTCATTTGCCTCTTGTCAAGCTCTTTCGGTGATGCCTCTTTCGGATGTTACCTTGTCAAACCACTTCCCCATTAAATTTGCATTAATTGGAAAATGGGGTCAACATGACTATCCAATATGTTTTTTTAAATACTTCCTTGCCGAGTCACCAACCCAAATGAATTTCTCTTTTGGTGGAATCATGTCATCCGACGTACCACTCGCTCCCTCCACATCTATGGTCACTAGCTTGACATCTTTCACCGATGGTCCTATGAGGCCACCACCTCAGACCTACACCAGGCCACAAAGGCTCTTTCTGCCAACCCCTTCTCTCTCAACTTGCAATCCAGGGTGGCCCAAATTAAACACTAAAAGCATATTACCAATACTCATGCTTCTAGAGGAGCCCAACTCAAAGCCAAAATACACTGGCTTAAAATAGGTGATCGTGCCTCTAAGGAATGTTTTTGGCTCTTCGTTCTCATCACATTGCACTATGAATCCAAAAATCAAGGAAGGTCATACAGTGCTCTTTGAGCTTTCATACATTCTCTAGGAATTTTTTTGCCATTATGAGAAATTTTTCACTGCTCGAGAAGCCTCTCTTGAACAAGATCATGCTCTCCAAGATTAACTTTGGGTTGTCCCATGCAAGATTTTGGAGGCTCAACATGATTTTTGTGAGCAATTACTCTCCATGGAGGATTTCAAGGAGGCGATTAGCTCTATGGATGATGATAAATAGCTAGGTTGTGATGGTTTTCCTTGTGAATTTTATAAAGCTTTATGGCCTTGTGCGGGTGTTGATATCCATAAGATATACCTACAAGCTTTTCATAATCAATCTTTGGGAAAAATTATTAATAAAGGAAATATTAAATTCATACCTAAGTTTGGTGATCCTAAATATATTTGTAATTGGTGGCCTATTACATTGCTTAATGTTTCCTACAAGATCATTGCCAAGGCCTTAGCTTTGAAAATTTGACACATGTTGCCTTTCATTGTTTGACTGGAGAAAATTGGCTTCATCAAATCCAGGTTCATCTTGGATAATATAATTGGAGTCTGGGAAGGCATGGAATGGGCCTGATGATTTAAGCAGTATACCCTTTTTCTAAAGATTGATTTTTCTAGGGCTTATGACCACATTGAATGGCCTTTTATTTTAGCTATGCTTGGTGCTCTAGGTTTTGGCCCTCATTTTCTTCAATCTGTTAAAATTATTTTTGCAGATGCCTCTGTGTGCATTACTATCAATAGTCTCCAGTCTCATGCCTTCGAATTGCACCAATCCATTAGATAGGGCTGCCTTCTTGCCCCGTTTCTCTATGTGCTTGATACTCAAGGATTTGGATATTTACTGGTGAATGTTATTTCTTTTGGTAGCATTCGTGATATTTCCTTTCTAGATTCCTATAACCAGTTGGTCAAAGGGCACTTTACAGATGATTCCTTTCTCACGCTCATCGAAGATGAAAAAAACGTCAAAGAGGCTCTTTTATGCCTTGATACATTCTACCTTGCCTTTGGCTCGACTATTCAGTGGCACAAAACCCAATGTTACCATCAATATTTTCCTCCCACACCTCCCTGTCTTCTCAGGTTTGGTTGGAAATGGATTGATCATGGGGATTTTTTTTCATTTTTTGGGCATTCCCTTTGCCTTTTAGGCGTCTCCGATTAACCTTTGGAATGCAATGATTTCCCTAATTGAGAATTTTTCTTATTGGATCACCAAGCCCCTCTTTTTGGCTAGTAAATTCCAGGTTTGTTCTAAAATTCTCGCTACCACTCATGTTTACTATTCTTCTTGTTGGGCCCCTTCCAAGGCTTCTTATTTGAAGCTTGAAAAGCTTCTTCATGATTTTTGTGGGCCTCTTCAGAGGATCACAAAGGTTTTCTCTATGTTGCTTGAGAGTTTTGTTGTCTCCCATGGGATTCTAGTGGTCTTGGACTTCTTTCCACTCAACGACAAGGGTTGGCCTTGTGTGTCAAATGGATTATAAGGGTGATTTCTAGGAATGAATCCTAGAAAATTCTTCTCATTCATTACATTTCCTTTGGTTTCCTAGCCAACCAGCCTACTTGGAAGGGGATTGGATTTCAAACCCTTCTAGTTATGAAGGATGTTATGCACATTGAAGGCACTTTTGTTACCAAAAGTATTTGGCGTGCTTGGGAAGCCATTAGGCTCTGGCTATTGTGGGCGGGCTTTGGATTTCAAGATGGGTTGTCTATCAATCATCACAATCTCTGGTGGTCTTTTCTTTCTCAAGTTCAAGGGCTCCCTTTGGCTTGGTTTCTTAGGGTCCATACCCTTTAGTTTCATAAAAAAAGGCATCCACACTCCTCATGATTTTTTTTCAACTCTCATAATCAGATCAAAAAACATATATTTTTTTCTTGGCTACCTTGCCACCAAATATGCTTCACAAAATTGGTGTTCATTTAATCAAGCCATGGTGGAAGGATTGGCGCTAGTACCCAGACATTGCTTTTTTCAATTATAAGTCGCATCTGGGGTATCGTAGGCTTTCTCCGCACCTCCCTATGGTGTCTGTATTGAACCATCAGTGGCATTTGAATATTCTTTGGCTCCTTAGCAATGTCAATTTCACAACATCTGGTCAACTGTTATTGAATCGAAGCTGGCCCATTTTTCCTAGTGTATTCTTTTCCAAGAATTTCCTGTTGGCTCTTGCCTTCAGCATATGGGCATCTGAGACCCTCGTTGTCCATTTTGTAGTCAACCAGAGACTTTCACGCATCTCTTTTGGTTTTTACACCATGCTCAATAATTGTGGAATTGGATTCATGACTTCTTTTGGCCCTTTCGGCTAGAACCCTTTTCTTGGCACATGGTTCTTTTGGGGGATTGGCCCTGTATCCCTTCCAAGTATACCCAAGTCTACAATTCTTTCAAGGTGGAGATTTTATTTTCCTTATGGAAGGATAGAAATGCCATTTTTTTTTCACAACTCTATTGATTGTGTTGTTTCTCTTTTCACTAAATCTTCTATTTGCTCAAAATGTGATGCTCCAAATTCAGGTTCAGGCAAACAAGGTGGCCCTGGAGGTTGCACACCTTCAAGTGTTGCTCAACCATTGGGGTAATGCCCCGTGCATCATGGCTAGGGTATCACTAGACAACTCTACTTCCCATGACTGGTCTCCCCCTCGTGGACGAAATTGCGGTCAAAGTTTCTTTGCTCGATGCTCCCGGTCTCCTAGATCCCAGGCTCCTCGCTGCCACTCTGGTGGTAGGGGCAGTTCTTCACGGTGATGCTCTATCTAACCTCTGCTTAGAGGTGCTTCCTCTAAGTGGCCCTTAGGGGGGTTGGGGCCGATGAATGGTGATAGTAGCGGTTGGTCTTTGTCTGGTGGTGCAAAGTCTTCCAAATGGCTCCCTTGGCTTGATTTGGCTATTTCTCTAGCTCAAAATGATGATCAAAATAAAGATAAAGATATTGAAGATGGTTGGTCTATGCCTAATGTCACCCCGAACCCAATTGATGTATGGGGAAAAATAGATGATCGATACCCTCCTCCACCCCTACTAGCACTGCTCTCGCTGCTTAGCAGCTTTGTTTTCTGAGTACTTCTTGCTTTCTAAGCTTTTCCCGTGTGACTTTGGGGAGTGACCTTGTGTCCTCCTACCTTTTTTTGTGATATGTGTATTATATTTTGATCTTTAATTAATAGACATGCTTATTCATCAAAAAAGTGCCATACCATTAAAATCCCAGGGTGGAGTATCCCTAAATTTTTTCCTTCATTTAAATATTAATAAAATAAAATAAAATACCATAACATGGGTGTATATGGGGAAAACCCTTTCAGGAGAAAAACCCACACTCCAAATCAACTCAATGTATTATTCAATAAATCATAATTACAATACACTTACAAAGAAATCCTTCGTAAGAGTACCACCAAACAAAGATCTAGAGAAATTCTTACAACTTAAATAGTATCTACAAAACCTCTGCACACAACCTCCATCTCAACCACCTTATATATAGGAGATACATAACCTAAAACCATAAAATCGTAATTAGAAATTCATGAGCTAAAACCATCTAAAAGTGACACCCAAATTACCCCTTAATCAAAGATGCCTTATGATGTGTTATAATATGCATCATAGGTTAATGAACAAGTGTAACTCCCTTTTACAACTCTTTTATGCATCCAATTTTTTTTTTTAATTTCCTACACAAACTTTTGGGGACCATAACTTTTGATCCAATGGGCCAATCGAGCCTATCTTTTTAAATGAAGTACTCAAAGATATCTATGCAACAAGCACCTCATAGGTAGTGTTGAGGAATTGCTAATTTTTATTTTGGCCAAAAACTAAGCTTATAATCCATAAATTGAGTTTTTTCATTTTATACTAAAAAATGACACCTTTTGTAATATTAAGATTAGGAGCAAGGTTGAGACACCTTTCCCAACAATGATGCTAAATTCTATATCACTTTAATAAAATTGGTCAAAATAATTGATAATTATCAAATGAAAGATAAAACATGAAAACAATCGTTCAAGTTCTTCAAAACATGAAATCAATAATTCAAGTTCTTTAAAACATGAAAATAATCATTCAAATTATCTAATTCAATTTAAAAATGTATTTTTATTCTTCTATATCCATGAAAGAAGAAAAAGGTGATATATTTGTGAAACAATGATTGAAATTTCTCAAAATTATAAAATATGTGTTTCTATTCTAGAGAAAACACATTTTGTAGGATAAAACAAAGCATGTGGGTCCATGCTCACATAATGCACATGATTTTTGACTAGTGAGTGTTTTTAACTTGCAAAGAAAGGTACTTGCATTATAGTGTAAGCATGTTCAATGTGTTTCCTTGTGTATTTCCAACCCAAAATGTTGGACTTCATTGCCAATGCCCAAAGGCACGTTTTTTTGTAAAATGCAGAAAAACATCTAAATGTTGAGCATTCTCTCCATCAGGTTTGCACATATTTCAATGTTGAAATAAAAATATCACGCTAATGTCAAGCTCTCTCTTACATTTCTAACCATATATTTTTTTCTATATTTTTAATACATCAAGGTTTCAATTTTGAATTTCTTTTGTTAATGTCTTCTTTTCTTGTCAAAAACCTATTTATAGAATTTTTAGTGTCACTTTCATCCATTCATCCAAAATTGAAACAAATTGTTTTTTTTTTAATGTTCTACACTCTATTCTATACACATTAAAATAATGATTTTTAATTAATTTAACAAAAAATGTGGGGAGCATGCTCAAATTTTCATTTTTAAAAATGTGTCCACTTTGAAAATTAATAAAATGTCATCCATTGATTAAAAAAATAGTAGAAAAATCAAGCATAAACTACATGATGTTAGCTAACTTTCTATTGAAGTGATTTTTGAAATACTTAAAAAATTGACATTTTAGGGGGAGCACACTAGATGCTATGTTGTATTTTTTAACAAATAAAAAAGAATACTTTGTGTTATCTCCCTATTTGAACCTCTTAATAGTCTCCATTTAAATAAAAAATTAGCACTTCAAAAAGAAGATTCTAAGCACTACGACTCTTGTTCTTGTCACATCTTTAAATTTTAAGTGTGACTATCTTCAATTTCTCATCTAAGATAAATTTTTATTAATTTAAAAAAGTGGCTACTTTTGACCCCCTTTTGGTCTCCTATTTCCATTCACATACCTATAAGACACCTTGAGTATGTTTATCTCACTATAAGATAATTCCGCATGTTAAGAATTGAGTCTGATATAGGTGCCATAAAGATAAATTTCTTTGGAAACATGCAAGTGATAGATGTTAGGATTTACCAACTCAAAGGTTCAACTTGGGTAGTGGAAATCGTGTTAACAACCACATGTGTTATGTGTTATTACACTTATGTTCTTGTCAATTATTGGAATAAGTAGTATGGGATGTTTGTCTCATTATCATAGTTGGTTGTGAAATAGGATACAGATGGACACATGATGTAGTAAAGGATGCACTAATTTTCATTTTCCATGTTGTAAACTATTATAAGGGGCTTATGTGGTGTATGCATGAGTTGGTTACTATGTGGTTTCGTGTTCATACGTTGCTATTGATATCATACTAACATTGTAATATGCCCAATGTTCTACTAAAAAATTTTTCTATGTTTTTACCCACAAGTGAATAAACCATGATGCCATCACATAACAATAAAATTTTTCTTTTCTAAAACAAAGATAATATGCACATTTGAAATAAACACTATTCCAAACTTCCATTGCATTACACAATAATATCACAATCTTTCCAAAGTAATGATTTCATATTGAATATTCTCAAGTTTAACTTGCATGTTTACAATCTTCCATATAAATGGATACAAGAGTACATACATAGCTCTTTAGAGCTTCCAGCAGTAGAAATACATATGGTCTAGGTAATACCCCTTCAAATCTTGGCCCCCAACTGATGAGGAGAAGCATCACTCAAGCGCTTTTCTGCCAACCACAGACTTACTGCGATCCCCCACACATCTACCTAACGGTAAGATGGCCCTACCCTTCAACGAAGAGACTGGTTTGGTAACCCCACAATACTAGCCTTTCTTGAGCTTGGTGTTGTGTCCTACAAACTAAAACTTTCCCACACAATGGCTACAACCTACGTGTATGAAAATCCCAGACTAGCATGCATAACTGGATCATAGTGAATTGACAGTATAAACAGTGACAACTTACACTACTTTGGCCAAAGAATTCAACACTCAGTTACTTTGAGTGAGATTCATCCTATTCACACACCTTCCTAGCTCAATTTGTAATGACCACACATATTCTATGCATAGGCTATCCCTTTCATTGGATTATCCTAACCCCAAGAATAACCTATATTCTCTTACTAGGACATTTCAACTATAGTAATTCAAACTAATTCATAAATCAGACTTTCACAAACTTCTTCATAAATCAAACTATAACTATATAAGCTCGAATTAACATAGTTTATAGTAAACACTCAAACACTCACTCCTACATATATAATATGCTAATATAACCCATTTATGGGCTTAAAAATCAACAGATCTCTTCAAACATCTTATGTACTTTTCATGAAGTAAATAAACATAATCATATAAAGCATCTAAATTCCTCTTTCCAATCAATTCAAACAAAACACATAAAATCATGCAATCTTTCCAACTTAATTTATATAAAACAAAGTACAAAACTAGCATGCCTATAATCAGATAGGTCCAATTGATAAATCTAGTTTCCTAGCACAACCTTCACCAAAAATAATTTGCAACTCCTAAACTCAACTTCTCATTAACTTCTATCTTTCCTTGATAAATTCTCACAAAGTAACTCACTCTATCCTCATTAAAATTACTCTCAAAATCCTCACAAACTCACAACTCAAAAATGTAGCAGAGTATCTCTTAGAAAAATTAAAAAATAAGAATGCAATAATGTGTTCCAATGAAGAAGAATGCTCCCCTATTTATACAAAAACCTGAGCACTCTAAGGCTACAAACAAGCTCTCAATCTTGCCACTTCTCACACTCAAAATTTTGACTCAGCTAGAAAGGTTTAAGGTGGCAAAATAAAAATGGTGACTATATGCATATGCTTAGCCAATCGTTGTATTCTCATGACAACAAAGTGATTCAATAAAAAATGCAAGGATGATGTTTCTACATATCGACCATTCCTAGCCAGCTTCATACTTGACTAATTCTCTTATTCCACTTGCCTCATACGCAGGAAATGATATGCAAAACACACTTCTAAAAGATGTGAACAATTCATACTTTGGCGCCACATATTTTTACCATGCACCCTATTATTTTGGTTGTTGTTTGGTGCAGAACAAGCAAAGCTCATTATACGTTGCTATTCATTCTTCCTTCACAATATTTGACTAAGTCTTACATGTTATTCTCATACTATGACTGCCTTTATTCCCACATGCCATATATTAGCGTTGCTTTTGGTATACATTACCCAACACTTTAAATACTTCATGCTAAGTTATGGTTTATGTGCTACCATCAAATACTACACATTTCCCTTTGTTTCAACACTTTATACAATATGTATAAGTTGTGCTTATTACAAAGTGTATGTTGTGTTTTATATGATATGGGTGCTATAAACATTTCAATGCTATTTGATATCATTAACATATATTTAATATAGATATTATAAATACATAACCTAATATTATATATCTCAACTTATAAGTTTGCATTATTTAATATTCAAATACACATTCATATTCACATGTTTCGCATAATAACACATTCATATATATACATATACATATATACATATATATATATATATATCACATAATAACACATGCATATATATATACATACATATACATACATATATATATATGTATCGACATACTCATATGTGTGTTTCCTTCTCATCAATACATACAAGTATATATATATTTATATACTATATATATCATGCTTTGATAATTAAACACATATATTCACAATTTTTATCGATCAACATATATACACAAAGTGTATATATATGTACCATTTGTCCACTCGTGTGTATATATATATATATATATATCCCATTTGTCCACTCGATATTCCCATGCATATGGGTAATCCATCCAGGAGCATGCGTAGATACTTCTATCTACGTATGTACTCATGAACGTATTTACTCATGTGCATGAGTTTATCGTAGATACATACATATATATACATTTTAGGTATATATCTTATCGATTTAAATTTAAACACATAAGGAAAAACTCACACAAGACAAGAGACTCATTCACATAATAAAAAACATCCATAGATAAAATCAAAACGTCTTCCAAACCATACTCAAACAAGGCTAAGGATAACTTACCATTTCCCAAACTATTGACTCAACATCACTAAACTAGAGGTGAGTGTGTGAAAGCTCAGTTAGGCTCATTAAGGGTTACCAGACCAAGTTCTTCTCATGAGTGGTACTTCCCCTCTCTTCCAGAGGATTGAATTTGTCCTTGCATCCAACTTAGTACATTACAATCGTAGTTAGTTGAATCAATTATAACCATTTGCTTCATATATTTCATAGATAGAATCATTATATAACATCAATTTGAATCAAACATTCATTTATTATATTTCCAAGATACATAAAGCATTAATACATTCATTTAAATCATTTTCACTCAACTAGGTAAAAAGTAAATAAGTAATAACACAACAGGGTGTAATATCTAGTTGGGATATAATTCTTATCATACTATCATACACTAATTATGTTGTAAGATAAAAATCGATTAATAATTTGATCCAAAATAAAGGCCAAACATTTCATCATGTTTGTAGAGATGTATTTTTATTATTACCTGTGTGAACTATGAAGCCTCTGATTTCTTGAAAGGGATGTACTGGCAAGGCCATTTTAAATGAACCCTAGAGAAATAGGTCCAGTTCTAGGGGTTATGTCATGATATGAAGAGCTTACCCTAGTTAATGCAAGAATGCAAGTTTATGGCATAGAGTTGAACATTGGCATTGCTATTGTTTACTAAGGTTATAAAATTATCACGTCTAAATTAGAATATATTATCAAGTTATAGATTTACTAGGTGCTATGATTTAAAGTGGAGAATGTTAATAGGAAAGTTAAGAACTAGGACATATTAATAAGTTTGGTCATTTTGTATGTGTTCCATGAAGTAGATAAATTATCAAGATTTATGATGTATTATTATTTAAAAATAAATCTAAAATTTATATGAAAAAATAACCAAGGGTGATTATTGCAAAGATACATTAGTCCACACACACACACACATCAACATTATATACAACATACATAAAAAAATAATATCAAAATATTAAATATCAACTTACTATTATGGACCAAGTTTATATTTTCTACTAAAAAAAGTAGACATAGATAAGATGCTAACAATACACAATATATGTCTGTAATGTCAAAATTAAATACATGTGCTATTCCCATTTAATTTTGTGCCTATTTTGAGGGAAGTATTTTGATACATAGATATATTGGCAAATGGTGTATTTTTTGTAAAGTCATGTCCCTTTCACATATTACCCACCTACCATTTACATATATTTCTATGCACATACCACTTATCCCTATTCACATGTTCATACACCCTTATATATTTTCCCTATATATTTATTTATCACCTGTGCATTCTTATTTCCATGCACATGTTATCCACTAAGATCTAGCCCTTGTTTTGTCTCATTCTAGTTCATATCATGAGGTCATCCTTGCAATAATGGACTCATTCTATTTAAATTTTATATTTAAATTCAAATGTGATAAACTTTCCATTTTTATCCTTCCGACCTAGGGCCAATTAAACAGAAGTTTGTGCAATATGTTGTAATGTCCCCGCTTTTAAAGAGGTTCAATACATTCATTCTAAACATATCCAATGACTTGAGAGATAAATTTGATTATCATTCACATCTACACACTTCAATTGGTGCACTAAAATGAATCTAGTTTCTGCAAATACAGTTTAGGAACATATGCATGATTGAATATTGCCGTTTTTTATTATTCATACACATAATATGAGGGTTGACCTAAGAGAACATGTCATCTTATAACATATCAACAGCCCCACGAAGATATTTATAAATACTACCAATATATAGATATAAAATAACTAGAGGAAGCCAAGATATATCAAGCAAAATGAAGAAAAGTAATCTTTAAATCATACAAGACATGCTCACAGTTATGGATTCATCCCTACATGATCATAACAAAATATTTTGATTCTCAAACAATTCACTAATCTAATACTTATTCTTCCAAAATCTTAATATCAAATTTAAATTCATAAAAATCTTATTATATTAATCAATTATAAAACTAAATATTATTTCTATTTACATGCCTCCTCTATTACAAATTATTATAATATCAATATAATTCTCAATTAACAAATCTAAATGTACTTGCATATATTCAAATTTCTTTGGATCAGTTTATTTTCCTTTACAATGTTGAATACACCCAAAATTCTGTTTAAATAGTCCAGAGATAGATATTACACGAAAGTTGTGAGGGCTTCTTTCCCCACCAACCAAAAACAAATTTTAGAAAAAGAGCTAATATTCACCATATTTCTCAGAAAGTAGAGATTTTAGGCATGACTCGATGTTTCTAATTGTCTCCCAGAGTTATGAAATTAGGTGAAAGCCAAAGTGATAAATGGTGCTGTGATATGTTTTTCTTCCTAATTTGGTGGATATACTTTTCTATTTTAAAGTCTACTACTCTTCCCAAATGTAATAGATTTGTTTGGACAAAAAAAACCCACCACCATGATAGTAAAACAAGCAGGTATGTAAGGTGCCATGGTGTATACTGCATGGTCCTGGAATATGCACAACGTCCTTTCCAAAATAAGAGGAAAACACTTTTTTTTAAAGGATTTTGCACGTTCCCACCTACCTTTCAGCAATCCCAAATGTATGAGTACATTGAAAATTTAAAAGACAGGAGACACACTGAAGGTATGAGATGGATACATGCCAAAAAGAGACCCACAACATTCTTATTTTCTCACCTGAAACACTTAGGTTATGCTACTTTTCTCACCTAAAAAACTTTGGTTTCTCCATCATCACCCAGTTATAAACTCTTCCTTGTCTCCAGTTATACAATTCAATTGTGGAGAGATGGGTGTTGTTGAAATGGATTGCAGCAACCTGAGTTTGGGTTTAACAGCTGTAGGAATGTTGGTGTCATGGCTATACATATACAGATGGCGTCAGAGAAATAAAGTGGGACCAAAGACATGGCCAATTGTGGGTGCAGCCATAGAGCAACTCCTCAACTATGATGACATGCATGACTGGATTGCCTCATACCTCTCTAAGTCCAAGACTGTCAAGGTTCCCATGCCTCTCACTCACTACACTTACACTGCAGACCCAGCAAATGTAGAGTATGTGCTCAAGACTAATTTCCCCAACTATCCAAAGGTAATTCATAATATGCTCCTTCATTGACCTTGTAATTTTAGTTTTTGAAATTATCTGGTTTTTGTATTAGTGAGAATTTTCCATGGGTCCCACAACTTTTGCCACATAAAAGAGGCCCAATTCCCCATTTGGGCTTTTGGGTTTTAACACTGTGTTAAGGACCTTTGTTTAACACAGTCTCAGCAGTTTTATGGTACTTTTTTCTGGTCTTCTTGGGCATCTACTTGTGTATTTTAGTTTCAATTGTAACTAAAACTATGAATTATGAAGAAGGTTGTAATTAAGTTAACAATTTATTTGTTTTTCGAAGGGAGAAACATATAGGAATTACATGGAAGTGCTTTTGGGAGATGGGATTTTCAATGCAGATGGAGAAATGTGGAGGAAGCAACGAAAGACTGCAAGCTTTGAGTTTGCTTCAAAGAATTTGAGGGATTTTAGCACCGTGGTTTTCAGAGAATATGCCCTCAAGCTGGCATATATCCTGTCGCGTACATCACAATATGAGCAGTCCTTAGACATGCAGGTCAGAATTTGTGATTTTGAGAGGGTCTATTTTTTTTATGTTTGATTTGGTTTATACATCATGCAGTTGGATATAAACCTCAAGTTTTGACATAAAATTATTGTTCTGAGTTTTAAGAAATCTTTGACAATAAGAGGTTCTCAAAGAGACATCTAACAAACTTGTTTTATTGAACTCGGTCTTTCTTTTTTTATTTTTGTTTGTTGTTGTTTTTGGTTTACTTTGTAACAAGATTGAGATCTTTGTTTCTCATTTTATTTAATCAAATACAAATTTGTCTTATTATTTATGATTTGGATATATAAAACAACAAATTTATTAAAATATATATAATAAATCTATCTATTTTTATTAAAAAAGTTGATTTTGGATAGATTATTTATAGATTTACCATCAACTAACCACTTGATATAAGGCTGAGGTTGATTATGAATCAACCTATCACCTAACACTAAGTAGAGGTTGATGAGTCCTCCATCTGATACCTCTGAACTGCAAAAAGTGTTGAAATCCTTTTTCTTATGGAAAAAAAATTGAAAAGGAAAACTGTACATAATAGTATCAAGATGAGTAGTATTATTTTCAACTCCAAAAATCTAGAATCATTAATTTCTTTGGAACATGACATAAATTTTGCTTTGTTAGTTGATTTAATGTGTTATGGATCTAACAAATTAATATCTGGTATATTATACAGGATGCTTTGATGAGAATGACTTTAGATTCCATCTGTAAAGTGGGGTTTGGAGTAGAGATTGGGACGCTGTCTTTGAAAATGCCAGATACTCCATTCGCCAGGGCTTTTGATACTGCCAACATTATAGTCACTCTGCGTTTCATAGACCCTCTATGGAGAATCAAACGTTTTCTGCGCATTGGAACAGAGGCATTGGTCAACCAAAGCATACATACAATTGATGAATTTACCTATTCTATGATTCGCAAAAGAAAAGCAGAGATCAAAAAGGCCAAGACCTCAGGCAAGCAATCTCAGGTATTAACATAGTTTTCTCCTAAAAATCATAAAAACTGAAAGATTTGACATTAGATGTCTGATACAGGAGAATTTAGCTTTCACCAAAATTTAAGTTTTCACCCACACATGTATGTATATATGTAGATACAGATAGGAATGCTTTACATTTTAAATCTTGCTGCTTCAGATTAAACCAGACATACTGTCCAGATTCATTGAGTTGGGTGAGGATCCTGAAAGTAAACTGTCAGACAAAAATCTGAGAGACATAGTTCTGAATTTTGTGATTGCTGGGCGTGATACAACTGCTGCCACGCTCTCCTGGTTTGTTTACATGATGATCACTCACCCTCATGAAGCTACAAAGGTGTATGAGGAGTTGTGCAAATTTGAAGCAGAAAGAGCTAGAGAGGAAGGAGTTACCCTCATTCAAGTGGATGGGCCAGAGGATATTCAAGGTTTCAACAAGCGGGTGGAGCAGTTTTCTCAGTTGCTTAACTATGACTCTCTTGGAAAACTGACTTATTTGTATGCAACCATTACAGAGACTCTTCGCTTATACCCTGCAGTTCCTCAGGTAATTTCATTGGGTTAAGGTAAATTTACTGCCCGCACCATCAGCAATTCACCGGCAACATTTCATTGTCAATAATTCATCGTTGTATATCACAGCGATGAATTGTTAGAGGTGAATTGTAAACGTTATGAATATATCACAACGATGAATTGTTGATGGTGAATTGCTGACAGTGAATTTTCCTAGAACCAACATATGATTGTATTTGCTTTAGTTTAACTTGTTTTTTTTTTCCTTAAAAATAATGTTCTGGTAAACCTTTTTTAAGTTTTATTGAACTCTTTCTGTTGATGATTAGTCTTTTAAGCAATTTATCAGAGTTGGAATCACACAAAGTAAAATTTATATAAAAGTTAACCTAGTTTGAATTGGGTATTATAATAAAGGATCCCAAGGGCATTTTGGAGGATGATATTCTGCCTGATGGCACAATTTTGAAGAGAGGAGGGATGGTCACATATGTTCCCTACTCCATGGGACGCATGGAATACATATGGGGTCCTGATGCACAAGAGTTTAAGCCTGAAAGATGGTTCAAAGATGGAGTATTCCAGCCTGTTTCCCCTTTTAAGTTTACTGCCTTTCAGGTATCATCAGTATCTATTTGGTTATTTTTAAATATGAAATGATTTAAGTTAAACTTAGTTTTTATTCAGAATATCTATTTATCATTTTTTGTGTCTAGATGAGATATAAAATTACTATTAATTATTATAAAATTGAATTGAATTGTTGTAGGCTGGACCGCGAATATGTTTGGGAAAAGACTCGGCATTCCTCCAGATGAAGATGACCACAGCAATTCTATTCAGATTCTTCAACTTCCATTTGGTTCCTGGACATCCAGTCAAGTATAGAATGATGGCCATTCTCTCCATGGCTCATGGCTTGAAAGTTACCATTTCCAAACGAATCTAGTTTAATTATGCCAACTTGTTATGCATTATCACAGTTTAATTATGAGTGCTGTAGATTCAGAATCACTTCTCAACAGCCTTGGACTACTGAACAGTCAGCTCCTCTGAGATAACTGTATGGGCAATTGATTGAACTGAATTCTTCTTTACTTTGTTTATTGTATATATTGCTTAAAAGAAATTAGGGTTTTTAAGTAGATATTTGATATTTTACCTTTGGATTTTTAGAAAACCCGAGTGCTACTACAGCAATATTACAAAGTTTCAATGTTTCATCAGGTACTCGGCTTCGATTCCCCTCATTTGAAAAATAGTTTACAAGCTGAATTTCAATCCCAGATTTGAAAAAAAAACACTGAATCTATATGCCAATAAAGAAAATTATAATACAATGCAATTACATGTGGGGTGGCATGGCTAGGAGCATAGAAACTATAAGAATTGTATGTGGAGTGATATATTGGAGGCTAAGAAAAAGAAATAAAATCTATATTGAAAAATTATTATCAAAATAGCTAGTAGAATTATAGTAGAAACACATTAAACCAATGATTCAGGCCATTTCAAGGATAGTATATATGAAATGACATCAACATTCAAGTTTAGATATTATGAATTTTTTATTCAATGATTTGTTTTTTAAAATTATAAATGAGCAATGATATATTAGTAATAAGTATAGTAATAAGATAATAAATATTAATAATATATAGTATTAAGTATAATTATGTCTTGTTTGGGTTGTTTATATTAAATTAAATTTTTTATTTTATGTCATTTGTATATCAAATTGAGAGTTATTTAATGAGATCTCAATTAATTCATGTTGTATTTCTTCATTGTAAACCACCTCTTCCTCATTATTTCGTCTAGCATCTTTATGATCATTATCATAATAGACGGCTATAATTTATTGATACTTGAGAGTGTCGCTCTTGAAGTCACAAGCACTATAACCTACAACTAGCTTCTTCACTTGTCTAATGGTAAGCATATTTTTTCACCAAGCAGATGAAGTAGTAGGTAAACTGATCAAATTTTCTTTACAATACATGAACTAATTGCTTGTGAGAATAGGTGAATAGAAAGTTGTCACATCATCCTTGTATCCTTCCCATGTCATGTACACCATCCAATAAAGTTTTTTTGGGCAAGAGTAATGATTTTTTCCCTTACCTCTAATTTGTTGAATGTAGAATCACAAATATTTGTAAATTCCATACACTGCTCTAAAAATTTAGATGCATCCCTAGTATTGTACATCGCCAACATTAGGAGGAACTTTTTCATCCCTAGGTGCATACCACTTGGGGTTAAAAGCATATGTAGTCATATGAAGTGGAGTGTTTATTATGTTCCACATTTGTGTCATAATAGGCTTAATATGCTATCATTAAATTTTAATTTTGGTTCTTGTTATTAACTATTTCATTTGGGCAAGCATGTTATCAAATATCTCATAAATATCTTTTAGGCTATGAGATAACATATATCAACATACTTGATTACCCCCACAAGAGGGGATGCGATAGATAAAATATATTTGTAAGCAACATTTAAAAATAATCACAATTTTTTGTAAAATAAAACAAAAATGAATGCCAAAGTTTTTTAAAATTAAAAATTAAAGGTAAAATATAAACAAACATTCTAAGCTTCTTACCGAGTCAATGTGGATCACCAAGCATCATCAAGTGTCTTTTGTTTCACATTCTTTCCTTCTTCTGAATTTTCCTTAAAGCCTACCTTTTTCCAGTCTCCATAATCTACCATGGATTGTAAAGGCTCCTACACATCCAACATCCTTTCTAACAAAATAAAATAGCTAGCTATCTATTCTCCATTAGTTCGATGTATTCTTTTGCAAGAGTCTTGAATAATGCAAGTGACATGTGATGGCTACATACAAACATTTGTATGTCTTTAGCTTTGACTACCACTCTTTTAACCAAATCTATCTTCTCAATGTCTTTTAAAGCACAAACATATGGAGTTCAAAAAATATGTTTGTAAAAACTTTCAACCATCAAAATATCTATTTCACATTCATGAGTTGAATAATTCACAATATGCATAACAATTTCATAGAAGTCTACATTTTTCACCAAATTTTTCATTTTTTGACACCTATAGCAACTAAACTATTAAATTTTTTAAAATGATGTGAACTAGTGATTTTTGAGGTTTTTTTTGTAGATTATAAATATATGTATTTTAAAAATTTTAAGAAATAATTTGTGAGATTTTTTATGTAACTTTTAATAACTTATTTTTTATAGTTAACAATATTTTAAAAAGTGATATTAATTCCATAAAGCATAACTTTATTTGTAGTAGGGATAAAATTATAAAATTTTAAACATAGATTTGTAACATCGATATCTAATGCACATATATCTTTTCATATTTTTTTGTTGCATAATTTTTTGAATAACATTTTGAAGTGAGATTAACTAAAACTCGACATAGGTTACTTCAATAACGCATATTTTTTTTGTATTAATCTAAATTAACTTTTTTTTTGTTGAAATAATGTTACACCTCGTTTCTTAGTTACCAGGTTACTTTTTTTTTCATGAGTAAATATGATGATAAATGTTATTAGGACTTTGTTATGTTTAGTAAGTGAATGAAATACTTAATATGCATTAAGATGTTATTGTTTTTGAAGGAATGTTTATGTTTTATATTGATGGAAAATGTGATGAATAAATATGAATGGCAATATGATTGCAATGTGAATGTTTTGATGATGCAAATGATTTAAATATGATGCAAATATATTTCATATGAATGGCTAACTACTGTTATAAGCTAAATGCAAGAACAGGTTCGAACCTTCAGAAGAGAGGGGGAGTATCACTCAGGAGAGGAGCTTGGTCTGGTAACCCTGATGAGCCTAATTGAACATACACACATTCACGGTCTAGGGTGGTCGAACTTAGTCAAGTTAGATTGGGATTTGGGAAGTAAACCCTTAGTTGAAGTCTTGGATAAATTGGAGAGTTTGTTTGATCATCTTTGATTGATTGTGGTTTTGGTATTAGTCTTTGGATTCTTGATTGTTCTTGGTTTGAAAATGTTTTGGGTAGGTTTGTGGTTTATTATCTTTGAATGAGCTGCTTTTTTGTATGGTCATATTTATATATTATTTGTATTTGTGGTTTGTGGGGCGCATATGTATTGTGTAGCCCATAGTGAAGGTTTTAAACTTAACAAAGTCAGAAAATATGCATGTATATGCTGCGCAATAGCTAAGCGCTTGGGGAGGCAAAAGTAACTAAGGCGTAGGAAGTAAATACATTAAGTATTGCAGGTTGCACACAACCATAGAGGGCGAGCAATATGCAGCATTATAGTAAGTATTTGAATGCAAAGTAATGGTAATAAGTATAAAGTTAGGCGTTGCCTTTGAAAGTAATTAAGGTAGCATATATGTATATGCGTATTGCGCTGAAAGTTGGGAGACCAGTGCTTAAGCCATCACATAAATGCATGTAAAAGCCAGTGCATGAGTATAAGCGTTGTCCATGAAAGAGCAACATATAACATGAATGCAAGGAAGTACAAATCTGCGCATGAAGTAATATGAGACCAAGTCAACCATTGTATGAGGCACTTTGGAGTTAGTTGTTGCTGTGTAAACATTTGAGAAGGAAGTTGAAACTGTTTTAAAAGCCTTTGGAATATGTCAAACCCCTGCTAAAAATTGTGGGTGCCAAACATATGAAGGTGGCGCCATATTCGTAGGTGTTCGAAGTGCTTAATAGGTCTTCAAAATACGCATGAGTCTGTAAATAGTATTTAGATTCAGTCAAGAGTAATTTGACAACATTTTGTAAAGGAATTCCAATTAGGAAACGTGTTTTGAGCTTGTTCTTCTTTTTATCAAGTCGACTCAGCCATTTAAATGGTGAGGACTGTGATATGTTGCAAACCTATCAATTAGCTTGGTGAGTTGTTGCATGAGGTTAGAAAGGTGGCATAAATATTAACTTGTTTGTAGCTTTTGATTGCTCACAATTTAGTATAAAGAGAGGTGCTCATTGTATCAATTGTTACACTTATTGATCAATCTGATTTCCTTTTGTTATTCTACTGCAATTTTTGTGCAAAAGAGTTTAGAGAGCTTTGCTAGCGAGTGAGAATTATTTTGGTGAAGTTGCAATTACTGAGAATTCTTGGATAGAGGCTAGTTTGTCTTAGAAGGAGAAAGCATACTTTTCTGGAAGTGGAACTTGCAAAATCAATGTGTTCATCGGAGCTAAAGTCCAGGCATGCTGATTTCTATAACCCTACTCTTTCATATTTTAGGTTATTTGTTTATGTTTGCCATGATTGTGAAAAGAGTGCTACCGATGCTTGTTTGAGATTGTATGGTACTTGGTTGAATATTTGATAGATGAAACCCTCTTTGATTAGCACATACTTAGGTATTATATGGAATAGTGTGGTTATATTGTATTTAAAACTATGCTAGGTGGACGAGGCTATATATATGCTACAAAGGTCATGTGGAATGGGAAAGGACACTATGTCAAAGTACTACTTTGGAATTGTTAGGTTTTTGAACAAACCTTAACGATAATTCATAACTCCTTGGAGGAAGAGGAGTAATTCATTTTTAGGGTTAGGAATTGCATTCAAATGTGTATGATTAATTTGATAGTCATCATAGGGTTGAATAACATACTTTTTTATTATGCTAATATATAATAATGTGTAGGTAAATATGTTGCCTTGTTAAAATAAAAATTGATTATGAACTAGAAGCTTGATAAGATAACTCGAATATATCTATAAGAAGTAAAGAATGGTTATAATGGAAAGATTATATGATTTGCATGTTTGTGGAGGTTGATAGTTGTAACCAACTAGAGGGTCAACCTACATAAGTGGTGAACACTTTTGTGGAGGAAGGGAAAAGTCGTTTTTCCCCTCTACACAAAGTGAAGGGGTTCAGCTAAACCAAATTGTTCGCTCGAACCCCTTTGAGATGTGAGCGGAAATATTAAAATAAAGGGGTTCGAGTGAACTAGGGTTCGGTCGAACCCCCTTAATAAGGATTTAAAAAAAAAAAACCTCGTCATTTTTTCGGACCCCGTGATTTTTTTTTATTATTTTAATGTACATAGGTTCGGCCGAACCCCTTAAAGGATGTTCAGCGGAACACCCTTTTTCCCCTATCTCCTAAAAAAAATGATTTTTTTTGTAAAAAATTGTTGTTCGAAGCTCAATTTGAAAATGAAAATGCAGAAAAATTCATAAACCCAACTAGATAATGATAGTCCTCGGAATGAGCTACCCGTCGAATATAATTTTAATATGATTTTCTTTTATTATGTATTTTATTTTTTAGTTTTATTAAACATAGGTTTTTTACTGAAAATCAAAATCTCTGGTCTGCACATGTGGAAAAATAGCAGATTATCAAAATAAAATTTTTAAAATATGTTGAGGCTGGATATTGATGTCCTTGATCCATTAAAAAAAAAAAAATTGAATTTCGATTCATACAGAAAAAGTTATGTTGTATACAGTCCGCCTATGTCTGAATTGCAATTGGTTTGACTTTGAAACTTGATTAAGGAAAAAATATTCAATAAAAAACTATGAGGCCAAATGAAAGTGCTAGATACCGTAGTTACAAATCTAAATTCGAAAAAATTAGAATTTTATCCTTCATACAAAAAAAATTATGTTGTATACAGTGAGCGTCACTTTTTAAAAGTGTTGTTTTCCGAAAAAAACCAGTTTTCGTGGGAGATGGAAAAAAAAGTGCAATCTGATTCCAAAAATTTTGAAAAAAATATTTTAGAATCTAGAGACAAAATCTGATGAGACTCTAGTTTGCATCATTTTCAAATTCCTCACGGTTTAGCCGCTACAAGAGCCTGAAAGTGAAGATTTAGTTAAAAATAATAATTGTAGTGTCCAGTTTGCCCAAAAATTGTAAACCACTATTGTGGGATCACCCTAGAGTCAACTAGAGAGGATTAATATATCAAGGAAATGATACTATACTATTAATTCCATTTATGTTGTATGTCAACCTATGTATGGTTTAGGATTTTATCCTAGGATTTGGGTAAACCAAGGTTGAGAGTAGCCTATGTGATTAAGTTAATCACTTGGATTTGTGAATTACTATTCGGTTGGAGCCATAGGTGTGATTACCTTATCAACTTGGAGTTGTTACTTGATTGATTATTTTATACTCTTGACATGAAGTCATTTTTTGAATATCCTTTTATTGATGAGATTACACTCTTGAATATAGTCTTTTATTGTTGGGATTGTACTTTTGGAATAGAGTCATTTAATGTTATAACCTAAGTCATACCTATATGTACGTTGCATAAGATAGAGTGGCTTAAGATACTTAGAAGAAATAATGTATATATATGAGTTAATGGGAAGGTTATTCTTTGGGTTAGAATAATCCATGAGAAAGGGGATAGCTTTCAAATATAATACTAATGGTCAATACAAATCGAGCAATTAAATGTGGTGAAATAGATGACCTCACTCGAAGTTACTGGGTGATGAATCTTTGGCCAAAGTAGTGTAGGTAGCCACTATCTACACTGTCAGTTCTTTGTGTGATCCAATTTATATTATAGGTTGGGGTAATCATATATGGGGTAGTAGACATTATGGTAGCTCTAGATATGTTGGACACATCACTATGCTCAAGAAAAGCTATTTGAAGGATGAGGTTACCAAACCAATCTCGTCGTTGAAGGGAGGGCCATCTTACCAAGTTTGGTAGATGTGCGGGGGACCACAGTAAGTCCATGGTTGGCGGAAAAGTGCTTGATTGATGCTTCTCCTCATGCAGTTGAAGACCAAGATTTGGAAGGAGGACATTCTGGACCATTGGTATTTTTTATTCAAAAATTGAGATGTATGCGCCAGTATTTGGGACAACTAAAAGGTACACACCAAGAAATGGGGAAATTTAGAATATATGCACCAATGCTAAGACAGTTGTAATAGTTTGTAATTCTAGTTCTTGTAATCTTGTTGAAGCAATGTATGTAATCATGTATCCATCTATATGGAAATTGTAAATAGAAAATGTTATATTGAATATATTTATGTAAATTTAAATCATACTTATATTATTGGAATGATTCTTTGATTATGAAATAGAAAGTTTGGATAAAGTTGTATTTCAAATGATGCATTTATTATTGAATAGAAAAGAAATTTTTTATGGCTCATAAAGGTAGTTGCATAACTATCCACTTGTGGGTAAAAAATAGTAAAATTACTAGGTAGAACAATGGGCATGTTACACGTGGTATTAGAGATACCAAGTTTAGCTCTTAGACCTATGAGCTCATTATGTAAGTGATGCATAAACCCTATTGGAAAATAATGGATGAAAGGTTCTTACACCAAGATGGCAAGAGGAAAATAAAAAAGGGGAAACAAAAAGGGAAGTTTAGATTCTTGAAAACTTGTTTAAGTTGGGAGTAGGGAAGAATCATCTCAAAAGTTGAAAAATACTAAACCAAACAACTCATTAGGGTACACCATTGGATTGTGGAAGAGTATGCAATTAGGTTCAGTAGGAAGGTTATGGACAATTACCAATGAGTACCTTCATCCTAGGAAATAGTTTAAAATGACTATAAGGGATAGAAAGAATTGGTGTAATCTCCCTTATTGATAAAAACTTGTAGATGCAAAGAGCCAAGGATTTTGGATTTAGTAAGGATACTATGAAGCTATGTGTATGCTTTATTGGAAAAGAATCGATTATTAACATAAATCAAAAACTTAGTTGAAATAGGAAGTCAACATTAAGTTAAGTAAAATCAATAAGAGAGGTATCCAAAGAGGTTGGATAACCCTCGACAAACCTAATTTTGTACAAAATTAAAAATCTTGCAAAGATAATTAGAATCAAGATTGAAAAGTTAGTACCTTAGAATAAGGGTAGAGACCAAAATGGTCAGAAAAGGAAGCAAGTTCTATGAAGAATAAAATCCAACATGATTCCAACAACCATAATAGGTGAGATCAATTTGGAGTTCTGATTAAAAGGGGAAAAAGAAACTGAATAATATTTGAGTGTCTAAGGTTATGAGAAAATGGTCCAAGAATTTGGACAAAAATACTTAGAAATATGATAGCAAGGTAAAATCCTAGAAAGTAAATCAAAAAATTTGGACAAAAGGGCTCAGTTAGAGCATAGTTTGGTTGAAGTGCAGATTGAACTTACCAACTTGTCAACAAAAGAAAACTTATGTTTAGGATATTTTCCAATTAATATGGTTAAAAAGGCTATTAGTATACATGAAAAAGAGAATTGGAATGAAATACTAGAGTATCTCATAGCTTGTAACTTGTTGCTTATTCATTAGATCTTGTTATGGTGGATCCAACTATTGATTCTGAGAGATTAGAAGGCAATGATAAATCCAATTTTGGAAACAAAAAATTATATTCAAGGCATACCATGGAGGGTAAGAAAGGAAAGTAATAGTCAATCAACTATCAAAATCCAACAACAATGAATGATAAATCAATTCAATTTGGAGAAAGCAGATGTATGTTAAGATTTCAACTTTAAGTTGATCTAAAGTCTCATAAACACTAAGGGGGGAAGAGGGAGAATAGTTAGACTTAGATAAATTACCCCACACAACAAAATTTGATGATGTATTTTCAAAAAAAATTGACTTCTTCATAAGTCAAGATTCAACCGAAGTCTTATACTCCATGACCAAAAAGGTTGAGGTATTGGAATTATTGGAGAAAGGTAGTGGAAAGGTCAAGGCTTATGACCAATAAGAAAGAAATATTTACAACACAATTTTATATGTATTTGTTTTGGAAGATCAATTGATACTTTAGGGAAGGATAGGCAGTATGCTTAATCATGGAAGGAAAGATTATCATCTATGGAATAGGAAAAGGGAAGATTTATGTACTCATGATTTTGAGTTATCGAGAAATGTTCATGCTTGGTAAACTAGGTATGTCTAGTAATTGTTGATATCTTTTGGAAGATAGAATCAAAATAGCATGGGGTAAGTGCACCAAGATGGTTCCCAAAAAGGGGACTTAAGTGGACAGTTTTTTTTTGAAATCAGGAAATACTGACCTTGGATGTGAAATTGAGGATAGTTACACTCAAAATTTTGAGATGGAACAAAAACAAGGATCAAAGTGCTCAGAGTCTACTTTCTAAACTACTAATTTATTTTTAAAATTGTTGAGATTAAGGGGTTCAAAAGAGGGATGTACACAAATTGGTGTTGTTATTGTCAGAAAAACATAACATAGCAACTCTTGTACAACCCTTGTGCGGTGAATTTTTTTTTTAGTATTTTAAAAATTACAATAGTTAGAAGTTAGCTAATAGTATGTAGTTGATGCACAATTTTTGTGATAATTTTTTAATGAATATTTGATTTTTACTAATTTTCAAAGTGGACATTTCTTGAAAAACATAATTTTGGCCGTGCTACCCCTACAAATTTTGGAAACTAATTGAATTTTTTATTTTTATTTTTTAAATTTGTAGAATGGAGTCTACTTTCTAAAAATTTAATTTATTTGAAAATTCGATGAACGGTTAATATATAATGAAAAAAATACCAAACACTACGTTTTGGCAAAAAAAAGACATACAAATAAAATAAATTATGGATGAAAGGCTTAACATTTTCAGAAAGTGAAAAAAATTACATCGTTGGATAGCTAAGAGAGAACCCAACATTACCCATGTGTTCAATTTTTTCGATATTGAACCACGTGCAACTTGACGGTGAGCACAAACTCAATTATGTGAAATATGGTAGATTTTTTAAAAACATGTCTCTGGTCATTGGGAATGTCCTCCAAGCCTTTGGGTTGGTATTCCAAGGAAAATACCAAGCCTAAATTCCCAAAGCAAGATATAATGCGAGCGCGCTATAATGCTCTCGCGCTATGTCCTCCTTTATGTTAAATGCCAATATATTGAATGTATGCTGATATATTTGTATGTACATGTATGCTTGTATGTCATGTATGTATGTCAGGTATGTATGCATGTATGTATGCTTGTATGTATGTATGTATGTATGTATGCCTGTATGTATCAATGCATATATATTGTATGTATGTATGTAAGATTGTATCTACACATGTATGTATGTATGCTTGTATGGATGTAGGATTCTATGTACATATGTATAATGCTTGTATGTATGTATTTACATATGTCTTTAAAAGGAGGGAGAATTTAGAGAGAGAGTCTGGAGAGATGGAGAGGGGGTGGAAGTGAGAGTTTAAGAGAGAGGGAGTGGGAGAGAAGGGGTTGGAGTGAGAGGGACTTAGCTAGGTAGGGTGGGATGGATAGAGGGAGGGAGAGAGAGAGAGAGAGAGACAAAGAGAAAGAGTTATGTAGGTAGGGTGCCAAAGGGAGAGACTTGAGAGTGTGCAGGGGGTGAGAGGGAGAGACTTGAGAGATGGGTAGGTAGAGGGAGTGTGAGTGGAGAGACTGACGAGAGGGAGAGGGTGTGGGAGGGAGTGACTTGATAGAGTAAGAGGGGGTGGAGTGAGAGGGACTTATCTAGGTAGGGTGGGAGGGATAGATAGAGAGAGGGGAGAGAGACAAAGAGAGAGTTACCTAGGTAGGTTACTAGAGGGAGAGACCTAAGAGAGAGGGGGGTGGGAGGGAGAGACATGAGAGAGAGGGAGTGGGAGAGAGTGGGATAGAGTGGGAGGGACATAGAGAGAGATGGATAGAGGGAGTGAGAGAGGGTGGTAGGGATTGATTGAACGAGAGGTACGTAGAAAGAGGGAGATGGTAGATAGAGACAATTAGAGAGGGTAGGAGGGAGAGGTGAGATGTATAGATAGAGAGAAAGTGATAGGGGTTGAGGGTATAAGGTTGAGGGATTAGGGTGGAGGACCTATAGGGTTGATGGTTTCTAGGGTATTAGGGTATTAGGGTTTAAGGTTTGAGGGTTGAGGGAATAGGGTTGATGGTAGAGGGTATTTGGTTGAGGGTATAAGGTAGAAGGTTTAAGGGTTTAGGGTTGAAGGGTTTAGGGTTAAGGGTTTACTTAGTTGAGGGTAGATGGTTTAGGGTATAGGTTTGAGGGTATATGGTTGAAGGATTAGGTTTAGGGTCCAATGTAAGGTAAGAGGGTATAGGGGTAGAGGGTTTAAGGTTTAAGGATTGAGGGTTGAGGGATTAAGGGTTGAGGGTTGAGAATTGAGGGTTGAGGGTTTAAGGGTTGAGGGTTGAAGATTGAGGTTTTAAGGTTTAGGGTTGAGGGTATAGGGTATATGGTTGAGGGTCCAATATATAGGGTAGAGGTTATAGGGGTTGAGAGATTAAGGGTTGAGGGTTTAGGGATTAGGGTAGAGAGTTTTCTTGGATTTAACGGTGTAAGGGTTGAGGGATTAGGGATTAGGGTAGAGAGTTTTCTTGGATTTAATGGTGTAAGAGTTGAGGGATTAGGGTTTAGGGTAGAGAGTATTGGGTAGAGGGTAGAGGGTAGAGGGTTTAAGAGTTTAGGATTTAAGGGTTGAGGGTTGTGGGTTGAGGGTTTAGGGTTGAGTGTTTAAGGGTTGAGCATTTAAGGGTCAAGAGGGTTGGGGGATTAGGGTAGAGAGTTTACTAAGTAGGTTTAAGGGTTGGGGGATTAGGGTTGACGATAGAGGATTGATGGTAGAGGGTAGAGGGTTTACGAGTTAGGGTTTTAGGGTTTAGGGTTTAGGGTTGAGGGATTAAGAAGTTATAGAGTAGAGGGTATAGGGGTTGAGGGATTAAGAGG